>OZ026838.1:20000-554937 GCA_964023205.1 Lutraria lutraria
CTCCAAAACTGAAATGATTCAAATAAACGGTTGAGATGCGCGCGCATACAAATTAGCTCCGCCTTTCATTCTGTTCTATATATAGAAATTATTCACCATGTGACTGTACCACGTGACTTCTAAATATAGATTGGTCACGTGGGGTGGACATGGGGTGGACAACTTGGGGTGGACATCACGTCAAAGTGCCTATACCCTAACCCTAAACCCTAACCCTAACCCTAACCCCAGACGATGGCGCAGTTACCACTAACTTACTTAATAACTAACTGCTTTTCAGGTTAGGGTTAAACTCAACTTAATTACTCTTCAGTAACCTAACTAAGCACAATACTCAACCCTAGTAAGCTCCCTTAACTCAAATAAGACCAAGAGTTAACAAGAGTTATCAAGAGTTAGCTAGGGTAATCAAATACTTACCAGAGTTAGCAAATCTGGCATCAGTTACCTAGCTAAGCACAATACTCAAAAACAGTAAGCTCCTTTTACTCAAATAAGACCAAGAGTTATCAAGAGTCAGCTAGAGTAATCAAATACTTACCAGAGTTAGCAAATAGGGTTAGCAAATTGGGAAATCTATTTTTAGTAACTTTGATTACCCAAGCTGACTCTATAGATATAGTGGAAGGCTGAGATTGCTTGCGTATATAGACTTTCAAAGCCTCCAAAGTAAGCTTCTGTACAGTCCATGATACTACATAAGCACAGTACCCAAAAACAGTAAGCCCTTTAACTCAAATAAGACAAAAAGTTAGCTAGGGTAAGCAAAAGTTACCATTGTTACTATAAATAGATTTATTTCTTTTTAGAACAATGCCTTGTAAATATGTAAATACAAGTCCACAATTAAGTGGCCCTCCTGCTTTCACACTCGGGACTTGGGACCCGACGATGGCGCAGTTACCACTAACTTAATTACTAACTTACTGCTTTTCATGTTCGGGTCCAGCACCCAAATTAATGCATGGCGTTCCGGCTGGCTCCGCAGCTGGCTCTGCCGACAGTCAGACACACCTTTCAAACAATATCAATACTAAAAACAGCAAATGGCTCACCCAGAACAGCCGTCCAGCTGGCCAGGTTCGAGCCCAGCACTGAAATTCATAGGCGGCCAACGGGCCGGCTGGCTGACTGAATGTTTCTGCCGACAGACAGACCCAGCATTCAAACAATATCAATAATCGATATCCAAAATGGCTCTACGCCCCGTTGCTTAGCTGCCATCCGGCTACCTGGCAGGCTTCAATCCAACCATGCAACCCGATTGGCTCAAATATTCCAGCCGGAAGCCTTCGATTCAAATTAATCCATCACGTATGGCAGCTAAATACAACAAAATAAATAAAACTAGCTTACCGTATTTATTTCATATCCAACAATAATCTTTTTAACAATAATTCCGGTAAAAACAATAACACCAGCAACACGTCCGAACCCAACGAGCTCCAAAACTGAAATGATTCAAATAAACGGTTGAGATGCGCGCGCATAGAAATGAGCTCCGCCTTTCATTCGGTTCTATATATAGATATTATTCACCATGTGACTGTACCACGTGACTTCTAAATATAGATTGGTCACGTGGGGTGGACATGGGGTGGACAACTTGGGGTGGACATCACGTCAAAGTGCCTATACCCTAACCCTAACCCTAACCCTAACCCTTAACCCTTGCTAACTCTCGCCTTTTCAAAAGACTAAACTCAACTTAATTACTCTTCAGTAACCTAGCTAAGCACAATACTCAACCCTAGTAAGCTCCCTTAACTCAAATAAGACCAAGAGTTAACAAGAGTAATCAAGAGTTAGCTAGAGTAATCAAATACTTACCAGAGTTAGCAAATTTCTCATTAACCCTTACCAGGATTCTTGCTAACTCTCGCCTTTTCAAAAGACTAAACTCAACTTAATTACTCTTCAGTAACCTAGCTAAGCACAATACTCAACCCTAGTAAGCTCCCTTAACTCAAATAAGACCAAGAGTTAACAAGAGTAATCAAGAGTTAGCTAGAGTAATCAAATACTTACCAGAGTTAGCAAATTTCTCATTAACCCTTACCAGGATTCTTGCTAACTCTCGCCTTTTCAAAAGACTAAACTCAACTTAATTACTCTTCAGTAACCTAGCTAAGCACAATACTCAACCCTAGTAAGCTCCCTTAACTCAAATAAGACCAAGAGTTAACAAGAGTAATCAAGAGTTAGCTAGAGTAATCAAATACTTACCAGAGTTAGCAAATTTCTCATTAACCCTTACCAGGATTCTTGTTAACTCTCGCCTTTTCAAAAGACTAAACTCAACTTAATTACTCTTCAGTAACCTAGCTAAGCACAATACTCAACCCTAGTAAGCTCCCTTAACTCAAATAAGACCAAGAGTTAACAAGAGTAATCAAGAGTTAGCTAGAGTAATCAAATACTTACCAGAGTTAGCAAATTTCTCATTAACCCTTACCAGGATTCTTGTTAACTCTCGCCTTTTCAAAAGACTAAACTCAACTTAATTACTCTTCAGTAACCTAGCTAAGCACAATACTCTACCCTAGTAAGCTCCCTTAACTCAAATAAGACCAAGAGTTAACAAGAGTAATCAAGAGTTAGCTAGAGTAATCAAATACTTACCAGAGTTAGCAAATTTCTCATTAACCCTTACCAGGATTCTTGCTAACTCTCGCCTTTTCAAAAGACTAAACTCAACTTAATTACTCTTCAGTAACCTAGCTAAGCACAATACTCTACCCTAGTAAGCTCCCTTAACTCAAATAAGACCAAGAGTTAACAAGAGTTATCAAGAGTCAGCTAGGGTAATCAAATACTTACCAGAGTTAGCAAATCTGGCATCAGTTACCTAGCTAAGAACAATACTCAAAAACAGTAAGCTCCTTTAACTCAAATGAGACCAAGAGTTAACAAGAGTCATCAAGTGTCAGCTAGGGTAATCAAATACTTACAAGAGTTAGCAAATAGGGTTAGCAAATTGGGAAATCTATTTTTAGTAACTTTGATTACCCAAGCTGACTCTATAGATATAGTGGAAGGCTGAGATTGCTGGCGTATATAGACTTTCAAAGCCTCCAAAGTAAGCTTCTGTACAGTCCATGATACTACATAAGCACAGTACCCAAAAACAGTAAGCCCTTTAACGCAAATAAGACAAAAAGTTAGCTAGGGTAAGCAAAAGTTACCATTGTTACTATAAATAGATTTATTTCTTTTTAGAACAATGCCTTGTAAATATGTAAATACAAGTCCACAATTAAGTGGCCCTCCTGCTTTCACACTCGGGACTTGGGACCCGACGATGGCGCAGTTACCACTAACTTACTTACTAACTAACTGCTTTTCAGGTTCGGATCCAGGACCCAAATTAATGCATGGCGTGCCGGCTGGCTCCGCAGCTGGCTCTGCCGACAGTCAGACAGACCTTTCAACAATATCAATACTAAAAAGAGCAAATGGCTCACCCAGAACAGCCGTCCAGCTGGCCAGGTTCGAGCCCAGCACTGAAATTCATAGGCGGCCAACGGGCCGGCTGGCTGACTGAATGTTTCTGCCGACAGACAGACCCAGCATTCAAACAATATCAATAATCGATATCCAAAATGGCTCTACGCCCCGTTGCTTAGCTGCCATCCGGCTACCTGGCAGGCTTCAATCCAACCATGCAACCCGATTGGCTCAAATATTCCAGCCGGAAGCCTTCGATTCAAATTAATCCATCACGTATGGCAGCTAAATACAACAAAATAAATAAAACTAGCTTACCGTATTTATTTCATATCCAACAATAATCTTTTTAACAATAATTCCGATAAAAACAATAACACCAGCAACACGTCCGAACCCAACGAGCTCCAAAACTGAAATGATTCAAATAAACGGTTGAGATGCGCGCGCATACAAATTAGCTCCGCCTTTCATTCTGTTCTATATATAGAAATTATTCACCATGTGACTGTACCACGTGACTTCTAAATATAGATTGGTCACGTGGGGTGGACATGGGGTGGACAACTTGGGGTGGACATCACGTCAAAGTGCCTATACCCTAACCCTAAACCCTAACCCTAACCCTAACCCCAGACGATGGCGCAGTTACCACTAACTTACTTAATAACTAACTGCTTTTCAGGTTAGGGTTAAACTCAACTTAATTACTCTTCAGTAACCTAACTAAGCACAATACTCAACCCTAGTAAGCTCCCTTAACTCAAATAAGACCAAGAGTTAACAAGAGTTATCAAGAGTTAGCTAGGGTAATCAAATACTTACCAGAGTTAGCAAATCTGGCATCAGTTACCTAGCTAAGCACAATACTCAAAAACAGTAAGCTCCTTTTACTCAAATAAGACCAAGAGTTATCAAGAGTCAGCTAGAGTAATCAAATACTTACCAGAGTTAGCAAATAGGGTTAGCAAATTGGGAAATCTATTTTTAGTAACTTTGATTACCCAAGCTGACTCTATAGATATAGTGGAAGGCTGAGATTGCTTGCGTATATAGACTTTCAAAGCCTCCAAAGTAAGCTTCTGTACAGTCCATGATACTACATAAGCACAGTACCCAAAAACAGTAAGCCCTTTAACTCAAATAAGACAAAAAGTTAGCTAGGGTAAGCAAAAGTTACCATTGTTACTATAAATAGATTTATTTCTTTTTAGAACAATGCCTTGTAAATATGTAAATACAAGTCCACAATTAAGTGGCCCTCCTGCTTTCACACTCGGGACTTGGGACCCGACGATGGCGCAGTTACCACTAACTTAATTACTAACTTACTGCTTTTCATGTTCGGGTCCAGCACCCAAATTAATGCATGGCGTTCCGGCTGGCTCCGCAGCTGGCTCTGCCGACAGTCAGACACACCTTTCAAACAATATCAATACTAAAAACAGCAAATGGCTCACCCAGAACAGCCGTCCAGCTGGCCAGGTTCGAGCCCAGCACTGAAATTCATAGGCGGCCAACGGGCCGGCTGGCTGACTGAATGTTTCTGCCGACAGACAGACCCAGCATTCAAACAATATCAATAATCGATATCCAAAATGGCTCTACGCCCCGTTGCTTAGCTGCCATCCGGCTACCTGGCAGGCTTCAATCCAACCATGCAACTCGATTGGCTCAAATATTCCAGCCGGAAGCCTTCGATTCAAATTAATCCATCACGTATGGCAGCTAAATACAACAAAATAAATAAAACTAGCTTACCGTATTTATTTCATATCCAACAATAATCTTTTTAACAATAATTCCGGTAAAAACAATAACACCAGCAACACGTCCGAACCCAACGAGCTCCAAAACTGAAATGATTCAAATAAACGGTTGAGATGCGCGCGCATAGAAATGAGCTCCGCCTTTCATTCGGTTCTATATATAGATATTATTCACCATGTGACTGTACCACGTGACTTCTAAATATAGATTGGTCACGTGGGGTGGACATGGGGTGGACAACTTGGGGTGGACATCACGTCAAAGTGCCTATACCCTAACCCTAACCCTAACCCTAACCCTTAACCCTTGCTAACTCTCGCCTTTTCAAAAGACTAAACTCAACTTAATTACTCTTCAGTAACCTAGCTAAGCACAATACTCAACCCTAGTAAGCTCCCTTAACTCAAATAAGACCAAGAGTTAACAAGAGTAATCAAGAGTTAGCTAGAGTAATCAAATACTTACCAGAGTTTGCAAATTTCTCATTAACCCTTACCAGGATTCTTGCTAACTCTCGCCTTTTCAAAAGACTAAACTCAACTTAATTACTCTTCAGTAACCTAGCTAAGCACAATACTCAACCCTAGTAAGCTCCCTTAACTCAAATAAGACCAAGAGTTAACAAGAGTAATCAAGAGTTAGCTAGAGTAATCAAATACTTACCAGAGTTAGCAAATTTCTCATTAACCCTTACCAGGATTCTTGCTAACTCTCGCCTTTTCAAAAGACTAAACACAACTTAATTACTCTTCAGTAACCTAGCTAAGCACAATACTCAACCCTAGTAAGCTCCCTTAACTCAAATAAGACCAAGAGTTAACAAGAGTAATCAAGAGTTAGCTAGAGTAATCAAATACTTACCAGAGTTAGCAAATTTCTCATTAACCCTTACCAGGATTCTTGCTAACTCTCGCCTTTTCAAAAGACTAAACTCAACTTAATTACTCTTCAGTAACCTAGCTAAGCACAATACTCAACCCTAGTAAGCTCCCTTAACTCAAATAAGACCAAGAGTTAACAAGAGTAATCAAGAGTTAGCTAGAGTAATCAAATACTTACCAGAGTTAGCAAATTTCTCATTAACCCTTACCAGGATTCTTGCTAACTCTCGCCTTTTCAAAAGACTAAACTCAACTTAATTACTCTTCAGTAACCTAGCTAAGCACAATACTCAACCCTAGTAAGCTCCCTTAACTCAAATAAGACCAAGAGTTAACAAGAGTAATCAAGAGTTAGCTAGAGTAATCAAATACTTACCAGAGTTAGCAAATTTCTCATTAACCCTTACCAGGATTCTTGCTAACTCTCGCCTTTTCAAAAGACTAAACTCAACTTAATTACTCTTCAGTAACCTAGCTAAGCACAATACTCAACCCTAGTAAGCTCCCTTAACTCAAATAAGACCAAGAGTTAACAAGAGTAATCAAGAGTTAGCTAGAGTAATCAAATACTTACCAGAGTTAGCAAATTTCTCATTAACCCTTACCAGGATTCTTGCTAACTCTCGCCTTTTCAAAAGACTAAACTCAACTTAATTACTCTTCAGTAACCTAGCTAAGCACAATACTCAACCCTAGTAAGCTCCCTTAACTCAAATAAGACCAAGAGTTAACAAGAGTAATCAAGAGTTAGCTAGAGTAATCAAATACTTACCAGAGTTAGCAAATTTCTCATTAACCCTTACCAGGATTCTTGCTAACTCTCGCCTTTTCAAAAGACTAAACTCAACTTAATTACTCTTCAGTAACCTAGCTAAGCACAATACTCAACCCTAGTAAGCTCCCTTAACTCAAATAAGACCAAGAGTTAACAAGAGTTATCAAGAGTCAGCTAGGGTAATCAAATACTTACCAGAGTTAGCAAATCTGGCATCAGTTACCTAGCTAAGAACAATACTCAAAAACAGTAAGCTCCTTTAACTCAAATGAGACCAAGAGTTAACAAGAGTCATCAAGTGTCAGCTAGGGCAATCAAATACTTACAAGAGTTAGCAAATAGGGTTAGCAAATTGGGAAATCTATTTTTAGTAACTTTGATTACCCAAGCTGACTCTATAGATATAGTGGAAGGCTGAGATTGCTTGCGTATATAGACTTTCAAAGCCTCCAAAGTAAGCTTCTGTACAGTCCATGATACTACATAAGCACAGTACCCAAAAACAGTAAGCCCTTTAACGCAAATAAGACAAAAAGTTAGCTAGGGTAAGCAAAAGTTACCATTGTTACTATAAATAGATTTATTTCTTTTTAGAACAATGCCTTGTAAATATGTAAATACAAGTCCACAATTAAGTGGCCCTCCTGCTTTCACACTCGGGACTTGGGACCCGACGATGGCGCAGTTACCACTAACTTATTTACTAACTAACTGCTTTTCAGGTTCGGATCCAGCACCCAAATTAATGCATGGCGTGCCGGCTGGCTCCGCAGCTGGCTCTGCCGACAGTCAGACAGACCTTTCAACAATATCAATACTAAAAACAGCAAATGGCTCACCCAGAACAGCCGTCCAGCTGGCCAGGTTCGAGCCCAGCACTGAAATTCATAGGCGGCCAACGGGCCGGCTGGCTGACTGAATGTTTCTGCCGACAGACAGACCCAGCATTCAAACAATATCAATAATCGATGTCCAAAATGGCTCTACGCCCCGTTGCTTAGCTGCCATCCGGCTACCTGGCAGGCTTCAATCCAACCATGCAACCCGATTGGCTCAAATATTCCAGCCGGAAGCCTTCGATTCAAATTAATCCATCACGTATGGCAGCTAAATACAACAAAATAAATAAAACTAGCTTACCGTATTTATTTTATATCCAACAAAAATCTTTTTAACAATAATTCCGATAAAAACAATAATACCAGCAACACGTCCGAACCCAACGAGCTCCAAAACTGAAATGATTCAAATAAACGGTTAACATGCGCGCGCATACAAATTAGCTCCGCCTTTCATTCTGTTCTATATATAGAAATTATTCACCATGTGACTGTACCACGTGACTTCTAAATATAGATTGGTCACGTGGGGTGGACATGGGGTGGACAACTTGGGGTGGACATCACGTCAAAGTGCCTATACCCTAACCCTAACCCTAAACCCTAACCCTAACCCCTAACCCTAACCCTAAACCCTTACCAGGATTCTTGCTAACTCTCGCCTTTTCAAAAGACTAAACTCAACTTAATTACTCTTCAGTAACCTAGCTAAGCACAATACTCAACCCTAGTAAGCTCCCTTAACTCAAATAAGACCAAGAGTTAACAAGAGTAATCAAGAGTTAGCTAGAGTAATCAAATACTTACCAGAGTTAGCAAATTTCTCATTAACCCTTACCAGGATTCTTGTTAACTCTCGCCTTTTCAAAAGACTAAACTCAACTTAATTACTCTTCAGTAACCTAGCTAAGCACAATACTCAACCCTAGTAAGCTCTCTTAACTCAAATAAGACCAAGAGTTAACAAGAGTAATCAAGAGTTAGCTAGAGTAATCAAATACTTACCAGAGTTAGCAAATTTCTCATTAACCCTTACCAGGATTCTTGTTAACTCTCGCCTTTTCAAAAGACTAAACTCAACTTAATTACTCTTCAGTAACCTAGCTAAGCACAATACTCAACCCTAGTAAGCTCCCTTAACTCAAATAAGACCAAGAGTTAACAAGAGTAATCAAGAGTTAGCTAGAGTAATCAAATACTTACCAGAGTTAGCAAATTTCTCATTAACCCTTACCAGGATTCTTGTTAACTCTCGCCTTTTCAAAAGACTAAACTCAACTTAATTACTCTTCAGTAACCTAGCTAAGCACAATACTCAACCCTAGTAAGCTCCCTTAACTCAAATAAGACCAAGAGTTAACAAGAGTAATCAAGAGTTAGCTAGAGTAATCAAATACTTACCAGAGTTAGCAAATTTCTCATTAACCCTTACCAGGATTCTTGTTAACTCTCGCCTTTTCAAAAGACTAAACTCAACTTAATTACTCTTCAGTAACCTAGCTAAGCACAATACTCAACCCTAGTAAGCTCCCTTAACTCAAATAAGACCAAGAGTTAACAAGAGTAATCAAGAGTTAGCTAGAGTAATCAAATACTTACCAGAGTTAGCAAATTTCTCATTAACCCTTACCAGGATTCTTGTTAACTCTCGCCTTTTCAAAAGACTAAACTCAACTTAATTACTCTTCAGTAACCTAGCTAAGCACAATACTCAACCCTAGTAAGCTCTCTTAACTCAAATAAGACCAAGAGTTAACAAGAGTAATCAAGAGTTAGCTAGAGTAATCAAATACTTACCAGAGTTAGCAAATTTCTCATTAACCCTTACCAGGATTCTTGTTAACTCTCGCCTTTTCAAAAGACTAAACTCAACTTAATTACTCTTCAGTAACCTAGCTAAGCACAATACTCAACCCTAGTAAGCTCTCTTAACTCAAATAAGACCAAGAGTTAACAAGAGTAATCAAGAGTTAGCTAGAGTAATCAAATACTTACCAGAGTTAGCAAATTTCTCATTAACCCTTACCAGGATTCTTGCTAACTCTCGCCTTTTCAAAACACTAAACTCAACTTAATTACTCTTCAGTAACCTAGCTAAGCACAATACTCAACCCTAGTAAGCTCCCTTAACTCAAAAAAGACCAAGAGTTAACAAGAGTAATCAAGAGTCAGCTAGAGTAATCAAATACTTACCAGAGTTAGCAAATTTCTCGTTAACCCTTACCCGGATGCTTGCTAACTCTCGCCTTTTCAAAAGACTAAACTCAACTTAATTACTCTTCAGTAACCTAGCTAAGCACAATACTCAACCCTAGTAAGCTCCCTTAACTCAAATAAGACCAAGAGTTAACAAGAGTAATCAAGAGTTAGCTAGAGTAATCAAATACTTACCAGAGTTAGCAAATTTCTCATTAACCCTTACCAGGATTCTTGCTAACTCTCGCCTTTTCAAAAGACTAAACTCAACTTAATTACTCTTCAGTAACCTAGCTAAGCACAATACTCAACCCTAGTAAGCTCCCTTAACTCAAATAAGACCAAGAGTTAACAAGAGTAATCAAGAGTTAGCTAGAGTAATCAAATACTTACCAGAGTTAGCAAATTTCTCATTAACCCTTACCAGGATTCTTGCTAACTCTCGCCTTTTCAAAAGACTAAACTCAACTTAATTACTCTTCAGTAACCTAGCTAAGCACAATACTCAACCCTAGTAAGCTCCCTTAACTCAAATAAGACCAAGAGTTAACAAGAGTAATCAAGAGTTAGCTAGAGTAATCAAATACTTACCAGAGTTAGCAAATTTCTCATTAACCCTTACCAGGATTCTTGCTAACTCTCGCCTTTTCAAAACACTAAACTCAACTTAATTACTCTTCAGTAACCTAGCTAAGCACAATACTCAACCCTAGTAAGCTCCCTTAACTCAAAAAAGACCAAGAGTTAACAAGAGTAATCAAGAGTCAGCTAGAGTAATCAAATACTTACGAGAGTTAGCAAATTTCTCGTTAACCCTTACCCGGATGCTTGCTAACTCTCGCCTTTTCAAAAGACTAAACTCAACTTAATTACTCTTCAGTAACCTAGCTAAGCACAATACTCAACCCTAGTAAGCTCCCTTAACTCAAATAAGACCAAGAGTTAACAAGAGTAATCAAGAGTTAGCTAGAGTAATCAAATACTTACCAGAGTTAGCAAATTTCTCATTAACCCTTACCAGGATTCTTGTTAACTCTCGCCTTTTCAAAAGACTAAACTCAACTTAATTACTCTTCAGTAACCTAGCTAAGCACAATACTCAACCCTAGTAAGCTCCCTTAACTCAAATAAGACCAAGAGTTAACAAGAGTAATCAAGAGTTAGCTAGAGTAATCAAATACTTACCAGAGTTAGCAAATTTCTCATGAACCCTTACCAGGATTCTTGCTAACTCTCGCCTTTTCAAAAGACTAAACTCAACTTAATTACTCTTCAGTAACCTAGCTAAGCACAATACTCAACCCTAGTAAGCTCCCTTAACTCAAATAAGACCAAGAGTTAACAAGAGTTATCAAGAGTCAGCTAGGGTAATCAAATACTTACCAGAGTTAGCAAATCTGGCATCAGTTACCTAGCTAAGAACAATACTCAAAAACAGTAAGCTCCTTTAACTCAAATGAGACCAAGAGTTAACAAGAGTCATCAAGTGTCAGCTAGGGTAATCAAATACTTACAAGAGTTAGCAAATAGGGTTAGCAAATTGGGAAATCTATTTTTAGTAACTTTGATTACCCAAGCTGACTCTATAGATATAGTGGAAGGCTGAGATTGCTTGCGTATATAGACTTTCAAAGCCTCCAAAGTAAGCTTCTGTACAGTCCATGATACTACATAAGCACAGTACCCAAAAACAGTAAGCCCTTTAACGCAAATAAGACAAAAAGTTAGCTAGGGTAAGCAAAAGTTACCATTGTTACTATAAATAGATTTATTTCTTTTTAGAACAATGCCTTGTAAATATGTAAATACAAGTCCACAATTAAGTGGCCCTCCTGCTTTCACACTCGGGACTTGGGACCCGACGATGGCGCAGTTACCACTTACTTACTTACTAACTAACTGCTTTTCAGGTTCGGATCCAGCACCCAAATTAATGCATGGCGTGCCGGCTGGCTCCGCAGCTGGCTCTGCCGACAGTCAGACAGACCTTTCAACAATATCAATACTAAAAACAGCAAATGGCTCACCCAGAACAGCCGTCCAGCTGGCCAGGTTCGAGCCCAGCACTGAAATTCATAGGCGGCCAACGGGCCGGCTGGCTGACTGAATGTTTCTGCCGACAGACAGACCCAGCATTCAAACAATATCAATAATCGATATTCAAAATGGCTCTACGCCCAGTTGCTTAGCTGCCATCCGGCTACCTGGCAGGCTTCAATCCAACCATGCAACCCGATTGGCTCAAATATTCCAGCCGGAAGCCTTCGATTCAAATTAATCCATCACGTATGGCAGCTAAATACAACAAAATAAATAAAACTAGCTTACCGTATTTATTTCATATCCAACAATAATCTTTTTAACAATAATTCCGATAAAAACAATAACACCAGCAACACGTCCGAACCCAACGAGCTCCAAAACTGAAATGATTCAAATAAACGGTTGAGATGCGCGCGCATACAAATTAGCTCCGCCTTTCATTCTGTTCTATATATAGAAATTATTCACCATGTGACTGTACCACGTGACTTCTAAATATAGATTGGTCACGTGGGGTGGACATGGGGTGGACAACTTGGGGTGGACATCACGTCAAAGTGCCTATACCCTAACCCTAACCCTAACCCTAACCCTAACCCTAGAGTTAGCTAGAGTAATCAAATACTTACCAGAGTTAGCAAATTTCTCATTAACCCTTACCAGGATTCTTGTTAACTCTCGCCTTTTCAAAAGACTAAACTCAACTTAATTACTCTTCAGTAACCTAGCTAAGCACAATACTCAACCCTAGTAAGCTCCCTTAACTCAAATAAGACCAAGAGTTAACAAGAGTAATCAAGAGTTAGCTAGAGTAATCAAATACTTACCAGAGTTAGCAAATTTCTCATTAACCCTTACCAGGATTCTTGCTAACTCTCGCCTTTTCAAAAGACTAAACTCAACTTAATTACTCTTCAGTAACCTAGCTAAGCACAATACTCAACCCTAGTAAGCTCCCTTAACTCAAATAAGACCAAGAGTTAACAAGAGTAATCAAGAGTTAGCTAGAGTAATCAAATACTTACCAGAGTTAGCAAATTTCTCATTAACCCTTACCAGGATTCTTGTTAACTCTCGCCTTTTCAAAAGACTAAACTCAACTTAATTACTCTTCAGTAACCTAGCTAAGCACAATACTCAACCCTAGTAAGCTCCCTTAACTCAAATAAGACCAAGAGTTAACAAGAGTAATCAAGAGATAGCTAGAGTAATCAAATACTTACCAGAGTTAGCAAATTTCTCATTAACCCTTACCAGGATTCTTGTTAACTCTCGCCTTTTCAAAAGACTAAACTCAACTTAATTACTCTTCAGTAACCTAGCTAAGCACAATACTCAACCCTAGTAAGCTCCCTTAACTCAAATAAGACCAAGAGTTAACAAGAGTAATCAAGAGTTAGCTAGAGTAATCAAATACTTACCAGAGTTAGCAAATTTCTCATTAACCCTTACCAGGATTCTTGTTAACTCTCGCCTTTTCAAAAGACTAAACTCAACTTAATTACTCTTCAGTAACCTAGCTAAGCACAATACTCAACCCTAGTAAGCTCCCTTAACTCAAATAAGACCAAGAGTTAACAAGAGTAATCAAGAGTTAGCTAGAGTAATCAAATACTTACCAGAGTTAGCAAATTTCTCATTAACCCTTACCAGGATTCTTGCTAACTCTCGCCTTTTCAAAAGACTAAACTCAACTTAATTACTCTTCAGTAACCTAGCTAAGCACAATACTCAACCCTAGTAAGCTCCCTTAACTCAAATAAGACCAAGAGTTAACAAGAGTAATCAAGAGTTAGCTAGAGTAATCAAATACTTACCAGAGTTAGCAAATTTCTCATTAACCCTTACCAGGATTCTTGTTAACTCTCGCCTTTTCAAAAGACTAAACTCAACTTAATTACTCTTCAGTAACCTAGCTAAGCACAATACTCAACCCTAGTAAGCTCCCTTAACTCAAATAAGACCAAGAGTTAACAAGAGTAATCAAGAGTTAGCTAGAGTAATCAAATACTTACCAGAGTTAGCAAATTTCTCATTAACCCTTACCAGGATTCTTGTTAACTCTCGCCTTTTCAAAAGACTAAACTCAACTTAATTACTCTTCAGTAACCTAGCTAAGCACAATACTCAACCCTAGTAAGCTCTCTTAACTCAAATAAGACCAAGAGTTAACAAGAGTAATCAAGATTTAGCTAGAGTAATCAAATACTTACCAGAGTTAGCAAATTTCTCATTAACCCTTACCAGGATTCTTGCTAACTCTCGCCTTTTCAAAAGACTAAACTCAACTTAATTACTCTTCAGTAACCTAGCTAAGCACAATACTCAACCCTAGTAAGCTCCCTTAACTCAAATAAGACCAAGAGTTAACAAGAGTAATCAAGAGTTAGCTAGAGTAATCAAATACTTACCAGAGTTAGCAAATTTCTCATTAACCCTTACCAGGATTCTTGTTAACTCTCGCCTTTTCAAAAGACTAAACTCAACTTAATTACTCTTCAGTAACCTAGCTAAGCACAATACTCAACCCTAGTAAGCTCCCTTAACTCAAATAAGACCAAGAGTTAACAAGAGTAATCAAGAGTTAGCTAGAGTAATCAAATACTTACCAGAGTTAGCAAATTTCTCATTAACCCTTACCAGGATTCTTGTTAACTCTCGCCTTTTCAAAAGACTAAACTCAACTTAATTACTCTTCAGTAACCTAGCTAAGCACAATACTCAACCCTAGTAAGCTCCCTTAACTCAAATAAGACCAAGAGTTAACAAGAGTAATCAAGAGTTAGCTAGAGTAATCAAATACTTACCAGAGTTAGCAAATTTCTCATTAACCCTTACCAGGATTCTTGTTAACTCTCGCCTTTTCAAAAGACTAAACTCAACTTAATTACTCTTCAGTAACCTAGCTAAGCACAATACTCAACCCTAGTAAGCTCTCTTAACTCAAATAAGACCAAGAGTTAACAAGAGTAATCAAGAGTTAGCTAGAGTAATCAAATACTTACCAGAGTTAGCAAATTTCTCATTAACCCTTACCAGGATTCTTGTTAACTCTCGCCTTTTCAAAAGACTAAACTCAACTTAATTACTCTTCAGTAACCTAGCTAAGCACAATACTCAACCCTAGTAAGCTCTCTTAACTCAAATAAGACCAAGAGTTAACAAGAGTAATCAAGAGTTAGCTAGAGTAATCAAATACTTACCAGAGTTAGCAAATTTCTCATTAACCCTTACCAGGATTCTTGTTAACTCTCGCCTTTTCAAAAGACTAACCTCAACTTAATTACTCTTCAGTAACCTAGCTAAGCACAATACTCAACCCTAGTAAGCTCCCTTAACTCAAATAAGACCAAGAGTTAACAAGAGTAATCAAGAGTTAGCTAGAGTAATCAAATACTTACCAGAGTTAGCAAATTTCTCATTAACCCTTACCAGGATTCTTGTTAACTCTCGCCTTTTCAAAAGACTAAACTCAACTTAATTACTCTTCAGTAACCTAGCTAAGCACAATACTCAACCCTAGTAAGCTCCCTTAACTCAAATAAGACCAAGAGTTAACAAGAGTAATCAAGAGTTAGCTAGAGTAATCAAATACTTACCAGAGTTAGCAAATTTCTCATTAACCCTTACCAGGATTCTTGCTAACTCTCGCCTTTTCAAAAGACTAAACTCAACTTAATTACTCTTCAGTAACCTAGCTAAGCACAATACTCAACCCTAGTAAGCTCCCTTAACTCAAATAAGACCAAGAGTTAACAAGAGTAATCAAGAGTTAGCTAGAGTAATCAAATACTTACCAGAGTTAGCAAATTTCTCATTAACCCTTACCAGGATTCTTGTTAACTCTCGCCTTTTCAAAAGACTAAACTCAACTTAATTACTCTTCAGTAACCTAGCTAAGCACAATACTCAACCCTAGTAAGCTCCCTTAACTCAAATAAGACCAAGAGTTAACAAGAGTAATCAAGAGATAGCTAGAGTAATCAAATACTTACCAGAGTTAGCAAATTTCTCATTAACCCTTACCAGGATTCTTGTTAACTCTCGCCTTTTCAAAAGACTAAACTCAACTTAATTACTCTTCAGTAACCTAGCTAAGCACAATACTCAACCCTAGTAAGCTCCCTTAACTCAAATAAGACCAAGAGTTAACAAGAGTAATCAAGAGTTAGCTAGAGTAATCAAATACTTACCAGAGTTAGCAAATTTCTCATTAACCCTTACCAGGATTCTTGTTAACTCTCGCCTTTTCAAAAGACTAAACTCAACTTAATTACTCTTCAGTAACCTAGCTAAGCACAATACTCAACCCTAGTAAGCTCCCTTAACTCAAATAAGACCAAGAGTTAACAAGAGTAATCAAGAGTTAGCTAGAGTAATCAAATACTTACCAGAGTTAGCAAATTTCTCATTAACCCTTACCAGGATTCTTGCTAACTCTCGCCTTTTCAAAAGACTAAACTCAACTTAATTACTCTTCAGTAACCTAGCTAAGCACAATACTCAACCCTAGTAAGCTCCCTTAACTCAAATAAGACCAAGAGTTAACAAGAGTAATCAAGAGTTAGCTAGAGTAATCAAATACTTACCAGAGTTAGCAAATTTCTCATTAACCCTTACCAGGATTCTTGTTAACTCTCGCCTTTTCAAAAGACTAAACTCAACTTAATTACTCTTCAGTAACCTAGCTAAGCACAATACTCAACCCTAGTAAGCTCCCTTAACTCAAATAAGACCAAGAGTTAACAAGAGTAATCAAGAGTTAGCTAGAGTAATCAAATACTTACCAGAGTTAGCAAATTTCTCATTAACCCTTACCAGGATTCTTGTTAACTCTCGCCTTTTCAAAAGACTAAACTCAACTTAATTACTCTTCAGTAACCTAGCTAAGCACAATACTCAACCCTAGTAAGCTCTCTTAACTCAAATAAGACCAAGAGTTAACAAGAGTAATCAAGATTTAGCTAGAGTAATCAAATACTTACCAGAGTTAGCAAATTTCTCATTAACCCTTACCAGGATTCTTGCTAACTCTCGCCTTTTCAAAAGACTAAACTCAACTTAATTACTCTTCAGTAACCTAGCTAAGCACAATACTCAACCCTAGTAAGCTCTCTTAACTCAAATAAGACCAAGAGTTAACAAGAGTAATCAAGAGTTAGCTAGAGTAATCAAATACTTACCAGAGTTAGCAAATTTCTCATTAACCCTTACCAGGATTCTTGTTAACTCTCGCCTTTTCAAAAGACTAAACTCAACTTAATTACTCTTCAGTAACCTAGCTAAGCACAATACTCAACCCTAGTAAGCTCCCTTAACTCAAATAAGACCAAGAGTTAACAAGAGTAATCAAGAGTTAGCTAGAGTAATCAAATACTTACCAGAGTTAGCAAATTTCTCATTAACCCTTACCAGGATTCTTGTTAACTCTCGCCTTTTCAAAAGACTAAACTCAACTTAATTACTCTTCAGTAACCTAGCTAAGCACAATACTCAACCCTAGTAAGCTCCCTTAACTCAAATAAGACCAAGAGTTAACAAGAGTAATCAAGAGTTAGCTAGAGTAATCAAATACTTACCAGAGTTAGCAAATTTCTCATTAACCCTTACCAGGATTCTTGTTAACTCTCGCCTTTTCAAAAGACTAAACTCAACTTAATTACTCTTCAGTAACCTAGCTAAGCACAATACTCAACCCTAGTAAGCTCTCTTAACTCAAATAAGACCAAGAGTTAACAAGAGTAATCAAGAGTTAGCTAGAGTAATCAAATACTTACCAGAGTTAGCAAATTTCTCATTAACCCTTACCAGGATTCTTGTTAACTCTCGCCTTTTCAAAAGACTAAACTCAACTTAATTACTCTTCAGTAACCTAGCTAAGCACAATACTCAACCCTAGTAAGCTCTCTTAACTCAAATAAGACCAAGAGTTAACAAGAGTAATCAAGAGTTAGCTAGAGTAATCAAATACTTACCAGAGTTAGCAAATTTCTCATTAACCCTTACCAGGATTCTTGTTAACTCTCGCCTTTTCAAAAGACTAACCTCAACTTAATTACTCTTCAGTAACCTAGCTAAGCACAATACTCAACCCTAGTAAGCTCCCTTAACTCAAATAAGACCAAGAGTTAACAAGAGTAATCAAGAGTTAGCTAGAGTAATCAAATACTTACCAGAGTTAGCAAATTTCTCATTAACCCTTACCAGGATTCTTGTTAACTCTCGCCTTTTCAAAAGACTAAACTCAACTTAATTACTCTTCAGTAACCTAGCTAAGCACAATACTCAACCCTAGTAAGCTCCCTTAACTCAAATAAGACCAAGAGTTAACAAGAGTAATCAAGAGTTAGCTAGAGTAATCAAATACTTACCAGAGTTAGCAAATTTCTCATTAACCCTTACCAGGATTCTTGCTAACTCTCGCCTTTTCAAAAGACTAAACTCAACTTAATTACTCTTCAGTAACCTAGCTAAGCACAATACTCAACCCTAGTAAGCTCCCTTAACTCAAATAAGACCAAGAGTTAACAAGAGTAATCAAGAGTTAGCTAGAGTAATCAAATACTTACCAGAGTTAGCAAATTTCTCATTAACCCTTACCAGGATTCTTGTTAACTCTCGCCTTTTCAAAAGACTAAACTCAACTTAATTACTCTTCAGTAACCTAGCTAAGCACAATACTCAACCCTAGTAAGCTCCCTTAACTCAAATAAGACCAAGAGTTAACAAGAGTAATCAAGAGTTAGCTAGAGTAATCAAATACTTACCAGAGTTAGCAAATTTCTCATTAACCCTTACCAGGATTCTTGTTAACTCTCGCCTTTTCAAAAGACTAAACTCAACTTAATTACTCTTCAGTAACCTAGCTAAGCACAATACTCAACCCTAGTAAGCTCCCTTAACTCAAATAAGACCAAGAGTTAACAAGAGTAATCAAGAGTTAGCTAGAGTAATCAAATACTTACCAGAGTTAGCAAATTTCTCATTAACCCTTACCAGGATTCTTGTTAACTCTCGCCTTTTCAAAAGACTAAACTCAACTTAATTACTCTTCAGTAACCTAGCTAAGCACAATACTCAACCCTAGTAAGCTCCCTTAACTCAAATAAGACCAAGAGTTAACAAGAGTAATCAAGAGTTAGCTAGAGTAATCAAATACTTACCAGAGTTAGCAAATTTCTCATTAACCCTTACCAGGATTCTTGCTAACTCTCGCCTTTTCAAAAGACTAAACTCAACTTAATTACTCTTCAGTAACCTAGCTAAGCACAATACTCAACCCTAGTAAGCTCCCTTAACTCAAATAAGACCAAGAGTTAACAAGAGTAATCAAGAGTTAGCTAGAGTAATCAAATACTTACCAGAGTTAGCAAATTTCTCATTAACCCTTACCAGGATTCTTGTTAACTCTCGCCTTTTCAAAAGACTAAACTCAACTTAATTACTCTTCAGTAACCTAGCTAAGCACAATACTCAACCCTAGTAAGCTCCCTTAACTCAAATAAGACCAAGAGTTAACAAGAGTAATCAAGAGTTAGCTAGAGTAATCAAATACTTACCAGAGTTAGCAAATTTCTCATTAACCCTTACCAGGATTCTTGTTAACTCTCGCCTTTTCAAAAGACTAAACTCAACTTAATTACTCTTCAGTAACCTAGCTAAGCACAATACTCAACCCTAGTAAGCTCTCTTAACTCAAATAAGACCAAGAGTTAACAAGAGTAATCAAGAGTTAGCTAGAGTAATCAAATACTTACCAGAGTTAGCAAATTTCTCATTAACCCTTACCAGGATTCTTGTTAACTCTCGCCTTTTCAAAAGACTAAACTCAACTTAATTACTCTTCAGTAACCTAGCTAAGCACAATACTCAACCCTAGTAAGCTCCCTTAACTCAAATAAGACCAAGAGTTAACAAGAGTAATCAAGAGTTAGCTAGAGTAATCAAATACTTACCAGAGTTAGCAAATTTCTCATTAACCCTTACCAGGATTCTTGTTAACTCTCGCCTTTTCAAAAGACTAAACTCAACTTAATTACTCTTCAGTAACCTAGCTAAGCACAATACTCTACCCTAGTAAGCTCCCTTAACTCAAATAAGACCAAGAGTTAACAAGAGTAATCAAGAGTTAGCTAGAGTAATCAAATACTTACCAGAGTTAGCAAATTTCTCATTAACCCTTACCAGGATTCTTGCTAACTCTCGCCTTTTCAAAAGACTAAACTCAACTTAATTACTCTTCAGTAGCCTAGCTAAGCACAATACTCTACCCTAGTAAGCTCCCTTAACTCAAATAAGACCAAGAGTTAACAAGAGTTATCAAGAGTCAGCTAGGGTAATCAAATACTTACCAGAGTTAGCAAATCTGGCATCAGTTACCTAGCTAAGAACAATACTCAAAAACAGTAAGCTCCTTTAACTCAAATGAGACCAAGAGTTAACAAGAGTCATCAAGTGTCAGCTAGGGTAATCAAATACTTACAAGAGTTAGCAAATAGGGTTAGCAAATTGGGAAATCTATTTTTAGTAACTTTGATTACCCAAGCTGACTCTATAGATATAGTGGAAGGCTGAGATTGCTGGCGTATATAGACTTTCAAAGCCTCCAAAGTAAGCTTCTGTACAGTCCATGATACTACATAAGCACAGTACCCAAAAACAGTAAGCCCTTTAACGCAAATAAGACAAAAAGTTAGCTAGGGTAAGCAAAAGTTACCATTGTTACTATAAATAGATTTATTTCTTTTTAGAACAATGCCTTGTAAATATGTAAATACAAGTCCACAATTAAGTGGCCCTCCTGCTTTCACACTCGGGACTTGGGACCCGACGATGGCGCAGTTACCACTAACTTACTTACTAACTAACTGCTTTTCAGGTTCGGATCCAGGACCCAAATTAATGCATGGCGTGCCGGCTGGCTCCGCAGCTGGCTCTGCCGACAGTCAGACAGACCTTTCAACAATATCAATACTAAAAACAGCAAATGGCTCACCCAGAACAGCCGTCCAGCTGGCCAGGTTCGAGCCCAGCACTGAAATTCATAGGCGGCCAACGGGCCGGCTGGCTGACTGAATGTTTCTGCCGACAGACAGACCCAGCATTCAAACAATATCAATAATCGATATCCAAAATGGCTCTACGCCCCGTTGCTTAGCTGCCATCCGGCTACCTGGCAGGCTTCAATCCAACCATGCAACCCGATTGGCTCAAATATTCCAGCCGGAAGCCTTCGATTCAAATTAATCCATCACGTATGGCAGCTAAATACAACAAAATAAATAAAACTAGCTTACCGTATTTATTTCATATCCAACAATAATCTTTTTAACAATAATTCCGATAAAAACAATAACACCAGCAACACGTCCGAACCCAACGAGCTCCAAAACTGAAATGATTCAAATAAACGGTTGAGATGCGCGCGCATACAAATTAGCTCCGCCTTTCATTCTGTTCTATATATAGAAATTATTCACCATGTGACTGTACCACGTGACTTCTAAATATAGATTGGTCACGTGGGGTGGACATGGGGTGGACAACTTGGGGTGGACATCACGTCAAAGTGCCTATACCCTAAACCCTAACCCTAAACCCTAACCCCTAGTGCCTATACCCTAAACCCTAACCCTAACCCTAACCCTAAACCCTAAACCTAACCCTAGTAAGCTCCCTTAACTCAAATAAGACCAAGAGTTAACAAGAGTAATCAAGAGTTAGCTAGAGTAATCAAATACTTACCAGAGTTAGCAAATTTCTCATTAACCCTTACCAGGATTCTTGTTAACTCTCGCCTTTTCAAAAGACTAAACTCAACTTAATTACTCTTCAGTAACCTAGCTAAGCACAATACTCTACCCTAGTAAGCTCCCTTAACTCAAATAAGACCAAGATTTAACAAGAGTAATCAAGAGTTAGCTAGAGTAATCAAATACTTACCAGAGTTAGCAAATTTCTCATTAACCCTTACCAGGATTCTTGTTAACTCTCGCCTTTTCAAAAGACTAAACTCAACTTAATTACTCTTCAGTAACCTAGCTAAGCACAATACTCAACCCTAGTAAGCTCCCTTAACTCAAATAAGACCAAGAGTTAACAAGAGTAATCAAGAGTTAGCTAGAGTAATCAAATACTTACCAGAGTTAGCAAATTTCTCATTAACCCTTACCAGGATTCTTGCTAACTCTCGCCTTTTCAAAAGACTAAACTCAACTTAATTACTCTTCAGTAACCTAGCTAAGCACAATACTCAACCCTAGTAAGCTCCCTTAACTCAAATAAGACCAAGAGTTAACAAGAGTAATCAAGAGTTAGCTAGAGTAATCAAATACTTACCAGAGTTAGCAAATTTCTCATTAACCCTTACCAGGATTCTTGCTAACTCTCGCCTTTTCAAAAGACTAAACTCAACTTAATTACTCTTCAGTAACCTAGCTAAGCACAATACTCAACCCTAGTAAGCTCCCTTAACTCAAATAAGACCAAGAGTTAACAAGAGTAATCAAGAGTTAGCTAGAGTAATCAAATACTTACCAGAGTTAGCAAATTTCTCATTAACCCTTACCAGGATTCTTGTTAACTCTCGCCTTTTCAAAAGACTAAACTCAACTTAATTACTCTTCAGTAACCTAGCTAAGCACAATACTCAACCCTAGTAAGCTCCCTTAACTCAAATAAGACCAAGAGTTAACAAGAGTAATCAAGAGTTAGCTAGAGTAATCAAATACTTACCAGAGTTAGCAAATTTCTCATTAACCCTTACCAGGATTCTTGTTAACTCTCGCCTTTTCAAAAGACTAAACTCAACTTAATTACTCTTCAGTAACCTAGCTAAGCACAATACTCTACCCTAGTAAGCTCCCTTAACTCAAATAAGACCAAGAGTTAACAAGAGTAATCAAGAGTTAGCTAGAGTAATCAAATACTTACCAGAGTTAGCAAATTTCTCATTAACCCTTACCAGGATTCTTGCTAACTCTCGCCTTTTCAAAAGACTAAACTCAACTTAATTACTCTTCAGTAGCCTAGCTAAGCACAATACTCTACCCTAGTAAGCTCCCTTAACTCAAATAAGACCAAGAGTTAACAAGAGTTATCAAGAGTCAGCTAGGGTAATCAAATACTTACCAGAGTTAGCAAATCTGGCATCAGTTACCTAGCTAAGAACAATACTCAAAAACAGTAAGCTCCTTTAACTCAAATGAGACCAAGAGTTAACAAGAGTCATCAAGTGTCAGCTAGGGTAATCAAATACTTACAAGAGTTAGCAAATAGGGTTAGCAAATTGGGAAATCTATTTTTAGTAACTTTGATTACCCAAGCTGACTCTATAGATATAGTGGAAGGCTGAGATTGCTGGCGTATATAGACTTTCAAAGCCTCCAAAGTAAGCTTCTGTACAGTCCATGATACTACATAAGCACAGTACCCAAAAACAGTAAGCCCTTTAACGCAAATAAGACAAAAAGTTAGCTAGGGTAAGCAAAAGTTACCATTGTTACTATAAATAGATTTATTTCTTTTTAGAACAATGCCTTGTAAATATGTAAATACAAGTCCACAATTAAGTGGCCCTCCTGCTTTCACACTCGGGACTTGGGACCCGACGATGGCGCAGTTACCACTAACTTACTTACTAACTAACTGCTTTTCAGGTTCGGATCCAGGACCCAAATTAATGCATGGCGTGCCGGCTGGCTCCGCAGCTGGCTCTGCCGACAGTCAGACAGACCTTTCAACAATATCAATACTAAAAAGAGCAAATGGCTCACCCAGAACAGCCGTCCAGCTGGCCAGGTTCGAGCCCAGCACTGAAATTCATAGGCGGCCAACGGGCCGGCTGGCTGACTGAATGTTTCTGCCGACAGACAGACCCAGCATTCAAACAATATCAATAATCGATATCCAAAATGGCTCTACGCCCCGTTGCTTAGCTGCCATCCGGCTACCTGGCAGGCTTCAATCCAACCATGCAACCCGATTGGCTCAAATATTCCAGCCGGAAGCCTTCGATTCAAATTAATCCATCACGTATGGCAGCTAAATACAACAAAATAAATAAAACTAGCTTACCGTATTTATTTCATATCCAACAATAATCTTTTTAACAATAATTCCGATAAAAACAATAACACCAGCAACACGTCCGAACCCAACGAGCTCCAAAACTGAAATGATTCAAATAAACGGTTGAGATGCGCGCGCATACAAATTAGCTCCGCCTTTCATTCTGTTCTATATATAGAAATTATTCACCATGTGACTGTACCACGTGACTTCTAAATATAGATTGGTCACGTGGGGTGGACATGGGGTGGACAACTTGGGGTGGACATCACGTCAAAGTGCCTATACCCTAAACCCTAACCCTAAACCCTAACCCCTAGTGCCTATACCCTAAACCCTAACCCTAACCCTAACCCTAAACCCTAAACCTAACCCTAGTAAGCTCCCTTAACTCAAATAAGACCAAGAGTTAACAAGAGTAATCAAGAGTTAGCTAGAGTAATCAAATACTTACCAGAGTTAGCAAATTTCTCATTAACCCTTACCAGGATTCTTGTTAACTCTCGCCTTTTCAAAAGACTAAACTCAACTTAATTACTCTTCAGTAACCTAGCTAAGCACAATACTCTACCCTAGTAAGCTCCCTTAACTCAAATAAGACCAAGATTTAACAAGAGTAATCAAGAGTTAGCTAGAGTAATCAAATACTTACCAGAGTTAGCAAATTTCTCATTAACCCTTACCAGGATTCTTGTTAACTCTCGCCTTTTCAAAAGACTAAACTCAACTTAATTACTCTTCAGTAACCTAGCTAAGCACAATACTCAACCCTAGTAAGCTCCCTTAACTCAAATAAGACCAAGAGTTAACAAGAGTAATCAAGAGTTAGCTAGAGTAATCAAATACTTACCAGAGTTAGCAAATTTCTCATTAACCCTTACCAGGATTCTTGCTAACTCTCGCCTTTTCAAAAGACTAAACTCAACTTAATTACTCTTCAGTAACCTAGCTAAGCACAATACTCAACCCTAGTAAGCTCCCTTAACTCAAATAAGACCAAGAGTTAACAAGAGTAATCAAGAGTTAGCTAGAGTAATCAAATACTTACCAGAGTTAGCAAATTTCTCATTAACCCTTACCAGGATTCTTGCTAACTCTCGCCTTTTCAAAAGACTAAACTCAACTTAATTACTCTTCAGTAACCTAGCTAAGCACAATACTCAACCCTAGTAAGCTCCCTTAACTCAAATAAGACCAAGAGTTAACAAGAGTAATCAAGAGTTAGCTAGAGTAATCAAATACTTACCAGAGTTAGCAAATTTCTCATTAACCCTTACCAGGATTCTTGTTAACTCTCGCCTTTTCAAAAGACTAAACTCAACTTAATTACTCTTCAGTAACCTAGCTAAGCACAATACTCAACCCTAGTAAGCTCCCTTAACTCAAATAAGACCAAGAGTTAACAAGAGTAATCAAGAGTTAGCTAGAGTAATCAAATACTTACCAGAGTTAGCAAATTTCTCATTAACCCTTACCAGGATTCTTGTTAACTCTCGCCTTTTCAAAAGACTAAACTCAACTTAATTACTCTTCAGTAACCTAGCTAAGCACAATACTCTACCCTAGTAAGCTCCCTTAACTCAAATAAGACCAAGAGTTAACAAGAGTAATCAAGAGTTAGCTAGAGTAATCAAATACTTACCAGAGTTAGCAAATTTCTCATTAACCCTTACCAGGATTCTTGCTAACTCTCGCCTTTTCAAAAGACTAAACTCAACTTAATTACTCTTCAGTAGCCTAGCTAAGCACAATACTCTACCCTAGTAAGCTCCCTTAACTCAAATAAGACCAAGAGTTAACAAGAGTTATCAAGAGTCAGCTAGGGTAATCAAATACTTACCAGAGTTAGCAAATCTGGCATCAGTTACCTAGCTAAGAACAATACTCAAAAACAGTAAGCTCCTTTAACTCAAATGAGACCAAGAGTTAACAAGAGTCATCAAGTGTCAGCTAGGGTAATCAAATACTTACAAGAGTTAGCAAATAGGGTTAGCAAATTGGGAAATCTATTTTTAGTAACTTTGATTACCCAAGCTGACTCTATAGATATAGTGGAAGGCTGAGATTGCTGGCGTATATAGACTTTCAAAGCCTCCAAAGTAAGCTTCTGTACAGTCCATGATACTACATAAGCACAGTACCCAAAAACAGTAAGCCCTTTAACGCAAATAAGACAAAAAGTTAGCTAGGGTAAGCAAAAGTTACCATTGTTACTATAAATAGATTTATTTCTTTTTAGAACAATGCCTTGTAAATATGTAAATACAAGTCCACAATTAAGTGGCCCTCCTGCTTTCACACTCGGGACTTGGGACCCGACGATGGCGCAGTTACCACTAACTTACTTACTAACTAACTGCTTTTCAGGTTCGGATCCAGGACCCAAATTAATGCATGGCGTGCCGGCTGGCTCCGCAGCTGGCTCTGCCGACAGTCAGACAGACCTTTCAACAATATCAATACTAAAAAGAGCAAATGGCTCACCCAGAACAGCCGTCCAGCTGGCCAGGTTCGAGCCCAGCACTGAAATTCATAGGCGGCCAACGGGCCGGCTGGCTGACTGAATGTTTCTGCCGACAGACAGACCCAGCATTCAAACAATATCAATAATCGATATCCAAAATGGCTCTACGCCCCGTTGCTTAGCTGCCATCCGGCTACCTGGCAGGCTTCAATCCAACCATGCAACCCGATTGGCTCAAATATTCCAGCCGGAAGCCTTCGATTCAAATTAATCCATCACGTATGGCAGCTAAATACAACAAAATAAATAAAACTAGCTTACCGTATTTATTTCATATCCAACAATAATCTTTTTAACAATAATTCCGATAAAAACAATAACACCAGCAACACGTCCGAACCCAACGAGCTCCAAAACTGAAATGATTCAAATAAACGGTTGAGATGCGCGCGCATACAAATTAGCTCCGCCTTTCTTTCTGTTCTATATATAGAAATTATTCACCATGTGACTGTACCACGTGACTTCTAAATATAGATTGGTCACGTGGGGTGGACATGGGGTGGACAACTTGGGGTGGACATCACGTCAAAGTGCCTATACCCTAACCCTAAACCCTAACCCTAACCCTAACCCCAGACGATGGCGCAGTTACCACTAACTTACTTAATAACTAACTGCTTTTCAGGTTAGGGTTAAACTCAACTTAATTACTCTTCAGTAACCTAACTAAGCACAATACTCAACCCTAGTAAGCTCCCTTAACTCAAATAAGACCAAGAGTTAACAAGAGTTATCAAGAGTTAGCTAGGGTAATCAAATACTTACCAGAGTTAGCAAATCTGGCATCAGTTACCTAGCTAAGCACAATACTCAAAAACAGTAAGCTCCTTTTACTCAAATAAGACCAAGAGTTATCAAGAGTCAGCTAGAGTAATCAAATACTTACCAGAGTTAGCAAATAGGGTTAGCAAATTGGGAAATCTATTTTTAGTAACTTTGATTACCCAAGCTGACTCTATAGATATAGTGGAAGGCTGAGATTGCTTGCGTATATAGACTTTCAAAGCCTCCAAAGTAAGCTTCTGTACAGTCCATGATACTACATAAGCACAGTACCCAAAAACAGTAAGCCCTTTAACTCAAATAAGACAAAAAGTTAGCTAGGGTAAGCAAAAGTTACCATTGTTACTATAAATAGATTTATTTCTTTTTAGAACAATGCCTTGTAAATATGTAAATACAAGTCCACAATTAAGTGGCCCTCCTGCTTTCACACTCGGGACTTGGGACCCGACGATGGCGCAGTTACCACTAACTTAATTACTAACTTACTGCTTTTCATGTTCGGGTCCAGCACCCAAATTAATGCATGGCGTTCCGGCTGGCTCCGCAGCTGGCTCTGCCGACAGTCAGACACACCTTTCAAACAATATCAATACTAAAAACAGCAAATGGCTCACCCAGAACAGCCGTCCAGCTGGCCAGGTTCGAGCCCAGCACTGAAATTCATAGGCGGCCAACGGGCCGGCTGGCTGACTGAATGTTTCTGCCGACAGACAGACCCAGCATTCAAACAATATCAATAATCGATATCCAAAATGGCTCTACGCCCCGTTGCTTAGCTGCCATCCGGCTACCTGGCAGGCTTCAATCCAACCATGCACCTCGATTGGCTCAAATATTCCAGCCGGAAGCCTTCGATTCAAATTAATCCATCACGTATGGCAGCTAAATACAACAAAATAAATAAAACTAGCTTACCGTATTTATTTCATATCCAACAATAATCTTTTTAACAATAATTCCGGTAAAAACAATAACACCAGCAACACGTCCGAACCCAACGAGCTCCAAAACTGAAATGATTCAAATAAACGGTTGAGATGCGCGCGCATAGAAATGAGCTCCGCCTTTCATTCGGTTCTATATATAGATATTATTCACCATGTGACTGTACCACGTGACTTCTAAATATAGATTGGTCACGTGGGGTGGACATGGGGTGGACAACTTGGGGTGGACATCACGTCAAAGTGCCTATACCCTAACCCTAACCCTAACCCTAACCCTTAACCCTTGCTAACTCTCGCCTTTTCAAAAGACTAAACTCAACTTAATTACTCTTCAGTAACCTAGCTAAGCACAATACTCAACCCTAGTAAGCTCCCTTAACTCAAATAAGACCAAGAGTTAACAAGAGTAATCAAGAGTTAGCTAGAGTAATCAAATACTTACCAGAGTTAGCAAATTTCTCATTAACCCTTACCAGGATTCTTGCTAACTCTCGCCTTTTCAAAAGACTAAACTCAACTTAATTACTCTTCAGTAACCTAGCTAAGCACAATACTCAACCCTAGTAAGCTCCCTTAACTCAAATAAGACCAAGAGTTAACAAGAGTAATCAAGAGTTAGCTAGAGTAATCAAATACTTACCAGAGTTAGCAAATTTCTCATTAACCCTTACCAGGATTCTTGCTAACTCTCGCCTTTTCAAAAGACTAAACACAACTTAATTACTCTTCAGTAACCTAGCTAAGCACAATACTCAACCCTAGTAAGCTCCCTTAACTCAAATAAGACCAAATGTTAACAAGAGTAATCAAGAGTTAGCTAGAGTAATCAAATACTTACCAGAGTTAGCAAATTTCTCATTAACCCTTACCAGGATTCTTGCTAACTCTCGCCTTTTCAAAAGACTAAACTCAACTTAATTACTCTTCAGTAACCTAGCTAAGCACAATACTCAACCCTAGTAAGCTCCCTTAACTCAAATAAGACCAAGAGTTAACAAGAGTAATCAAGAGTTAGCTAGAGTAATCAAATACTTACCAGAGTTAGCAAATTTCTCATTAACCCTTACCAGGATTCTTGCTAACTCTCGCCTTTTCAAAAGACTAAACTCAACTTAATTACTCTTCAGTAACCTAGCTAAGCACAATACTCAACCCTAGTAAGCTCCCTTAACTCAAATAAGACCAAGAGTTAACAAGAGTAATCAAGAGTTAGCTAGAGTAATCAAATACTTACCAGAGTTAGCAAATTTCTCATTAACCCTTACCAGGATTCTTGCTAACTCTCGCCTTTTCAAAAGACTAAACTCAACTTAATTACTCTTCAGTAACCTAGCTAAGCACAATACTCAACCCTAGTAAGCTCCCTTAACTCAAATAAGACCAAGAGTTAACAAGAGTAATCAAGAGTTAGCTAGAGTAATCAAATACTTACCAGAGTTAGCAAATTTCTCATTAACCCTTACCAGGATTCTTGCTAACTCTCGCCTTTTCAAAAGACTAAACTCAACTTAATTACTCTTCAGTAACCTAGCTAAGCACAATACTCAACCCTAGTAAGCTCCCTTAACTCAAATAAGACCAAGAGTTAACAAGAGTAATCAAGAGTTAGCTAGAGTAATCAAATACTTACCAGAGTTAGCAAATTTCTCATTAACCCTTACCAGGATTCTTGCTAACTCTCGCCTTTTCAAAAGACTAAACTCAACTTAATTACTCTTCAGTAACCTAGCTAAGCACAATACTCAACCCTAGTAAGCTCCCTTAACTCAAATAAGACCAAGAGTTAACAAGAGTTATCAAGAGTCAGCTAGGGTAATCAAATACTTACCAGAGTTAGCAAATCTGGCATCAGTTACCTAGCTAAGAACAATACTCAAAAACAGTAAGCTCCTTTAACTCAAATGAGACCAAGAGTTAACAAGAGTCATCAAGTGTCAGCTAGGGTAATCAAATACTTACAAGAGTTAGCAAATAGGGTTAGCAAATTGGGAAATCTATTTTTAGTAACTTTGATTACCCAAGCTGACTCTATAGATATAGTGGAAGGCTGAGATTGCTTGCGTATATAGACTTTCAAAGCCTCCAAAGTAAGCTTCTGTACAGTCCATGATACTACATAAGCACAGTACCCAAAAACAGTAAGCCCTTTAACGCAAATAAGACAAAAAGTTAGCTAGGGTAAGCAAAAGTTACCATTGTTACTATAAATAGATTTATTTCTTTTTAGAACAATGCCTTGTAAATATGTAAATACAAGTCCACAATTAAGTGGCCCTCCTGCTTTCACACTCGGGACTTGGGACCCGACGATGGCGCAGTTACCACTAACTTATTTACTAACTAACTGCTTTTCAGGTTCGGATCCAGCACCCAAATTAATGCATGGCGTGCCGGCTGGCTCCGCAGCTGGCTCTGCCGACAGTCAGACAGACCTTTCAACAATATCAATACTAAAAACAGCAAATGGCTCACCCAGAACAGCCGTCCAGCTGGCCAGGTTCGAGCCCAGCACTGAAATTCATAGGCGGCCAACGGGCCGGCTGGCTGACTGAATGTTTCTGCCGACAGACAGACCCAGCATTCAAACAATATCAATAATCGATGTCCAAAATGGCTCTACGCCCCGTTGCTTAGCTGCCATCCGGCTACCTGGCAGGCTTCAATCCAACCATGCAACCCGATTGGCTCAAATATTCCAGCCGGAAGCCTTCGATTCAAATTAATCCATCACGTATGGCAGCTAAATACAACAAAATAAATAAAACTAGCTTACCGTATTTATTTTATATCCAACAAAAATCTTTTTAACAATAATTCCGATAAAAACAATAATACCAGCAACACGTCCGAACCCAACGAGCTCCAAAACTGAAATGATTCAAATAAACGGTTAACATGCGCGCGCATACAAATTAGCTCCGCCTTTCATTCTGTTCTATATATAGAAATTATTCACCATGTGACTGTACCACGTGACTTCTAAATATAGATTGGTCACGTGGGGTGGACATGGGGTGGACAACTTGGGGTGGACATCACGTCAAAGTGCCTATACCCTAACCCTAACCCTAAACCCTAACCCTAACCCCTAACCCTAACCCTAAACCCTTACCAGGATTCTTGCTAACTCTCGCCTTTTCAAAAGACTAAACTCAACTTAATTACTCTTCAGTAACCTAGCTAAGCACAATACTCAACCCTAGTAAGCTCCCTTAACTCAAATAAGACCAAGAGTTAACAAGAGTAATCAAGAGTTAGCTAGAGTAATCAAATACTTACCAGAGTTAGCAAATTTCTCATTAACCCTTACCAGGATTCTTGTTAACTCTCGCCTTTTCAAAAGACTAAACTCAACTTAATTACTCTTCAGTAACCTAGCTAAGCACAATACTCAACCCTAGTAAGCTCTCTTAACTCAAATAAGACCAAGAGTTAACAAGAGTAATCAAGAGTTAGCTAGAGTAATCAAATACTTACCAGAGTTAGCAAATTTCTCATTAACCCTTACCAGGATTCTTGTTAACTCTCGCCTTTTCAAAAGACTAAACTCAACTTAATTACTCTTCAGTAACCTAGCTAAGCACAATACTCAACCCTAGTAAGCTCCCTTAACTCAAATAAGACCAAGAGTTAACAAGAGTAATCAAGAGTTAGCTAGAGTAATCAAATACTTACCAGAGTTAGCAAATTTCTCATTAACCCTTACCAGGATTCTTGTTAACTCTCGCCTTTTCAAAAGACTAAACTCAACTTAATTACTCTTCAGTAACCTAGCTAAGCACAATACTCAACCCTAGTAAGCTCCCTTAACTCAAATAAGACCAAGAGTTAACAAGAGTAATCAAGAGTTAGCTAGAGTAATCAAATACTTACCAGAGTTAGCAAATTTCTCATTAACCCTTACCAGGATTCTTGTTAACTCTCGCCTTTTCAAAAGACTAAACTCAACTTAATTACTCTTCAGTAACCTAGCTAAGCACAATACTCAACCCTAGTAAGCTCCCTTAACTCAAATAAGACCAAGAGTTAACAAGAGTAATCAAGAGTTAGCTAGAGTAATCAAATACTTACCAGAGTTAGCAAATTTCTCATTAACCCTTACCAGGATTCTTGTTAACTCTCGCCTTTTCAAAAGACTAAACTCAACTTAATTACTCTTCAGTAACCTAGCTAAGCACAATACTCAACCCTAGTAAGCTCTCTTAACTCAAATAAGACCAAGAGTTAACAAGAGTAATCAAGAGTTAGCTAGAGTAATCAAATACTTACCAGAGTTAGCAAATTTCTCATTAACCCTTACCAGGATTCTTGTTAACTCTCGCCTTTTCAAAAGACTAAACTCAACTTAATTACTCTTCAGTAACCTAGCTAAGCACAATACTCAACCCTAGTAAGCTCTCTTAACTCAAATAAGACCAAGAGTTAACAAGAGTAATCAAGAGTTAGCTAGAGTAATCAAATACTTACCAGAGTTAGCAAATTTCTCATTAACCCTTACCAGGATTCTTGCTAACTCTCGCCTTTTCAAAACACTAAACTCAACTTAATTACTCTTCAGTAACCTAGCTAAGCACAATACTCAACCCTAGTAAGCTCCCTTAACTCAAAAAAGACCAAGAGTTAACAAGAGTAATCAAGAGTCAGCTAGAGTAATCAAATACTTACCAGAGTTAGCAAATTTCTCGTTAACCCTTACCCGGATGCTTGCTAACTCTCGCCTTTTCAAAAGACTAAACTCAACTTAATTACTCTTCAGTAACCTAGCTAAGCACAATACTCAACCCTAGTAAGCTCCCTTAACTCAAATAAGACCAAGAGTTAACAAGAGTAATCAAGAGTTAGCTAGAGTAATCAAATACTTACCAGAGTTAGCAAATTTCTCATTAACCCTTACCAGGATTCTTGCTAACTCTCGCCTTTTCAAAAGACTAAACTCAACTTAATTACTCTTCAGTAACCTAGCTAAGCACAATACTCAACCCTAGTAAGCTCCCTTAACTCAAATAAGACCAAGAGTTAACAAGAGTAATCAAGAGTTAGCTAGAGTAATCAAATACTTACCAGAGTTAGCAAATTTCTCATTAACCCTTACCAGGATTCTTGCTAACTCTCGCCTTTTCAAAAGACTAAACTCAACTTAATTACTCTTCAGTAACCTAGCTAAGCACAATACTCAACCCTAGTAAGCTCCCTTAACTCAAATAAGACCAAGAGTTAACAAGAGTAATCAAGAGTTAGCTAGAGTAATCAAATACTTACCAGAGTTAGCAAATTTCTCATTAACCCTTACCAGGATTCTTGCTAACTCTCGCCTTTTCAAAACACTAAACTCAACTTAATTACTCTTCAGTAACCTAGCTAAGCACAATACTCAACCCTAGTAAGCTCCCTTAACTCAAAAAAGACCAAGAGTTAACAAGAGTAATCAAGAGTCAGCTAGAGTAATCAAATACTTACGAGAGTTAGCAAATTTCTCGTTAACCCTTACCCGGATGCTTGCTAACTCTCGCCTTTTCAAAAGACTAAACTCAACTTAATTACTCTTCAGTAACCTAGCTAAGCACAATACTCAACCCTAGTAAGCTCCCTTAACTCAAATAAGACCAAGAGTTAACAAGAGTAATCAAGAGTTAGCTAGAGTAATCAAATACTTACCAGAGTTAGCAAATTTCTCATTAACCCTTACCAGGATTCTTGTTAACTCTCGCCTTTTCAAAAGACTAAACTCAACTTAATTACTCTTCAGTAACCTAGCTAAGCACAATACTCAACCCTAGTAAGCTCCCTTAACTCAAATAAGACCAAGAGTTAACAAGAGTAATCAAGAGTTAGCTAGAGTAATCAAATACTTACCAGAGTTAGCAAATTTCTCATTAACCCTTACCAGGATTCTTGCTAACTCTCGCCTTTTCAAAAGACTAAACTCAACTTAATTACTCTTCAGTAACCTAGCTAAGCACAATACTCAACCCTAGTAAGCTCCCTTAACTCAAATAAGACCAAGAGTTAACAAGAGTTATCAAGAGTCAGCTAGGGTAATCAAATACTTACCAGAGTTAGCAAATCTGGCATCAGTTACCTAGCTAAGAACAATACTCAAAAAGAGTAAGCTCCTTTAACTCAAATGAGACCAAGAGTTAACAAGAGTCATCAAGTGTCAGCTAGGGTAATCAAATACTTACAAGAGTTAGCAAATAGGGTTAGCAAATTGGGAAATCTATTTTTAGTAACTTTGATTACCCAAGCTGACTCTATAGATATAGTGGAAGGCTGAGATTGCTTGCGTATATAGACTTTCAAAGCCTCCAAAGTAAGCTTCTGTACAGTCCATGATACTACATAAGCACAGTACCCAAAAACAGTAAGCCCTTTAACGCAAATAAGACAAAAAGTTAGCTAGGGTAAGCAAAAGTTACCATTGTTACTATAAATAGATTTATTTCTTTTTAGAACAATGCCTTGTAAATATGTAAATACAAGTCCACAATTAAGTGGCCCTCCTGCTTTCACACTCGGGACTTGGGACCCGACGATGGCGCAGTTACCACTTACTTACTTACTAACTAACTGCTTTTCAGGTTCGGATCCAGCACCCAAATTAATGCATGGCGTGCCGGCTGGCTCCGCAGCTGGCTCTGCCGACAGTCAGACAGACCTTTCAACAATATCAATACTAAAAACAGCAAATGGCTCACCCAGAACAGCCGTCCAGCTGGCCAGGTTCGAGCCCAGCACTGAAATTCATAGGCGGCCAACGGGCCGGCTGGCTGACTGAATGTTTCTGCCGACAGACAGACCCAGCATTCAAACAATATCAATAATCGATATTCAAAATGGCTCTACGCCCAGTTGCTTAGCTGCCATCCGGCTACCTGGCAGGCTTCAATCCAACCATGCAACCCGATTGGCTCAAATATTCCAGCCGGAAGCCTTCGATTCAAATTAATCCATCACGTATGGCAGCTAAATACAACAAAATAAATAAAACTAGCTTACCGTATTTATTTCATATCCAACAATAATCTTTTTAACAATAATTCCGATAAAAACAATAACACCAGCAACACGTCCGAACCCAACGAGCTCCAAAACTGAAATGATTCAAATAAACGGTTGAGATGCGCGCGCATACAAATTAGCTCCGCCTTTCATTCTGTTCTATATATAGAAATTATTCACCATGTGACTGTACCACGTGACTTCTAAATATAGATTGGTCACGTGGGGTGGACATGGGGTGGACAACTTGGGGTGGACATCACGTCAAAGTGCCTATACCCTAACCCTAACCCTAACCCTAACCCTAACCCTAGAGTTAGCTAGAGTAATCAAATACTTACCAGAGTTAGCAAATTTCTCATTAACCCTTACCAGGATTCTTGTTAACTCTCGCCTTTTCAAAAGACTAAACTCAACTTAATTACTCTTCAGTAACCTAGCTAAGCACAATACTCAACCCTAGTAAGCTCCCTTAACTCAAATAAGACCAAGAGTTAACAAGAGTAATCAAGAGTTAGCTAGAGTAATCAAATACTTACCAGAGTTAGCAAATTTCTCATTAACCCTTACCAGGATTCTTGCTAACTCTCGCCTTTTCAAAAGACTAAACTCAACTTAATTACTCTTCAGTAACCTAGCTAAGCACAATACTCAACCCTAGTAAGCTCCCTTAACTCAAATAAGACCAAGAGTTAACAAGAGTAATCAAGAGTTAGCTAGAGTAATCAAATACTTACCAGAGTTAGCAAATTTCTCATTAACCCTTACCAGGATTCTTGTTAACTCTCGCCTTTTCAAAAGACTAAACTCAACTTAATTACTCTTCAGTAACCTAGCTAAGCACAATACTCAACCCTAGTAAGCTCCCTTAACTCAAATAAGACCAAGAGTTAACAAGAGTAATCAAGAGATAGCTAGAGTAATCAAATACTTACCAGAGTTAGCAAATTTCTCATTAACCCTTACCAGGATTCTTGTTAACTCTCGCCTTTTCAAAAGACTAAACTCAACTTAATTACTCTTCAGTAACCTAGCTAAGCACAATACTCAACCCTAGTAAGCTCCCTTAACTCAAATAAGACCAAGAGTTAACAAGAGTAATCAAGAGTTAGCTAGAGTAATCAAATACTTACCAGAGTTAGCAAATTTCTCATTAACCCTTACCAGGATTCTTGTTAACTCTCGCCTTTTCAAAAGACTAAACTCAACTTAATTACTCTTCAGTAACCTAGCTAAGCACAATACTCAACCCTAGTAAGCTCCCTTAACTCAAATAAGACCAAGAGTTAACAAGAGTAATCAAGAGTTAGCTAGAGTAATCAAATACTTACCAGAGTTAGCAAATTTCTCATTAACCCTTACCAGGATTCTTGCTAACTCTCGCCTTTTCAAAAGACTAAACTCAACTTAATTACTCTTCAGTAACCTAGCTAAGCACAATACTCAACCCTAGTAAGCTCCCGTAACTCAAATAAGACCAAGAGTTAACAAGAGTAATCAAGAGTTAGCTAGAGTAATCAAATACTTACCAGAGTTAGCAAATTTCTCATTAACCCTTACCAGGATTCTTGTTAACTCTCGCCTTTTCAAAAGACTAAACTCAACTTAATTACTCTTCAGTAACCTAGCTAAGCACAATACTCAACCCTAGTAAGCTCCCTTAACTCAAATAAGACCAAGAGTTAACAAGAGTAATCAAGAGTTAGCTAGAGTAATCAAATACTTACCAGAGTTAGCAAATTTCTCATTAACCCTTACCAGGATTCTTGTTAACTCTCGCCTTTTCAAAAGACTAAACTCAACTTAATTACTCTTCAGTAACCTAGCTAAGCACAATACTCAACCCTAGTAAGCTCTCTTAACTCAAATAAGACCAAGAGTTAACAAGAGTAATCAAGAGTTAGCTAGAGTAATCAAATACTTACCAGAGTTAGCAAATTTCTCATTAACCCTTACCAGGATTCTTGTTAACTCTCGCCTTTTCAAAAGACTAAACTCAACTTAATTACTCTTCAGTAACCTAGCTAAGCACAATACTCAACCCTAGTAAGCTCCCTTAACTCAAATAAGACCAAGAGTTAACAAGAGTAATCAAGAGTTAGCTAGAGTAATCAAATACTTACCAGAGTTAGCAAATTTCTCATTAACCCTTACCAGGATTCTTGTTAACTCTCGCCTTTTCAAAAGACTAAACTCAACTTAATTACTCTTCAGTAACCTAGCTAAGCACAATACTCAACCCTAGTAAGCTCCCTTAACTCAAATAAGACCAAGAGTTAACAAGAGTAATCAAGAGTTAGCTAGAGTAATCAAATACTTACCAGAGTTAGCAAATTTCTCATTAACCCTTACCAGGATTCTTGTTAACTCTCGCCTTTTCAAAAGACTAAACTCAACTTAATTACTCTTCAGTAACCTAGCTAAGCACAATACTCAACCCTAGTAAGCTCCCTTAACTCAAATAAGACCAAGAGTTAACAAGAGTAATCAAGAGTTAGCTAGAGTAATCAAATACTTACCAGAGTTAGCAAATTTCTCATTAACCCTTACCAGGATTCTTGTTAACTCTCGCCTTTTCAAAAGACTAAACTCAACTTAATTACTCTTCAGTAACCTAGCTAAGCACAATACTCAACCCTAGTAAGCTCTCTTAACTCAAATAAGACCAAGAGTTAACAAGAGTAATCAAGAGTTAGCTAGAGTAATCAAATACTTACCAGAGTTAGCAAATTTCTCATTAACCCTTACCAGGATTCTTGTTAACTCTCGCCTTTTCAAAAGACTAAACTCAACTTAATTACTCTTCAGTAACCTAGCTAAGCACAATACTCAACCCTAGTAAGCTCTCTTAACTCAAATAAGACCAAGAGTTAACAAGAGTAATCAAGAGTTAGCTAGAGTAATCAAATACTTACCAGAGTTAGCAAATTTCTCATTAACCCTTACCAGGATTCTTGTTAACTCTCGCCTTTTCAAAAGACTAACCTCAACTTAATTACTCTTCAGTAACCTAGCTAAGCACAATACTCAACCCTAGTAAGCTCCCTTAACTCAAATAAGACCAAGAGTTAACAAGAGTAATCAAGAGTTAGCTAGAGTAATCAAATACTTACCAGAGTTAGCAAATTTCTCATTAACCCTTACCAGGATTCTTGTTAACTCTCGCCTTTTCAAAAGACTAAACTCAACTTAATTACTCTTCAGTAACCTAGCTAAGCACAATACTCAACCCTAGTAAGCTCCCTTAACTCAAATAAGACCAAGAGTTAACAAGAGTAATCAAGAGTTAGCTAGAGTAATCAAATACTTACCAGAGTTAGCAAATTTCTCATTAACCCTTACCAGGATTCTTGCTAACTCTCGCCTTTTCAAAAGACTAAACTCAACTTAATTACTCTTCAGTAACCTAGCTAAGCACAATACTCAACCCTAGTAAGCTCCCTTAACTCAAATAAGACCAAGAGTTAACAAGAGTAATCAAGAGTTAGCTAGAGTAATCAAATACTTACCAGAGTTAGCAAATTTCTCATTAACCCTTACCAGGATTCTTGTTAACTCTCGCCTTTTCAAAAGACTAAACTCAACTTAATTACTCTTCAGTAACCTAGCTAAGCACAATACTCAACCCTAGTAAGCTCCCTTAACTCAAATAAGACCAAGAGTTAACAAGAGTAATCAAGAGTTAGCTAGAGTAATCAAATACTTACCAGAGTTAGCAAATTTCTCATTAACCCTTACCAGGATTCTTGTTAACTCTCGCCTTTTCAAAAGACTAAACTCAACTTAATTACTCTTCAGTAACCTAGCTAAGCACAATACTCAACCCTAGTAAGCTCTCTTAACTCAAATAAGACCAAGAGTTAACAAGAGTAATCAAGAGTTAGCTAGAGTAATCAAATACTTACCAGAGTTAGCAAATTTCTCATTAACCCTTACCAGGATTCTTGTTAACTCTCGCCTTTTCAAAAGACTAAACTCAACTTAATTACTCTTCAGTAACCTAGCTAAGCACAATACTCAACCCTAGTAAGCTCCCTTAACTCAAATAAGACCAAGAGTTAACAAGAGTAATCAAGAGTTAGCTAGAGTAATCAAATACTTACCAGAGTTAGCAAATTTCTCATTAACCCTTACCAGGATTCTTGTTAACTCTCGCCTTTTCAAAAGACTAAACTCAACTTAATTACTCTTCAGTAACCTAGCTAAGCACAATACTCAACCCTAGTAAGCTCCCTTAACTCAAATAAGACCAAGAGTTAACAAGAGTAATCAAGAGTTAGCTAGAGTAATCAAATACTTACCAGAGTTAGCAAATTTCTCATTAACCCTTACCAGGATTCTTGTTAACTCTCGCCTTTTCAAAAGACTAAACTCAACTTAATTACTCTTCAGTAACCTAGCTAAGCACAATACTCAACCCTAGTAAGCTCCCTTAACTCAAATAAGACCAAGAGTTAACAAGAGTAATCAAGAGTTAGCTAGAGTAATCAAATACTTACCAGAGTTAGCAAATTTCTCATTAACCCTTACCAGGATTCTTGTTAACTCTCGCCTTTTCAAAAGACTAAACTCAACTTAATTACTCTTCAGTAACCTAGCTAAGCACAATACTCAACCCTAGTAAGCTCCCTTAACTCAAATAAGACCAAGAGTTAACAAGAGTAATCAAGAGTTAGCTAGAGTAATCAAATACTTACCAGAGTTAGCAAATCTGGCATCAGTTACCTAGCTAAGAACAATACTCAAAAACAGTAAGCTCCTTTAACTCAAATGAGACCAAGAGTTAACAAGAGTCATCAAGTGTCAGCTAGGGTAATCAAATACTTACAAGAGTTAGCAAATAGGGTTAGCAAATTGGGAAATCTATTTTTAGTAACTTTGATTACCCAAGCTGACTCTATAGATATAGTGGAAGGCTGAGATTGCTTGCGTTTATAGACTTTCAAAGCCTCCAAAGTAAGCTTCTGTACAGTCCATGATACTACATAAGCACAGTACCCAAAAACAGTAAGCCCTTTAACGCAAATAAGACAAAAAGTTAGCTAGGGTAAGCAAAAGTTACCATTGTTACTATAAATAGATTTATTTCTTTTTAGAACAATGCCTTGTAAATATGTAAATACAAGTCCACAATTAAGTGGCCCTCCTGCTTTCACACTCGGGACTTGGGACCCGACGATGGCGCAGTTACCACTAACTTACTTACTAACTAACTGCTTTTCAGGTTCGGATCCAGCACCCAAATTAATGCATGGCGTGCCGGCTGGCTCCGCAGCTGGCTCTGCCGACAGTCAGACAGACCTTTCAACAATATCAATACTAAAAACAGCAAATGGCTCACCCAGAACAGCCGTCCAGCTGGCCAGGTTCGAGCCCAGCACTGAAATTCATAGGCGGCCAACGGGCCGGCTGGCTGACTGAATGTTTCTGCCGACAGACAGACCCAGCATTCAAACAATATCAATAATCGATATCCAAAATGGCTCTACGCCCCGTTGCTTAGCTGCCATCCGGCTACCTGGCAGGCTTCAATCCAACCATGCAACCCGATTGGCTCAAATATTCCAGCCGGAAGCCTTTGATTCAAATTAATCCATCACGTATGGCAGCTAAATACAACAAAATAAATAAAACTAGCTTACCGTATTTATTTCATATCCAACAAAAATCTTTTTAACAATAATTCCGATAAAAACAATAATACCAGCAACACGTCCGAACCCAACGAGCTCCAAAACTGAAATGATTCAAATAAACGGTTGAGATGCGCGCGCATACAAATTAGCTCCGCCTTTCATTCTGTTCTATATATAGAAATTATTCACCATGTGACTGTACCACGTGACTTCTAAATATAGATTGGTCACGTGGGGTGGACATGGGGTGGACAACTTGGGGTGGACATCACGTCAAAGTGCCTATACCCTAACCCTAAACCCTAACCCTAAACCCTAACCCTAACCCTAACCCTAACCCTGGCTCCGCAGCTGGCTCTGCCGACAGTCAGACAGACCTTTCAACAATATCAATACTAAAAACAGCAAATGGCTCACCCAGAACAGCCGTCCAGCTGGCCAGGTTCGAGCCCAGCACTGAAATTCATAGGCGGCCAACGGGCCGGCTGGCTGACTGAATGTTTCTGCCGACAGACAGACCCAGCATTCAAACAATATCAATAATCGATGTCCAAAATGGCTCTACGCCCCGTTGCTTAGCTGCCATCCGGCTACCTGGCAGGCTTCAATCCAACCATGCAACCCGATTGGCTCAAATATTCCAGCCGGAAGCCTTCGATTCAAATTAATCCATCACGTATGGCAGCTAAATACAACAAAATAAATAAAACTAGCTTACCGTATTTATTTCATATCCAACAAAAATCTTTTTAACAATAATTCCGATAAAAACAATAATACCAGCAACACGTCCGAACCCAACGAGCTCCAAAACTGAAATGATTCAAATAAACGGTTAACATGCGCGCGCATACAAATTAGCTCCGCCTTTCATTCTGTTCTATATATAGAAATTATTCACCATGTGACTGTACCACGTGACTTCTAAATATAGATTGGTCACGTGGGGTGGACATGGGGTGGACAACTTGGGGTGGACATCACGTCAAAGTGCCTATACCCTAACCCTAACCCTAACCCTAACCCTAACTCAACTTAATTACTCTTCAGTAACCTAGCTAAGCACAATACTCAACCCTAGTAAGCTCCCTTAACTCAAATAAGACCAAGAGTTAACAAGAGTAATCAAGAGTTAGCTAGAGTAATGAAATACTTACCAGAGTTAGCAAATTTCTCATTAACCCTTACCAGGATTCTTGCTAACTCTCGCCTTTTCAAAAGACTAACCCTCAACTTAATTACTCTTCAGTAACCTAGCTAAGCACAATACTCAACCCTAGTAAGCTCCCTTAACTCAAATAAGACCAAGAGTTAACAAGAGTAATCAAGAGTCAGCTAGAGTAATCAAATACTTACCAGAGTTAGCAAATTTCTCATTAACCCTTACCAGGATTCTTGCTAACTCTCGCCTTTTCAAAAGACTAAACTCAACTTAATTACTCTTCAGTAACCTAGCTAAGCACAATACTCAACCCTAGTAAGCTCTCTTAACTCAAATAAGACCAAGAGTTAACAAGAGTAATCAAGAGTTAGCTAGAGTAATCAAATACTTACCAGAGTTAGCAAATTTCTCATTAACCCTTACCAGGATTCTTGCTAACTCTCGCCTTTTCAAAAGACTAAACTCAACTTAATTACTCTTCAGTAACCTAGCTAAGCACAATACTCAACCCTAGTAAGCTCCCTTAACTCAAATAAGACCAAGAGTTGACAAGAGTAATCAAGAGTCAGCTAGAGTAATCAAATACTTACCAGAGTTAGCAAATTACTCATTAACCCTTACCAGGATTCTTGCTAACTCTCGCATTTTCAAAAGACTAAACTCAACTTAATTACTCTTCAGTAACCTAGCTAAGCACAATACTCAACCCTAGTAAGCTCCCTTAACTCAAATAAGACCAAGAGTTAACAAGAGTTATCAAGAGTCAGCTAGGGTAATCAAATACTTACCAGAGTTAGAAAATCTGGCATCAGTTACCTAGCTAAGAACAATACTCAAAAACAGTAAGCTCCTTTAACTCAAATGAGACCAAGAGTTAACAAGAGTCATCAAGTGTCAGCTAGGGTAATCAAATACTTACAAGAGTTAGCAAATAGGGTTAGCAAATTGGGAAATCTATTTTTAGTAACTTTGATTACCCAAGCTGACTCTATAGATATAGTGGAAGGCTGAGATTGCTTGCGTATATAGACTTTCAAAGCCTCCAAAGTAAGCTTCTGTACAGTCCATGATACTACATAAGCACAGTACCCAAAAACAGTAAGCCCTTTAACGCAAATAAGACTAAAAGTTAGCTAGGGTAATCAAAAGTTACCATTGTTACTATAAATAGATTTATTTCTTTTTAGAACAATGCCTTGTAAATATGTAAATACAAGTCCACAATTAAGTGGCCCTCCTGCTTTCACACTCGGGACTTGGGACCCGACGATGGCGCAGTTACCACTAACTTACTTAATAACTAACTGCTTTTCAGGTTCGGATCCAGCACCCAAATTAATGCATGGCGTGCCGGCTGGCTCCGCAGCTGGCTCTGCCGACAGTCAGACAGACCTTTCAACAATATCAATACTAAAAACAGCAAATGGCTCACCCAGAACAGCCGTCCAGCTGGCCAGGTTCGAGCCCAGCACTGAAATTCATAGGCGGCCAACGGGCCGGCTGGCTGACTGAATGTTTCTGCCGACAGACAGACCCAGCATTCAAACAATATCAATAATCGATATCCAAAATGGCTCTACGCCCCGTTGCTTAGCTGCCATCCGGCTACCTGGCAGGCTTCAATCCAACCATGCAACCCGATTGGCTCAAATATTCCAGCCGGAAGCCTTCGATTCAAATATATCCATCACGTATGGCAGCTAAATACAACAAAATAAATAAAACTAGCTTACCGTATTTATTTCATATCCAACAAAAATCTTTTTAACAACAATTCCGATAAAAACAATAATACCAGCAACACGTCCGAACCCAACGAGCTCCAAAACTGAAATGATTCAAATAAACGGTTAACATGCGCGCGCATACAAATTAGCTCCGCCTTTCATTCTGTTCTATATATAGAAATTATTCACCATGTGACTGTACCACGTGACTTCTAAATATAGATTGGTCACGTGGGGTGGACATGGGGTGGACAACTTGGGGTGGACATCACGTCAAAGTGCCTATACCCTAACCCTAACCCTAAACCCTAACTCTTCAGTAACCTAGCTAAGCACAATACTCAACCCTAGTAAGCTCCCTTAACTCAAATAAGACCAAGAGTTAACAAGAGTAATCAAGAGTTAGCTAGAGTAATCAAATACTTACCAGAGTTTGCAAATTTCTCATTAACCCTTACCAGGATTCTTGCTAACTCTCGCATTTTCAAAAGACTAAACTCAACTTAACTACTCTTCAGTAACCTAGCTAAGCACAATACTCAACCCTAGTAAGCTCCCTTAACTCAAATAAGACCAAGAGTGAACAAGAGTAATCAAGAGTTAGCTAGAGTAATCAAATACTTACCAGAGTTAGCAAATTTTTCATTAACCCTTACCAGGATTCTTGCTAACTCTCGCATTTTCAAAAGACTAAACTCAACTTAATTACTCTTCAGTAACCTAGCTAAGCACAATACTCAACCCTAGTAAGCTCCCTTAACTCAAATAAGACCAAGAGTTAACAAGAGTAATCAAGAGTTAGCTAGAGTAATCAAATACTTACCAGAGTTAGCAAATTTCTCATTAACCCTTACCAGGATTCTTGCTAACTCTCGCCTTTTCAAAAGACTAAATTCAACTTAATTACTCTTCAGTAACCTAGCTAAGCACAATACTCAACCCTAGTAGGCTCCCTTAACTCAAATAAGACCAAGAGTTAACAAGAGTAATCAAGAGTTAGCTAGAGTAATCAAATACTTACCAGAGTTAGCAAATTTCTCATTGACCCTTACCAGGATTCTTGCTAACTCTCGCCTTTTCAAAAGACTAAACTCAACTTAATTACTCTTCAGTAACCTAGCTAAGCACAATACTCAACCCTAGTAAGCTCCCTTAACTCAAATAAGACCAAGAGTTAACAAGAGTTATCAAGAGTCAGCTAGGGTAATCAAATACTTACCAGAGTTAGCAAATCTGGTATCAGTTACCTAGCTAAGAACAATACTCAAAAACAGTAAGCTCCTTTAACTCAAATGAGACCAAGAGTTAACAAGAGTCATCAAGTGTCAGCTAGGGTAATCAAATACTTACAAGAGTTAGCAAATAGGGTTAGCAAATTGGGAAATCTATTTTTAGTAACTTTGATTTCCCAAGCTGACTCTATAGATATAGTGGAAGGCTGAGATTGCTTGCGTATATAGACTTTCAAAGCCTCCAAAGTAAGCTTCTGTACAGTCCATGATACTACATAAGCACAGTACCCAAAAACAGTAAGCCCTTTAACGCAAATAAGACAAAAAGTTAGCTAGGGTAAGCAAAAGTTACCATTGTTACTATAAATAGATTTATTTCTTTTTAGAACAATGCCTTGTAAATATGTAAATACAAGTCCACAATTAAGTGGCCCTCCTGCTTTCACACTCGGGACTTGGGACCCGACGATGGCGCAGTTACCACTAACTTACTTACTAACTAACTGCTTTTCAGGTTCGGATCCAGCACCCAAATTAATGCATGGCGTGCCGGCTGGCTCCGCAGCTGGCTCTGCCGACAGTCAGACAGACCTTTCAACAATATCAATACTAAAAACAGCAAATGGCTCACCCAGAACACCCGTCCAGCTGGCCAGGTTCGAGCCCAGCACTGAAATTCATAGGCGGCCAACGGGCCGGCTGGCTGACTGAATGTTTCTGCCGACAGACAGACCCAGCATTCAAACAATATCAATAATCGATATCCAAAATGGCTCTACGCCCCGTTGCTTAGCTGCCATCAGGCTACCTGGCAGGCTTCAATCCAACCATGCAACCCGATTGGCTCAAATATTCCAGCCGGAAGCCTTCGATTCAAATTAATCCATCACGTATGGCAGCTAAATACAACAAAATAAATAAAACTAGCTTACCGTATTTATTTCATATCCAACAAAAATCTTTTTAACAATAATTCCGATAAAAACAATAATACCAGCAACACGTCCGAACCCAACGAGCTCCAAAACTGAAAAGATTCAAATAAACGGTTAACATGCGCGCGCATACAAATTAGCTCCGCCTTTCATTCTGTTCTATATATAGAAATTATTCACCATGTGACTGTACCACGTGACTTCTAAATATAGATTGGTCACGTGGGGTGGACATGGGGTGGACAACTTGGGGTGGACATCACGTCAAAGTGCCTATACCCTAACCCTAACCCTAACCCTAAACCCTAACTCTTCAGTAACCTAGCTAAGCACAATACTCAACCCTAGTAAGCTCCCTTAACTCAAATAAGACCAAGAGTTAACAAGAGTAATCAAGAGTTAGCTAGAGTAATCAAATACTTACCAGAGTTTGCAAATTTCTCATTAACCCTTACCAGGATTCTTGCTAACTCTCGCCTTTTCAAAAGACTAAACTCAACTTAACTACTCTTCAGTAACCTAGCTAAGCACAATACTCAACCCTAGTAAGCTCCCTTAACTCAAATAAGACCAAGAGTTAACAAGAGTAATCAAGTGTCAGCTAGAGTAATCAAATACTTACCAGAGTTAGCAAATTTCTCGTTAACCCTTACCCGGATGCTTGCTAACTCTCGCCTTTTCAAAAGACTAAACTCAACTTAATTACTCTTCAGTAACCTAGCTAAGCACAATACTCAACCCTAGTAAGCTCCCTTAACTCAAATAAGACCAAGAGTTAAGAAGAGTAATCAAGAGTTAGCTAGAGTAATCAAATACTTACCAGAGTTAGCAAATTTCTCATTAACCCTTACCAGGATTCTTGCTAACTCTCGCATTTTCAAAAGACTAAACTCAACTTAATTACTCTTCAGTAACCTAGCTAAGCACAATACTCAACCCTAGTAAGCTCCCTTAACTCAAATAAGACCAAGAGTTAACAAGAGTTATCAAGAGTCAGCTAGGGTAATCAAATACTTACCAAAGTTAGCAAATCTGGTATCAGTTACCTAGCTAAGAACAATACTCAAAAACAGTAAGCTCCTTTAACTCAAATGAGACCAAGAGTTAACAAGAGTCATCAAGTGTCAGCTAGGGTAATCAAATACTTACAAGAGTTAGCAAATAGGGTTAGCAAATTGGGAAATCTATTTTTAGTAACTTTGATTACCCAAGCTGACTCTATAGATATAGTGGAAGGCTGAGATTGCTTGCGTATATAGACTTTCAAAGCCTCCAAAGTAAGCTTCTGTACAGTCCATGATACTACATAAGCACAGTACCCAAAAACAGTAAGCCCTTTAACGCAAATAAGACAAAAAGTTAGCTAGGGTAAGCAAAAGTTACCATTGTTACTATAAATAGATTTATTTCTTTTTAGAACAATGCCTTGTAAATATGTAAATACAAGTCCACAATTAAGTGGCCCTCCTGCTTTCACACTCGGGACTTGGGACCCGACGATGGCGCAGTTACCACTAACTTACTTACTAACTAACTGCTTTTCAGGTTCGGATCCAGCACCCAAATTAATGCATGGCGTGCCGGCTGGCTCCGCAGCTGGCTCTGCCGACAGTCAGACAGACCTTTCAACAATATCAATACTAAAAACAGCAAATGGCTCACCCAGAACAGCCGTCCAGCTGGCCAGGTTCGAGCCCAGCACTGAAATTCATCGGCGGCCAACGGGCCGGCTGGCTGACTGAATGTTTCTGCCGACAGACAGACCCAGCATTCAAACAATATCAATAATCGATATCCAAAATGGCTCTACGCCCCGTTGCTTAGCTGCCATCCGGCAACCTGGCAGGCTTCAATCCAACCATGCAACCCGATTGGCTCAAATATTCCAGCCGGAAGCCTTCGATTCAAATTAATCCATCACGTATGGCAGCTAAATACAACAAAATAAATAAAACTAGCTTACCGTATTTATTTCATATCCAACAAAAATCTTTTTAACAATAATTCCGATAAAAACAATAATACCAGCAACACGTCCGAACCCAACGAGCTCCAAAACTGAAAAGATTCAAATAAACGGTTAACATGCGCGCGCATACAAATTAGCTCCGCCTTTCATTCTGTTCTATATATAGAAATTATTCACCATGTGACTGTACCACGTGACTTCTAAATATAGATTGGTCACGTGGGGTGGACATGGGGTGGACAACTTGGGGTGGACATCACGTCAAAGTGCCTATACCCTAACCCTAAACCCTAACCCTAACCCTAACCCTACCAGGATTCTTGTTAACTTTCGCCTTTTCAAAAGACTAAACTCAACTTAATTACTCTTCAGTAACCTAGCTAAGCACAATACTCAACCCTAGTAAGCTCCCTTAACTCAAATAAGACCAAGAGTTAACAAGAGTAATCAAGAGTTAGCTAGAGTAATCAAATACTTACCAGAGTTAGCAAATTTTTCATTAACCCTTACCAGGATTCTTGCTAACTCTCGCCTTTTCAAAAGACTAAACTCAACTTAATTACTCTTCAGTAACCTAGCTAAGCACAATACTCAACCCTAGTAAGCTCCCTTAACTCAAATAAGACCAAGAGTTAACAAGAGTAATCAAGAGTTAGCTAGAGTAATCAAATACTTACCAGAGTTAGCAAATTTCTCATTAACCCTTACCAGGATTCTTGCTAACTCTCGCCTTTTCAAAAGACTAAATTCAACTTAATTACTCTTCAGTAACCTAGCTAAGCACAATACTCAACCCTAGTAAGCTCCCTTAACTCAAATAAGACCAAGAGTTAACAAGAGTAATCAAGAGTTAGCTAGAGTAATCAAATACTTACCAGAGTTAGCAAATTTCTCATTAACCCTTACCAGGATTCTTGCTAACTCTCGCCTTTTCAAAAGACTAAACTCAACTTAATTACTCTTCAGTAACCTAGCTAAGCACAATACTCAACCCTAGTAAGCTCCCTTAACTCAAATAAGACCAAGAGTTAACAAGAGTTATCAAGAGTCAGCTAGGGTAATCAAATACTTACCAGAGTTAGCAAATCTGGTATCAGTTACCTAGCTTAGAACAATACTCAAAAACAGTAAGCTCCTTTAACTCAAATGAGACCAAGAGTTAACAAGAGTCATCAAGTGTCAGCTAGGGTAATCAAATACTTACAAGAGTTAGCAAATAGGGTTAGCAAATTGGGAAATCTATTTTTAGTAACTTTGATTACCCAAGCTGACTCTATAGATATAGTGGAAGGCTGAGATTGCTTGCGTATATAGACTTTCAAAGCCTCCAAAGTAAGCTTCTGTACAGTCCATGATACTACATAAGCACAGTACCCAAAAACAGTAAGCCCTTTAACGCAAATAAGACAAAAAGTTAGCTAGGGTAAGCAAAAGTTACCATTGTTACTATAAATAGATTTATTTCTTTTTAGAACAATGCCTTGTAAATATGTAAATACAAGTCCACAATTAAGTGGCCCTCCTGCTTTCACACTCGGGACTTGGGACCCGACGATGGCGCAGTTACCACTAACTTACTTACTAACTAACTGCTTTTCAGGTTCGGATCCAGCACCCAAATTAATGCATGGCGTGCCGGCTGGCTCCGCAGCTGGCTCTGCCGACAGTCAGACAGACCTTTCAACAATATCAATACTAAAAACAGCAAATGGCTCACCCAGAACAGCCGTCCAGCTGGCCAGGTTCGAGCCCAGCACTGAAATTCATAGGCGGCCAACGGGCCGGCTGGCTGACTGAATGTTTCTGCCGACAGACAGACCCAGCATTCAAACAATATCAATAATCGATATCCAAAATGGCTCTACGCCCCGTTGCTTAGCTGCCATCAGGCTACCTGGCAGGCTTCAATCCAACCATGCAACCCGATTGGCTCAAATATTCCAGCCGGAAGCCTTCGATTCAAATTAATCCATCACGTATGGCAGCTAAATACAACAAAATAAATAAAACTAGCTTACCGTATTTATTTCATATCCAACAAAAATCTTTTTAACAATAATTCCGATAAAAACAATAATACCAGCAACACGTCCGAACCCAACGAGCTCCAAAACTGAAAAGATTCAAATAAACGGTTAACATGCGCGCGCATACAAATTAGCTCCGCCTTTCATTCTGTTCTATATATAGAAATTATTCACCATGTGACTGTACCACGTGACTTCTAAATATAGATTGGTCACGTGGGGTGGACATGGGGTGGACAACTTGGGGTGGACATCACGTCAAAGTGCCTATACCCTAACCCTAACCCTAACCCTAACCCTAACCCTAAACCCTAACCCCTAACCCCTAACCCCATGTGACTGTACCACGTGACTTCTAAATATAGATTGGTCACGTGGGGTGGACATGGGGTGGACAACTTGGGGTGGACATCACGTCAAAGTGCTATACCCTAACCCTAACCCTAACCCTAACCCTAATCCCTAACCCTAACCCTAACCCTAACCCTAGGGACTTGGGACCCGACGATGGCGCAGTTACCACTAACTTATTTACTAACTAACTGCTTTTCAGGTTCGGATCCAGCACCCAAATTAATGCATGGCGTGCCGGCTGGCTCCGCAGCTGGCTCTGCCGACAGTCAGACAGACCTTTCAACAATATCAATACTAAAAACAGCAAATGGCTCACCCAGAACAGCCGTCCAGCTGGCCAGGTTCGAGCCCAGCACTGAAATTCATAGGCGGCCAACGGGCCGGCTGGCTGACTGAATGTTTCTGCCGACAGACAGACCCAGCATTCAAACAATACCAATAATCGATGTCCAAAATGGCTCTACGCCCCGTTGCTTAGCTGCCATCCGGCTACCTGCCAGGCTTCAATCCAACCATGCAACCCGATTGGCTCAAATATTCCAGCCGGAAGCCTTCGATTCAAATTAATCCATCACGTATGGCAGCTAAATACAACAAAATAAATAAAACTAGCTTACCGTATTTATTTCATATCCAACAAAAATCTTTTTAACAATAATTCCGATAAAAACAATAATACCAGCAACACGTCCGAACCCAACGAGCTCCAAAACTGAAATGATTCAAATAAACGGTTAACATGCGCGCGCATACAAATTAGCTCCGCCTTTCATTCTGTTCTATATATAGAAATTATTCACCATGTGACTGTACCACGTGACTTCTAAATATAGATTGGTCACGTGGGGTGGACATGGGGTGGACAACTTGGGGTGGACATCACGTCAAAGTGCCTATACCCTAACCCTAACCCTAACCCTAACTCAACTTAATTACTCTTCAGTAACCTAGCTAAGCACAATACTCAACCCTAGTAAGCTCCCTTAACTCAAATAAGACCAAGAGTTAACAAGAGTAATCAAGAGTTAGCTAGAGTAATGAAATACTTACCAGAGTTAGCAAATTTCTCATTAACCCTTACCAGGATTCTTGCTAACTCTCGCCTTTTCAAAAGACTAACCCTCAACTTAATTACTCTTCAGTAACCTAGCTAAGCACAATACTCAACCCTAGTAAGCTCCCTTAACTCAAATAAGACCAAGAGTTAACAAGAGTAATCAAGAGTCAGCTAGAGTAATCAAATACTTACCAGAGTTAGCAAATTTCTCATTAACCCTTACCAGGATTCTTGCTAACTCTCGCCTTTTCAAAAGACTAAACTCAACTTAATTACTCTTCAGTAACCTAGCTAAGCACAATACTCAACCCTAGTAAGCTCCCTTAACTCAAATAAGACCAAGAGTTAACAAGAGTAATCAAGAGTTAGCTAGAGTAATCAAATACTTACCAGAGTTAGCAAATTTCTCATTAACCCTTACCAGGATTCTTGCTAACTCTCGCCTTTTCAAAAGACTAAACTCAACTTAATTACTCTTCAGTAACCTAGCTAAGCACAATACTCAACCCTAGTAAGCTCCCTTAACTCAAATAAGACCAAGAGTTAACAAGAGTAATCAAGAGTCAGCTAGAGTAATCAAATACTTACCAGAGTTAGCAAATTACTCATTAACCCTTACCAGGATTCTTGCTAACTCTCGCATTTTCAAAAGACTAAACTCAACTTAATTACTCTTCAGTAACCTAGCTAAGCACAATACTCAACCCTAGTAAGCTCCCTTAACTCAAATAAGACCAAGAGTTAACAAGAGTTATCAAGAGTCAGCTAGGGTAATCAAATACTTACCAGAGTTAGAAAATCTGGCATCAGTTACCTAGCTAAGAACAATACTCAAAAACAGTAAGCTCCTTTAACTCAAATGAGACCAAGAGTTAACAAGAGTCATCAAGTGTCAGCTAGGGTAATCAAATACTTACAAGAGTTAGCAAATAGGGTTAGCAAATTGGGAAATCTATTTTTAGTAACTTTGATTACCCAAGCTGACTCTATAGATATAGTGGAAGGCTGAGATTGCTTGCGTATATAGACTTTCAAAGCCTCCAAAGTAAGCTTCTGTACAGTCCATGATACTACATAAGCACAGTACCCAAAAACAGTAAGCCCTTTAACGCAAATAAGACTAAAAGTTAGCTAGGGTAATCAAAAGTTACCATTGTTACTATAAATAGATTTATTTCTTTTTAGAACAATGCCTTGTAAATATGTAAATACAAGTCCACAATTAGGTGGCCCTCCTGCTTTCACACTCGGGACTTGGGACCCGACGATGGCGCAGTTACCACTAACTTACTTACTAACTAACTGCTTTTCAGGTTCGGATCCAGCACCCAAATTAATGCATGGCGTGCCGGCTGGCTCCGCAGCTGGCTCTGCCGACAGTCAGACAGACCTTTCAACAATATCAATACTAAAAACAGCAAATGGCTCACCCAGAACAGCCGTCCAGCTGGCCAGGTTCGAGCCCAGCACTGAAATTCATAGGCGGCCAACGGGCCGGCTGGCTGACTGAATGTTTCTGCCGACAGACAGACCCAGCATTCAAACAATATCAATAATCGATATCCAAAATGGCTCTACGCCCCGTTGCTTAGCTGCCATCCGGCTACCTGGCAGGCTTCAATCCAACCATGCAACCCGATTGGCTCAAATATTCCAGCCGGAAGCCTTCGATTCAAATATATCCATCACGTATGGCAGCTAAATACAACAAAATAAATAAAACTAGCTTACCGTATTTATTTCATATCCAACAAAAATCTTTTTAACAACAATTCCGATAAAAACAATAATACCAGCAACACGTCCGAACCCAACGAGCTCCAAAACTGAAATGATTCAAATAAACGGTTAACATGCGCGCGCATACAAATTAGCTCCGCCTTTCATTCTGTTCTATATATAGAAATTATTCACCATGTGACTGTACCACGTGACTTCTAAATATAGATTGGTCACGTGGGGTGGACATGGGGTGGACAACTTGGGGTGGACATCACGTCAAAGTGCCTATACCCTAACCCTAACCCTAAACCCTAACTCTTCAGTAACCTAGCTAAGCACAATACTCAACCCTAGTAAGCTCCCTTAACTCAAATAAGACCAAGAGTTAACAAGAGTAATCAAGAGTTAGCTAGAGTAATCAAATACTTACCAGAGTTTGCAAATTTCTCATTAACCCTTACCAGGATTCTTGCTAACTCTCGCATTTTCAAAAGACTAAACTCAACTTAACTACTCTTCAGTAACCTAGCTAAGCACAATACTCAACCCTAGTAAGCTCCCTTAACTCAAATAAGACCAAGAGTGAACAAGAGTAATCAAGAGTTAGCTAGAGTAATCAAATACTTACCAGAGTTAGCAAATTTTTCATTAACCCTTACCAGGATTCTTGCTAACTCTCGCATTTTCAAAAGACTAAACTCAACTTAATTACTCTTCAGTAACCTAGCTAAGCACAATACTCAACCATAGTAAGCTCCCTTAACTCAAATAAGACCAAGAGTTAACAAGAGTAATCAAGAGTTAGCTAGAGTAATCAAATACTTACCAGAGTTAGCAAATTTCTCATTAACCCTTACCAGGATTCTTGCTAACTCTCGCCTTTTCAAAAGACTAAATTCAACTTAATTACTCTTCAGTAACCTAGCTAAGCACAATACTCAACCCTAGTAAGCTCCCTTAACTCAAATAAGACCAAGAGTTAACAAGAGTAATCAAGAGTTAGCTAGAGTAATCAAATACTTACCAGAGTTAGCAAATTTCTCATTAACCCTTACCAGGATTCTTGCTAACTCTCGCCTTTTCAAAAGACTAAACTCAACTTAATTACTCTTCAGTAACCTAGCTAAGCACAATACTCAACCCTAGTAAGCTCCCTTAACTCAAATAAGACCAAGAGTTAACAAGAGTTATCAAGAGTCAGCTAGGGTAATCAAATACTTACCAGAGTTAGCAAATCTGGTATCAGTTACCTAGCTAAGAACAATACTCAAAAACAGTAAGCTCCTTTAACTCAAATGAGACCAAGAGTTAACAAGAGTCATCAAGTGTCAGCTAGGGTAATCAAATACTTACAAGAGTTAGCAAATAGGGTTAGCAAATTGGGAAATCTATTTTTAGTAACTTTGATTACCCAAGCTGACTCTATAGATATAGTGGAAGGCTGAGATTGCTTGCGTATATAGACTTTCAAAGCCTCCAAAGTAAGCTTCTGTACAGTCCATGATACTACATAAGCACAGTACCCAAAAACAGTAAGCCCTTTAACGCAAATAAGACAAAAAGTTAGCTAGGGTAAGCAAAAGTTACCATTGTTACTATAAATAGATTTATTTCTTTTTAGAACAATGCCTTGTAAATATGTAAATACAAGTCCACAATTAAGTGGCCCTCCTGCTTTCACACTCGGGACTTGGGACCCGACGATGGCGCAGTTACCACTAACTTACTTACTAACTAACTGCTTTTCAGGTTCGGATCCAGCACCCAAATTAATGCATGGCGTGCCGGCTGGCTCCGCAGCTGGCTCTGCCGACAGTCAGACAGACCTTTCAACAATATCAATACTAAAAACAGCAAATGGCTCACCCAGAACACCCGTCCAGCTGGCCAGGTTCGAGCCCAGCACTGAAATTCATAGGCGGCCAACGGGCCGGCTGGCTGACTGAATGTTTCTGCCGACAGACAGACCCAGCATTCAAACAATATCAATAATCGATATCCAAAATGGCTCTACGCCCCGTTGCTTAGCTGCCATCAGGCTACCTGGCAGGCTTCAATCCAACCATGCAACCCGATTGGCTCAAATATTCCAGCCGGAAGCCTTCGATTCAAATTAATCCATCACGTATGGCAGCTAAATACAACAAAATAAATAAAACTAGCTTACCGTATTTATTTCATATCCAACAAAAATCTTTTTAACAATAATTCCGATAAAAACAATAATACCAGCAACACGTCCGAACCCAACGAGCTCCAAAACTGAAAAGATTCAAATAAACGGTCAACATGCGCGCGCATACAAATTAGCTCCGCCTTTCATTCTGTTCTATATATAGAAATTATTCACCATGTGACTGTACCACGTGACTTCTAAATATAGATTGGTCACGTGGGGTGGACATGGGGTGGACAACTTGGGGTGGACATCACGTCAAAGTGCCTATACCCTAACCCTAACCCTAACCCTAAACCCTAACTCTTCAGTAACCTAGCTAAGCACAATACTCAACCCTAGTAAGCTCCCTTAACTCAAATAAGACCAAGAGTTAACAAGAGTAATCAAGAGTTAGCTAGAGTAATCAAATACTTACCAGAGTTTGCAAATTTCTCATTAACCCTTACCAGGATTCTTGCTAACTCTCGCATTTTCAAAAGACTAAACTCAACTTAACTACTCTTCAGTAACCTAGCTAAGCACAATACTCAACCCTAGTAAGCTCCCTTAACTCAAATAAGACCAAGAGTTAACAAGAGTAATCAAGTGTCAGCTAGAGTAATCAAATACTTACCAGAGTTAGCAAATTTCTCGTTAACCCTTACCCGGATGCTTGCTAACTCTCGCCTTTTCAAAAGATTAAACTCAACTTAATTACTCTTCAGTAACCTAGCTAAGCACAATACTCAACCCTAGTAAGCTCCCTTAACTCAAATAAGACCAAGAGTTAAGAAGAGTAATCAAGAGTTAGCTAGAGTAATCAAATACTTACCAGAGTTAGCAAATTTCTCATTAACCCTTACCAGGATTCTTGCTAACTCTCGCATTTTCAAAAGACTAAACTCAACTTAATTACTCTTCAGTAACCTAGCTAAGCACAATACTCAACCCTAGTAAGCTCCCTTAACTCAAATAAGACCAAGAGTTAACAAGAGTTATCAAGAGTCAGCTAGGGTAATCAAATACTTACCAAAGTTAGCAAATCTGGTATCAGTTACCTAGCTAAGAACAATACTCAAAAACAGTAAGCTCCTTTAACTCAAATGAGACCAAGAGTTAACAAGAGTCATCAAGTGTCAGCTAGGGTAATCAAATACTTACAAGAGTTAGCAAATTTCTCATTAACCCTTACCAGGATTCTTGCTAACTCTCGCCTTTTCAAAAGACTAAACTCAACTTAATTACTCTTCAGTAACCTAGCTAAGCACAATACTCAACCCTAGTAAGCTCCCTTAACTCAAATAAGACCAAGAGTTAACAAGAGTAATCAAGAGTTAGCTAGAGTAATCAAATACTTACCAGAGTTAGCAAATTTCTCATTAACCCTTACCAGGATTCTTGCTAACTCTCCCCTTTTCAAAAGACTAAACTCAACTTAATTACTCTTTAGTAACCTAGATAAGCACAATACTCAACCCTAGTAAGCTCCCTTAACTCAAATAAGACCAAGAGTTAACAAGAGTAATCAAGAGTTAGCTAGAGTAATCAAATACTTACCAGAGTTAGCAAATTTTTCATTAACCCTTACCAGGATTCTTGCTAACTCTCGCCTTTTCAAAAGACTAAACTCAACTTAATTACTCTTCAGTAACCTAGCTAAGCACAATACTCAACCCTAGTAAGCTCCCTTAACTCAAATAAGACCAAGAGTTAACAAGAGTAATCAAGAGTTAGCTAGAGTAATCAAATACTTACCAGAGTAAGCAAATTTCTCATTAACCCTCACCAGGATTCTTGTTAACTCTCGCCTTTTCAAAAGACTAAACTCAACTTAATTACTCTTCAGTAACCTAGCTAAGCACAATACTCAACCCTAGTAAGCTCCCTTAACTCAAATAAGACCAAGAGTTAACAAGAGTTATCAAGAGTCAGCTAGGGTAATCAAATACTTACCAGAGTTAGCAAATCTGGTATCAGTTACCTAGCTAAGAACAATACTCAAAAACAGTAAGCTCCTTTAACTCAAATGAGACCAAGAGTTAACAAGAGTCATCAAGTGTCAGCTAGGGTAATCAAATACTTACAAGAGTTAGCAAATAGGGTTAGCAAATTGGGAAATCTATTTTTAGTAACTTTGATTACCCAAGCTGACTCTATAGATATAGTGGAAGGCTGAGATTGCTTGCGTATATAGACTTTCAAAGCCTCCAAAGTAAGCTTCTGTACAGTCCATGATACTACATAAGCACAGTACCCAAAAACAGTAAGCCCTTTAACGCAAATAAGACAAAAAGTTAGCTAGGGTAAGCAAAAGTTACCATTGTTACTATAAATAGATTTATTTCTTTTTAGAACAATGCCTTGTAAATATGTAAATACAAGTCCACAATTAAGTGGCCCTCCTGCTTTCACACTCGGGACTTGGGACCCGACGATGGCGCAGTTACCACTAACTTACTTACTAACTAACTGCTTTTCAGGTTCGGATCCAGCACCCAAATTAATGCATGGCGTGCCGGCTGGCTCCGCAGCTGGCTCTGCCGACAGTCAGACAGACCTTTCAACAATATCAATACTAAAAACAGCAAATGGCTCACCCAGAACAGCCGTCCAGCTGGCCAGGTTCGAGCCCAGCACTGAAATTCATAGGCGGCCAACGGGCCGGCTGGCTGACTGAATGTTTCTGCCGACAGACAGACCCAGCATTCAAACAATATCAATAATCGATATCCAAAATGGCTCTACGCCCCGTTGCTTAGCTGCCATCCGGCTACCTGGCAGGCTTCAATCCAACCATGCAACCCGATTGGCTCAAATATTCCAGCCGGAAGCCTTCGATTCAAATTAATCCATCACGTATGGCAGCTAAATACAACAAAATAAATAAAACTAGCTTACCGTATTTATTTCATATCCAACAAAAATCTTTTTAACAATAATTCCGATAAAAACAATAATACCAGCAACACGTCCGAACCCAACGAGCTCCAAAACTGAAAAGATTCAAATAAACGGTTAACATGCGCGCGCATACAAATTAGCTCCGCCTTTCATTCTGTTCTATATATAGAAATTATTCACCATGTGACTGTACCACGTGACTTCTAAATATAGATTGGTCACGTGGGGTGGACATGGGGTGGACAACTTGGGGTGGACATCACGTCAAAGTGCCTATACCCTAACCCTAAACCCTAACCCTAACCCTAACCCTACCAGGATTCTTGTTAACTTTCGCCTTTTCAAAAGACTAAACTCAACTTAATTACTCTTCAGTAACCTAGCTAAGCACAATACTCAACCCTAGTAAGCTCCCTTAACTCAAATAAGACCAAGAGTTAACAAGAGTAATCAAGAGTTAGCTAGAGTAATCAAATACTTACCAGAGTTAGCAAATTTTTCATTAACCCTTACCAGGATTCTTGCTAACTCTCGCCTTTTCAAAAGACTAAACTCAACTTAATTACTCTTCAGTAACCTAGCTAAGCACAATACTCAACCCTAGTAAGCTCCCTTAACTCAAATAAGACCAAGAGTTAACAAGAGTAATCAAGAGTTAGCTAGAGTAATCAAATACTTACCAGAGTTAGCAAATTTCTCATTAACCCTTACCAGGATTCTTGCTAACTCTCGCCTTTTCAAAAGACTAAATTCAACTTAATTACTCTTCAGTAACCTAGCTAAGCACAATACTCAACCCTAGTAAGCTCCCTTAACTCAAATAAGACCAAGAGTTAACAAGAGTAATCAAGAGTTAGCTAGAGTAATCAAATACTTACCAGAGTTAGCAAATTTCTCATTAACCCTTACCAGGATTCTTGCTAACTCTCGCCTTTTCAAAAGACTAAACTCAACTTAATTACTCTTCAGTAACCTAGCTAAGCACAATACTCAACCCTAGTAAGCTCCCTTAACTCAAATAAGACCAAGAGTTAACAAGAGTTATCAAGAGTCAGCTAGGGTAATCAAATACTTACCAGAGTTAGCAAATCTGGTATCACTTACCTAGCTAAGCACAATACTCAAAAACAGTAAGCTCCTTTAACTCAAATGAGACCAAGAGTTAACAAGAGTCATCAAGTGTCAGCTAGGGTAATCAAATACTTACAAGAGTTAGCAAATAGGGTTAGCAAATTGGGAAATCTATTTTTAGTAACTTTGATTACCCAAGCTGACTCTATAGATATAGTGGAAGGCTGAGATTGCTTGCGTATATAGACTTTCAAAGCCTCCAAAGTAAGCTTCTGTACAGTCCATGATACTACATAAGCACAGTACCCAAAAACAGTAAGCCCTTTAACGCAAATAAGACAAAAAGTTAGCTAGGGTAAGCAAAAGTTACCATTGTTACTATAAATAGATTTATTTCTTTTTAGAACAATGCCTTGTAAATATGTAAATACAAGTCCACAATTAAGTGGCCCTCCTGCTTTCACACTCGGGACTTGGGACCCGACGATGGCGCAGTTACCACTAACTTACTTACTAACTAACTGCTTTTCAGGTTCGGATCCAGCACCCAAATTAATGCATGGCGTGCCGGCTGGCTCCGCAGCTGGCTCTGCCGACAGTCAGACAGACCTTTCAACAATATCAATACTAAAAACAGCAAATGGCTCACCCAGAACAGCCGTCCAGCTGGCCAGGTTCGAGCCCAGCACTGAAATTCATAGGCGGCCAACGGGCCGGCTGGCTGACTGAATGTTTCTGCCGACAGACAGACCCAGCATTCAAACAATATCAATAATCGATATCCAAAATGGCTCTACGCCCCGTTGCTTAGCTGCCATCAGGCTACCTGGCAGGCTTCAATCCAACCATGCAACCCGATTGGCTCAAATATTCCAGCCGGAAGCCTTCGATTCAAATTAATCCATCACGTATGGCAGCTAAATACAACAAAATAAATAAAACTAGCTTACCGTATTTATTTCATATCCAACAAAAATCTTTTTAACAATAATTCCGATAAAAACAATAATACCAGCAACACGTCCGAACCCAACGAGCTCCAAAACTGAAAAGATTCAAATAAACGGTTAACATGCGCGCGCATACAAATTAGCTCCGCCTTTCATTCTGTTCTATATATAGAAATTATTCACCATGTGACTGTACCACGTGACTTCTAAATATAGATTGGTCACGTGGGGTGGACATGGGGTGGACAACTTGGGGTGGACATCACGTCAAAGTGCCTATACCCTAACCCTAAACTCTAACCCTAACCCTACCAGGATTCTTGTTAACTTTCGCCTTTTCAAAAGACTAAACTCAACTTAATTACTCTTCAGTAACCTAGCTAAGCACAATACTCAACCCTAGTAAGCTCCCTTAACTCAAATAAGACCAAGAGTTAACAAGAGTAATCAAGAGTTAGCTAGAGTAATCAAATACTTACCAGAGTTAGCAAATTTTTCATTAACCCTTACCAGGATTCTTGCTAACTCTCGCCTTTTCAAAAGACTAAACTCAACTTAATTACTCTTCAGTAACCTAGCTAAGCACAATACTCAACCCTAGTAAGCTCCCTTAACTCAAATAAGACCAAGAGTTAACAAGAGTAATCAAGAGTTAGCTAGAGTAATCAAATACTTACCAGAGTTAGCAAATTTCTCATTAACCCTTACCAGGATTCTTGCTAACTCTCGCCTTTTCAAAAGACTAAATTCAACTTAATTACTCTTCAGTAACCTAGCTAAGCACAATACTCAACCCTAGTAAGCTCCCTTAACTCAAATAAGACCAAGAGTTAACAAGAGTAATCAAGAGTTAGCTAGAGTAATCAAATACTTACCAGAGTTAGCAAATTTCTCATTAACCCTTACCAGGATTCTTGCTAACTCTCGCCTTTTCAAAAGACTAAACTCAACTTAATTACTCTTCAGTAACCTAGCTAAGCACAATACTCAACCCTAGTAAGCTCCCTTAACTCAAATAAGACCAAGAGTTAACAAGAGTTATCAAGAGTCAGCTAGGGTAATCAAATACTTACCAGAGTTAGCAAATCTGGTATCACTTACCTAGCTAAGCACAATACTCAAAAACAGTAAGCTCCTTTAACTCAAATGAGACCAAGAGTTAACAAGAGTCATCAAGTGTCAGCTAGGGTAATCAAATACTTACAAGAGTTAGCAAATAGGGTTAGCAAATTGGGAAATCTATTTTTAGTAACTTTGATTACCCAAGCTGACTCTATAGATATAGTGGAAGGCTGAGATTGCTTGCGTATATAGACTTTCAAAGCCTCCAAAGTAAGCTTCTGTACAGTCCATGATACTACATAAGCACAGTACCCAAAAACAGTAAGCCCTTTAACGCAAATAAGACAAAAAGTTAGCTAGGGTAAGCAAAAGTTACCATTGTTACTATAAATAGATTTATTTCTTTTTAGAACAATGCCTTGTAAATATGTAAATACAAGTCCACAATTAAGTGGCCCTCCTGCTTTCACACTCGGGACTTGGGACCCGACGATGGCGCAGTTACCACTAACTTACTTACTAACTAACTGCTTTTCAGGTTCGGATCCAGCACCCAAATTAATGCATGGCGTGCCGGCTGGCTCCGCAGCTGGCTCTGCCGACAGTCAGACAGACCTTTCAACAATATCAATACTAAAAACAGCAAATGGCTCACCCAGAACAGCCGTCCAGCTGGCCAGGTTCGAGCCCAGCACTGAAATTCATAGGCGGCCAACGGGCCGGCTGGCTGACTGAATGTTTCTGCCGACAGACAGACCCAGCATTCAAACAATATCAATAATCGATATCCAAAATGGCTCTACGCCCCGTTGCTTAGCTGCCATCAGGCTACCTGGCAGGCTTCAATCCAACCATGCAACCCGATTGGCTCAAATATTCCAGCCGGAAGCCTTCGATTCAAATTAATCCATCACGTATGGCAGCTAAATACAACAAAATAAATAAAACTAGCTTACCGTATTTATTTCATATCCAACAAAAATCTTTTTAACAATAATTCCGATAAAAACAATAATACCAGCAACACGTCCGAACCCAACGAGCTCCAAAACTGAAAAGATTCAAATAAACGGTTAACATGCGCGCGCATACAAATTAGCTCCGCCTTTCATTCTGTTCTATATATAGAAATTATTCACCATGTGACTGTACCACGTGACTTCTAAATATAGATTGGTCACGTGGGGTGGACATGGGGTGGACAACTTGGGGTGGACATCACGTCAAAGTGCCTATACCCTAGTAAGCTCCCTTAACTCAAATAACACCAAGAGTTAACAAGAGTTATCAAGAGTCAGCTAGAGTAATCAAATACTTACCAGAGTTAGCAAATTTCTCATTAACCCTAACCCTTAACCCTTGCTAACTCTCGCCTTTTCAAAACACTAAACTCAACTTAATTACTCTTCAGTAACCTAGCTCAGCACAATACTCAACCCTAGTAAGCTCCCTTAACTCAAATATGACCAAGAGTTAACAAGAGTTATCAAGAGTCAGCTAGAGTAATCAAATACTTACCAGAGTTAGCAAATTTCTCGTTAACCCTAACCCTTAACCCTTGCTAACTCTCGCCTTTTCAAAAGACTAAACTCAACTTAATTACTCTTCAGTAACCTAGCTAAGAACAATACTCAACCCTAGTAAGCTCCCTTAACTCAAATAAGACCAAGAGTTAACAAGAGTTATCAAGAGTCAGCTAGAGTAATCAAATACTTACCAGAGTTAGCAAATTTCTCGTTAACCCTAACCCTTAACCCTTGCTAACTCTCGCCTTTTCAAAACACTAAACTCAACTTAATTACTCTTCAGTAACCTAGCTAAGCACAATACTCAACCCTAGTAAGCTCCCTTAACTCAAATAAGACCAAGAGTTAACAAGAGTTATCAAGAGTCAGCTAGAGTAATCAAATACTTACCAGAGTTAGCAAATTTCTCGTTAACCCTTACCAGGATGCTTGCTAACTCTTGCCTTCTCAAAACACTAAACTCAACTTAATTACTCTTCAGTAAACTAACTAAGCACAATACTCAACCCTAGTAAGCTCCCTTAACTCAAATAAGACCAAGAGTTAACAAGAGTTATCAAGAGTTAGCTAGGGTAATCAAATACTTACCAGAGTTAGCAAATTTGGCATTAGTTACCTAGCTAAGCACAATACTCAAAAACAGTAAGCTCCTTTTACTCAAATAAGACCAAGAGTTAACAAAGGTTGTCAAGAGTCAGCTAGGGTAATCAAATACTTACCAGAGTTAGCAAATAGGGTTAGCAAATTGGGAAATCTATTTTTAGTAACTTTGATTACCCAAGCTGACTCTATAGATATAGTGGAAGGCTGAGATTGCTTGCGTATATAGACTTTCAAAGCCTCCAAAGTAGGCTTCTGTACAGTCCATGATACTACATAAGCACAGTACCCAAAAACAGTAAGCCCTTTAACTCAAATAAGACAAAAAGTTAGCTAGGGTAAGCAAAAGTTACCATTGTTACTATAAATAGATTTATTTCTTTTTAGAACAATGCCTTGTAAATATGTAAATACAAGTCCACAATTAAGTGGCCCTCCTGCTTTCACACTCGGGACTTGGGACCCGACGATGGCGCAGTTACCACTAACTTACTTACTAACTAACTGCTTTTCAGGTTCGGGTCCAGCACCCAAATTAATGCATGGCGTGTCGGCTGGCTCCGCAGCTGGCTCTGCCGACAGTCAGACACACCTTTCAAACAATATCAATACTAAAAACAGCAAATGGCTCACCCAGAACAGCCGTCCAGATGGCCAGGTTCGAGCCTAGCACTGAAATTCATAGGCGGCCAACGGGCCGGCTGGCTGACTGAATGTTTCTGCCGACAGACAGACCCAGCATTCAAACAATATCAATAATCGATATCCAAAATGGCTCTACGCCCCGTTGCTTAGCTGCCATCCGGCTACCTGGCAGGCTTCAATCCAACCATGCAACCCGATTGGCTCAAATATTCCAGCCGGAAGCCTTCGATTCAAATTAATCCATCACGTATGGCAGCTAAATACAACAAAATAAATAAAACTAGCTTACCGTATTTATTTCATATCCAACAAAAATCTTTTTAACAATAATTCCGATAAAAACAATAATACCAGCAACACGTCCGAACCCAACGAGCTCCAAAACTGAAATGATTCAAATAAACGGTTAACATGCGCGCGCATACAAATTAGCTCCGCCTTTCATTCTGTTCTATATATAGAAATTATTCACCATGTGACTGTACCACGTGACTTCTAAATATAGATTGGTCACGTGGGGTGGACATCGGGTGGACAACTTGGGGTGGACATCACGTCTAAGTGCCTATACCCTAACCCTAAACCCTAACCCTAACCCTAACCCCTAAACCCTAACCCTAACCCCCTAGCCCTAACCCCTAGAGTTAGCAAATTTCTCGTTAACCCTAACCCTTAACCCTTGCTAACTCTCGCCTTTTCAAAAGACTAAACTCAACTTAATTACTCCTCAGTAACCTAGCTAAGCACAATACTCAACCCTAGTAAGCTCCCTTAACTCAAATAAGACCAAGAGTTATCAAGAGTTATCAAGAGTCAGCTAGAGTAATCAAATACTTACCAGAGTTAGCAATTTTCTCGTTAACCCTTACCAGGATGCTTGCTAACTCTCGCCTTTTCAAAAGACAAAACTCAACTTAATTACTCTTCAGTAACCTAGCTAAGCACAATACTCAAGCCTAGTAAGCTCCCTTAACTCAAATAAGACCAAGAGTTAACAAGAGTTATCAAGAGTTAGCTAGGGTAATCAAATACTTACCAGAGTTAGCAAATCTGGCATCAGTTACCTAGCTAAGCACAATACTCAAAAACAGTAAGCTCCTTTAACTCAAATAAGACCAAGAGTTAACAAGAGTTATCAAGAGTCAGCTAGGGTAATCAAATACTTACCAGAGTTAGCAAATCTGGCATCAGTTACCTAGCTAAGCACAATACTCAAAAACAGTAAGCTCCTTTAACTCAAATAAGACCAAGAGTTAACAAGAGTTATCAAGAGTCAGCTAGGGTAATCAAATACTTACAAGAGTTAGCAAATTGGGTTAGCAAATTGGGAAATCTATTTTTAGTAACTTTGATTACCCAAGCTGACTCTATAGATATAGTGGAAGGCTGAGATTGCTGGCGTATATAGACTTTCAAAGCCTCCAAAGTAAGCTTCTGTACAGTCCATGATACTACATAAGCACAGTACCCAAAAACAGTAAGCCCTTTAACTCAAATAAGACAAAAAGTTAGCTAGGGTAAGCAAAAGTTACCATTGTTACTATAAATAGATTTATTTCTTTTTAGAACAATGCCTTGTAAATATGTAAATACAAGTCCACAATTAAGTGGCCCTCCTGCTTTCACACTCGGGACTTGGGACCCGACGATGGCGCAGTTACCACTAACGTACTTACTAACTAACTGCTTTTCAGGTTCGGGTCCAGCACCCAAATTAATGCATGGCGTGCCTGCTGGCTCCGCAGCTGGCTCTGCCGACAGTCAGACACACCTTTCAAACAATATCAATACTAAAAACAGCAATTGGCTCACCCAGAACAGCCGTCCAGCTGGCCAGGTTCGAGCCCAGCACTGAAATTCATAGGCGGCCAACGGGCCGGCTGGCTGACTGAATGTTTCTGCCGACAGACAGACCCAGCATTCAAACAATATCAATAATCGATATCCAAAATGGCTCTACGCCCCGTTGCTTAGCTGCCATCCGGCTACCTGGCAGGCTTCAATCCAACCATGCAACCCGATTGGCTCAAATATTCCAGCCGGAAGCCTTCGATTCAAATTAATCCATCACGTATGGCAGCTAAATACAACAAAATAAATAAAACTAGCTTACCGTATTTATTTCATATCCAACAATAATCTTTTTAACAATAATTCCGATTAAAACAATAATACCAGCAACACGTCCGAACCCAACGAGCTCCAAAACTGAAATGATTCAAATAAACGGTTAAGATGCGCGCGCATACAAATTAGCTCCGCCTTTCATTCGGTTCTATATATAGATATTATTCACCATGTGACTGTACCACGTGATTTCTAAATATAGATTGGTCACGTGGGGTGGACATGGGGTGGACAACTTGGGGTGGACATCACGTCAAAGTGCCTATACCCTAACCCTAACCCTAACCCTAAACCCTAACCCTAACCTAACCCTAACCCTAATCCTAAACCCCTAGCTAAGCACAATACTCAACCCTAGTAAGCTCCCTTAACTCAAATAAGACCAATAGTTAACAAGAGTTATCAAGAGTCAGCTAGAGTAATCAAATACTTACCAGAGTTAGCAAATTTCTCGTTAACCCTAACCCTTAACCCTTGCTAACTCTCGCCTTTTCAAAAGACTAAACTCAACTTAATTACTCTTCAGTAACCTAGCTAAGCACAATACTCAACCCTTGTAAGCTCCCTTAACTCAAATAAGACCAAGAGTTAACAAGAGTTATCAAGAGTTACCTAGGGTAATCAAATACTTACCAGAGTTAGCAAATCTGGCATTAGTTACCTAGCTAAGCACAATACTCAAAAACAGTAAGCTTCTTTTTCTCAAATAAGACCAAGAGTTAACAAGAGTTATCAAGAGTCAGCTAGGGTAATCAAATACTTACCAGAGTTAGCAAATAGGGTTAGGAAATTGGGAAATCTATTTTTAGTAACTTTGATTACCCAAGCTGACTCTATAGATATAGTGGAAGGCTGAGATTGCTTGCGTATATAGACTTTCAAAGCCTCCAAAGTAAGCTTCTGTACAGTCCATGATACTACATAAGCACAGTACCCAAAAACAGTAAGCCCTTTAACTCAAATAAGACAAAAAGTTAGCTAGGGTAAGCAAAAGTTACCATTGTTACTATAAATAGATTTATTTCTTTTTAGAACAATGCCTTGTAAATATGTAAATACAAGTCCACAATTAAGTGGCCCTCCTGCTTTCACACTCGGGACTTGGGACCCGACGATGGCGCAGTTACCACTAACTTACTTACTAACTAACTGCTTTCCAGGTTCGGGTCTAGCACCCAAATTAATGCATGGCGTGCCGGCTGGCTCCGCAGCTGGCTCTGTCGACAGTCAGACACACCTTTCAAACAATATCAATACTAAAAACAGCAAATGGCTCACCCAGAACAGCCGTCCAGCTGGCCAGGTTCGAGCCCAGCACTGAAATTCATAGGCGGCTAACGGGCCGGCTGGCTGACTGAATGTTTCTGCCGACAGACAGACCCAGCATTCAAACAATATCAATAATCGATATCCATAATGGCTCTACGCCCCGTTGCTTAGCTGCCATCCGGCTACCTGGCAGGCTTCAATCCAACCATGCAACCCGATTGGCTCAAATATTCCAGCCGGAAGCCTTCGATTCAAATTAATCCATCACGTATGGCAGCTAAATACAACAAAATAAATAAAACTAGCTTACCGTATTTATTTCATATCCAACAATAATCTTTTTAACAATAATTCAGATAAAAACAATAACACCAGCAAAACGTCCGAACCCAACGAGCTCCAAAACTGAAATGATTCAAATAAATGGTTGAGATGCGCGCGCATACAAATTAGCTCCGCATTTCATTCGGTTCTATATATAGATATTATTCACCATGTGACTGTACCACGTGACTTCTAAATATAGATTGGTCACGTGGGGTGGACATGGGGTGGACAACTTGGGGTGGACATCACATCAAAGTGCCTATACCCTAACCCTTACCCTTACCCCTAACCCTAACCCCTAGGGTTAGTAAATTGGGAAATCTATTTTTAGTAACTTTGATTACCCAAGCTGACTCTATAGATATAGTGGAAGGCTGAGATTGCTGGCGTATATAGACTTTCAAAGCCTCCAAAGTAAGCTTCTGTACAGTCCATGATACTACATAAGCACAGTACCCAAAAACAGTAAGCCCTTTAACGCAAATAAGACAAAAAGTTAGCTAGGGTAAGCAAAAGTTACCATTGTTACTATAAATAGATTTATTTCTTTTTAGAACAATGCCTTGTAAATATGTAAATACAAGTCCACAATTAAGTGGCCCTCCTGCTTTCACACTCGGGACTTGGGACCTGACGATGGCGCAGTTACCACTAACGTACTTACTAACAAACTGCTTTTCAGGTTCGGGTCCAGCACCCAAATTAATGCATGGCGTGCCGGCTGGCCCTGCAGCTGGCTCTGCCGACAGTCAGACACACCTTTCAAACAATATCAATACTAAAAACAGCAATTGGCTCACCCAGAACAGCCGTCCAGCTGGCCAGGTTCGAGCCCAGCACTGAAATTCATAGGCGGCCAACGGGCCGGCTGGCTGACTGAATGTTTCTGCCGACAGACAGACCCAGCATTCAAACAATATCAATAATCGATATCCAAAATGGCTCTACGCCCCGTTGCTTAGCTGCCATCCGGCTACCTGGCAGGCTTCAATCCAACCATGCAACCCGATTGGCTCAAATATTCCAGCCGGAAGCCTTCGATTCAAATTAATCCATCACGTATGGCAGCTAAATACAACAAAATAAATAAAACTAGCTTACCGTATTTATTTCATATCCAACAATAATCTTTTTAACAATAATTTCGATTAAAACAATAATACCAGCAACACGTCCGAACCCAACGAGCTCCAAAACTGAAATGATTCAAATAAACGGTTGAGATGCGCGCGCATACAAATTAGCTCCGCCTTTCATTCGGTTCTATATATAGATATTATTCACCATGTGACTGTACCACGTGATTTCTAAATATAGATTGGTCACGTGGGGTGGACATGGGGTGGACAACTTGGGGTGGACATCACGTCAAAGTGCCTATACCCTAAACCCTAACCCTAACCCTAACCCCTAACCCCTAACCCTAACCCCTAGGGTTAGCAAATTGGGAAATCTATTTTTAGTAACTTTGATTACCCAAGCTGACTCTATAGATATAGTGGAAGGCTGAGATTGCTGGCGTATATAGACTTTCAAAGCCTCCAAAGTAAGCTTCTGTACAGTCCATGATACTACATAAGCACAGTACCCAAAAACAGTAAGCCCTTTAACTCAAATAAGACAAAAAGTTAGCTAGGGTAAGCAAAAATTACCATTGTTACTATAAATAGATTTATTTCTTTTTAGAACAATGCCTTGTAAATATGTAAATACAAGTCCACAATTAAGTGGCCCTCCTGCTTTCACACTCGGGACTTGGGACCCGACGATGGCGCAGTTACCACTAACGTACTTAATAACTAACTGCTTTTCAGGTTCGGGTCCAGCACCCAAATTAATGCATGGTGTGCCTGCTGGCTCCGCAGCTGGCTCTGCCGACAGTCAGACACACCTTTCAAACAATATCAATACTAAAAACAGCAATTGGCTCACCCAGAACAGCCGTCCAGCTGGCCAGGTTCGAGCCCAGCACTGAAATTCATAGGCGGCCAACGGGCCGGCTGGCTGACTGAATGTTTCTGCCGACAGACAGACCCAGCATTCAAACAATATCAATAATCGATATCCAAAATGGCTCTACGCCCCGTTGCTTAGCTGCCATCCGGCTACCTGGCAGGCTTCAATCCAACCATGCAACCCGATTGGCTCAAATATTCCAGCCGGAAGCCTTCGATTCAAATTAATCCATCACGTATGGCAGCTATATACAACAAAATAAATAAAACTAGCTTACCGTATTTATTTCATATCCAACAATAATCTTTTTAACAATAATTCCGATTAAAACAATAATACCAGCAACACGTCCGAACCCAACGAGCTCCAAAACTGAAATGATTCAAATAAACGGTTGAGATGCGCGCGCATACAAATTAGCTCCGCCTTTCATTCGGTTCTATATATAGATATTATTCACCATGTGACTGTACCACGTGATTTCTAAATATAGATTGGTCACGTGGGGTGGACATGGGGTGGACAACTTGGGGTGGACATCACGTCAAAGTGCCTATACCCTAACCCTAACCCTAAACCCTAACGCTAAACCCTAACCCTAACCCTTGCATAAAAAGAACTCTTTATCTTTTTGAAAAGCACATAACCAGTAATTTACGTTTTTATTTAGCGACTCGAATTATTATTCGTAAGCCGCAGTAAAAACATTCGACCTCCGCAGTTTACCCGATATGAGCTCATTCTAGAAACAGCGATTGCATCAATCAAGCTAACACTAGTTAATGTGAAAATTACGGAGTGACGATTAGATGAAAATTCGCCCTGTAATATTATGAAAATGTTAAAAAGGCACAAAACACACACATCGTTGGTAAATATTTGCAAATGCATGCATACGTCCGTAGAGATGTTTCTGAACCATCGAACGAAAACCGGAAGCAGAACATGATATGCAAAACAGCCTCTTAGGCGCGATATTTTATTGGACAGTGGATACGCGGTTTTAATTCTACGCATTTGAATATCTCATGTATCTACCGACAAACACTTATTTAGATACATGACTCTTTCCATGTAGTTACAATAAAATGATTTGAAATATATTTAGATTCGACACACTTAATTGAGGAAAGATTCCAGATATACTTAAATATAATCACCCCATTTAGATGCGTACTATTTCCTTTATGCGGCATTCTTTTAACCAAGCTGTTATGGAGTCCACCGACAAAAGTTTGCTCACCGATTACAAAAAGTTGTTAACGAAATTATGAGGCGCGACTAAATCATATATGAGTAAATTCTAACAGAATCTGACGATACATTATCACGTTTTAAGGCCACTTTAAGGCAGGAACAGTGGTGCTGGGGTAGAGCGTCGGACTCCTAACCCGGGGTTGTGTGTTCAAATCCCAGACTTTGGGACAAAAAACAAACTTATGTCGCTGTTGAGAGGTTGTTGCTCTAGAGAGGTTAAGTTAAATTGATAGTTAAAAAGTACAGTGTGGAAAATTATGCTGTTGCTGAAGGAGGTTGTTGCTCAAGAGAGGGTCGCTCTGTAGAAATTGTGGTGCATTTATTTATGCAAATGAATTATTCAAAAGTAATGGAGACAACTTCGCTATGTACACTTCTTTTGTTTATTCCTTTTTATCTTGTACAAAAGTTTATTTGACATGAATTTTGTTAATATTTAAAATATCACATTAGCATCACTCAATAAAACGTGTATAATTAATGCCATTTAGATTTTATTAATTGAACCGTAGAACCATGTTATAAAACAAGACAATGGCAAAGGTAATGGAATATAACGAATATAACCCTAATATTTACTAAGAATTCAAAGAGGGTACAAACAATACTATATTATATACTAGCATCGAAATGGGACAATTATGCAAGAATTCTACAATAAGAATCCAAAGGGTCATTCATCATAACAAACTCAAGATTTGTTAAATTCCGAAGTCTGATAACTACGAATAAAAAGTTCACAAAGAGTTCACAGGGGAGATAATGATTTCATGGTAATTTACTTTTCCACTGTATCAAACACAGCAGTATTTATAAGTGACACTATTCGTGTATTAAGTGGCACTTATCGTGTATAAAGGGGCACTGTTTGTGTATTAGGTGGCACTATTCGTGTATTAAGTGGCAATATTCGGTATTTCAAAAAATGCTACTTGATTTACGTCGGAATGTGTGTACATGTATATAATTATCGCTTTTGTTAAAACTATATCCTATAACAATCATTAATGTTTCTAAAAAGTGGAAATTAAATCTATAACCACGCAAAAAAATACATTTATCTACATTAGCAGTTGACGGGAGATGGATGGCCTGACGTCTGATTAGAGACGTGTCTCCGTAATTATATATATATTTACCATTGTATGTCAATTATTGTACATTAGCTCGGAAATATAAAAGCCTAGCTACTAACGTTAAGTTCGAAGTTTATACACCGTTAACTAGCGTTATTTTTTCAGTTATGTCAAATGAATTGTTATTCGATAGAAACTTTGTTTCATAAACCAAAATTACGCATTTATTTTATGACACCTAAAAACATTTAATTCAATTAATCAGCCGAACTTCACATTTGTCTAACAGAAAAGCAACAAGTTAAAATACACACAAAATAAACAAAATTTGAAAAAAGTGCTTTAATAAGTGATCCGACCAACCGACCGACATGTAAAAAGCAATATGCCCCCTTTTTCAAAAGTGGATATAATAATAACTGACTTCCTTCAATACTTTGTGTAAAATCCATTAGTACTAACTAAATTTAAAACACTGGAAAATGGCAAAAAACTTGATATTTCTTAGTTAATATAATGACCTGTTTTAATGCAAAACCACTGCATGTTGCATAAATAACCGCATATGCATAATCAGAAACAATATTTGATGGACTTGTATGAATTTTGTATGAACATTTTTCAGCGGATATGTGTTCATAATGCTAAACTTGATGAAAACTTACCCCAACCCACCGTTTTACAACAGTTACTAATTTAATATAAATATTAAAAATAAATAAACAATGTTTTTACAATTTTAAGAACTTTGATGAAACAATATATTGTAATTTGCAAACCAGGTTATATAAATGTGTTCATACAAAATTTAACAACCTTTAACTGATAAATACTGAACGGCATATTGTTGTTGTATACATACAGACGAACTAAATTGACTGCCGTAATCTGGTCGGATGTCGTAAAAGCAGTAAAAATTCGCGATGAAGAAAATGCCACTTTGAAATTATTTATGCATTTAAATTACATTGTTGACTGCATTAGATGATAAAAAATACAATAATTTCAACTTGAAATTTTACGACATTTAGCTAGACTGCTTTGTATTAACAAAAGCTCACAAGTGATCACCCTTAAGTGCTGTACACCAGAAACCACATTTAGAAAAGACTTGAAACACACATCTCTTCAATAAATTGTGTCTTCCAAATATGTGTATATATAGTTTTAAGCTACGGAAAGTGACTTTGACGTTGTCAGACCATGTAAAGCGCGCTATATAAATATATCGATCGATTTCACCAAGGTCAAATAGATTCACAAGCAGCAGGCCTTTCGCGTATGGCTATTGTGTAAGTTGCCATTTTGTTGACGGTGTGCAATAAGATGCCAAGTCCGCGAAACTAGTCTACAATGAAAGTACTGAAAGTACTGTCGGAACTTGATTTTTTCCATACGAATAAAAAAAAGAAATGTGTACCCACACAATCATTTTCTACATTTATACCTACGGACCGATTTTTTCATTCATATTGTAATGCAGTCCATACGCATGCATGTGAAGGGCATACGCTAGCGCTTTACTAGTCTCTTTGCTAAAATTTTAAAATGAAAAACATATTGGAAAGTTTAATGTTTAGCACATTAACTGAAGACCGCAAACTAGTGAACAACACACACATCAGTAACATGTAAATACCAACATCGATTCTTCTGATTTTAACACAACAGAACATCGTCGCATTGAACATAACAAGGGTCACTTAATAAAAAGACCCTGACACAATAGAGAGGGCCTATAAATTATGGCATATAGTTAACCCGATGTTGCACGAGATTCAGACATGATAATGTGATTCTAAATAATCTTGCATAAAAAGAACTCTTTATCTTTTTTAAAAGCACATAACCAGTAATTTACGTTTTTATTTAGCGACTCGAATTATTATTCGTAAGCCGCAGTAAAAACATTCGACCTCCGCAGTTTACCCGATATGAGCTCATTCTAGAAACAGCGATTGCATCAATCAAGCTAACACTAGTTAATGTGAAAATTACGGAGTTACGATTAGATGAAAATTCGCCCTGTAATATTATGAAAATGTTAAAAAGGCACAAAACACACACATCGTTGGTAAATATTTGCAAATGCATGCATACGTCCGTAGAGATGTTTCTGAACCATCGAACGAAAACCGGAAGCAGAACATGATATGCAAAACAGCCTCTTAGGCGCGATATTTTATTGGACAGTGGATACGCGGTTTTAATTCTACGCATTTGAATATCTCATGTATCTACCGACAAACGCTTATTTAGATACATGACTCTTTCCATGTAGTTACAATAAAATGATTTGAAATATATTTAGATTCGACACACTTAATTGAGGAAAGATTCCAGATATACTTAAATATAATCACCCCATTTAGATGCGTACTATTTCCTTTATGCGGCATTCTTTTAACCAAGCTGTTATGGAGTCCACCGACAAAAGTTTGCTCACCGATTACAAAAAGTTGTTAACGAAATTATGAGGCGCGACTAAATCATATATGAGTAAATTCTAACAGAATCTGACGATACATTATCACGTTTTAAGGCCACTTTAAGGCAGGAACAGTGGTGCTGGGGTAGAGCGTCGGACTCCTAACCCGGGGTTGTGTGTTCAAATCCCAGACTTTGGGACAAAAAACAAACTTATGTCGCTGTTGAGAGGTTGTTGCTCTAGAGAGGTTAAGTTAAATTGATAGTTAAAAAGTACAGTGTGGAAAATTATGCTGTTGCTGAAGGAGGTTGTTGCTCAAGAGAGGGTCGCTCTGTAGAAATTGTGGTGCATTTATTTATGCAAATGAATTATTCAAAAGTAATGGAGACAACTTCGCTATGTACACTTCTTTTGTTTATTCCTTTTTATCTTGTACAAAAGTTTATTTGACATGAATTTTGTTAATATTTAAAATATCACATTAGCATCACTCAATAAAACGTGTATAATTAATGCCATTTAGATTTTATTAATTGAACCGTAGAACCATGTTATAAAACAAGACAATGGCAAAGGTAATGGAATATAACGAATATAACCCTAATATTTACTAAGAATTCAAAGAGGGTACAAACAATACTATATTATATACTAGCATCGAAATGGGACAATTATGCAAGAATTCTACAATAAGAATCCAAAGGGTCATTCATCATAACAAACTCAAGATTTGTTAAATTCCGAAGTCTGATAACTACGAATAAAAAGTTCACAAAGAGTTCACAGGGGAGATAATGATTTCATGGTAATTTACTTTTCCACTGTATCAAACACAGCAGTATTTATAAGTGACACTATTCGTGTATTAAGTGGCACTTATCGTGTATAAAGGGGCACTGTTTGTGTATAAGGTGGCACTATTCGTGTATTAAGTGGCAATATTCGGTATTTCAAAAAATGCTACTTGATTTACGTCGGAATGTGTGTACATGTATATAATTATCGCTTTTGTTAAAACTATATCCTATAACAATCATTAATGTTTCTAAAAAGTGGAAATTAAATCTATAACCACGCAAAAAAATACATTTATCTACATTAGCAGTTGACGGGAGATGGATGGCCTGACGTCTAATTAGAGACGTGTCTCCGTAATTATATATATATTTACCATTGTATGTCAATTATTTTACATTAGCTCGGAAATATAAAAGCCTAGCTACTAACGTTAAGTTCGAAGTTTATACACCGTAAACTAGCGTTATTTTTTCAGTTATGTCAAATGAATTGTTATTCGATAGAAACTTTGTTTCATAAACCAAAATTACGCATTTATTTTATGACACCTAAAAACATTTAATTCAATTAATCAGCCGAACTTCACATTTGTCTAACAGAAAAGCAACAAGTTAAAATACACGCAAAATAAACAAAATTTGAAAAAAGTGCTTTAATAAGTGCTCCGACCAACCGACCGACATGTAAAAAGCAATATGCCCCCTTTTTCAAAAGTGGATATAATAATAACTGACTTCCTTCAAAACTTTGTGTAAAATCCATTAGTACTAACTAAATTTAAAACACTGGAAAATGGCAAAAAACTTGATATTTCTTAGTTAATATAATGACCTGTTTTAAGGCAAAACCACTGCATGTTGCATAAATAACCGCATATGCATAATCAGAAACAATATTTGATGGACTTGTATGAATTTTGTATGAACATTTTTCAGCGGATATGTGTTCATAATGCTAAACTTGATGAAAACTTACCCCAACCCACCGTTTTACAACAGTAACTAATTTAATATAAATATTAAAAATAAATAAACAATGTTTTTACAATTTTAAGAACTTTGATGAAACAATATATTGTAATTTGCAAACCAGGTTATATAAATGTGTTCATACAAAATTTAACAACCTTTAACTGATAAATACTGAACGGCATATTGTTGTTGTATACATACAGACGAACTAAATTGACTGCCGTAATCTGGTCGGATGTCGTAAAAGCAGTAAAAATTCGCGATGAAGAAAATGCCACTTTGAAATTATTTATGCATTTAAATTACATTGTTGACTGCATTAGATGATAAAAAATACAATAATTTCAACTTGAAATTTTACGACATTTAGCTAGACTGCTTTGTATTAACAAAAGCTCACAAGTGATCACCCTTAAGTGCTGTACACCAGAAACCACATTTAGCAAAGACTTGAAACATACATCTCTTCGATAAATTGTGTCTTCCAAATATGTGTATATATAGTTTTAAGCTACGGAAAGTGACTTTGACGTTGTCAGACCATGTAAAGCGCGCTATATAAATATATCGATCGATTTCACCAAGGTCAAATAGATTCACAAGCAGCAGGCCTTTCGCGTATGGCTATTATGTAAGTTGCCATTTTGTTGACGGTGTGCAATAAGATGCCAAGTCCGCGAAACTAGTCTACAATGAAAGTACTGAAAGTACTGTCGGAACTTGATGTTTTCCATACGAATAAAAAAAAGAAATGTGTACCCACACAATCATTTTCTACATTTATACCTACGGACCGATTTTTTCATTCATATTGTAATGCAGTCCATACGCATGCATGTGAAGGGCATACGCTAGCGCTTTACTAGTCTCTTTGCTAAAATTTTAAAATGAAAAACATATTGGAAAGTTTAATGTTTAGCACATTAACTGAAGACCGCAAACTAGTGAACAACACACATATCAGTAACATGTAAATACCAACATCGATTCTTCTGATTTTAACACAACATAACATCGTCGCATTGAACACAACAAGGGTCACTAAATAAAAAGACCCTGACACAATAGAGAGGGCCTATAAATTATGGCATATAGTTAATCCGATGTTGCACGAGATTCAGACATGATAATGTGATTCTAAATAATCTTGCATAAAAAGAACTCTTTATCTTTTTTAAAAGCACATAACCAGTAATTTACGTTTTTATTTAGCGACTCGAATTATTATTCGTAAGCCGCAGTAAAAACATTCGACCTCCGCAGTTTACCCGATATGAGCTCATTCTAGAAACAGCGATTGCATCAATCAAGCTAACACTAGTTAATGTGAATATTACGGAGTTACGATTAGATGAAAATTCGCCCTGCAATATTATGAAAATGTTAAAAAGGCACAAAACACACACATCGTTGGTAAATATTTGCAAATGCATGCATACGTCCGTAGAGATGTTTCTGAACCATCGAACGAAAACCGGAAGCAGAACATGATATGCAAAACAGCCTCTTAGGCGCGATATTTTATTGGACAGTGGATACGCGGTTTTAATTCTACGCATTTGAATATCTCATGTATCTACCGACAAACACTTATTTAGATACATGACTCTTTCCATGTAGTTACAATAAAATGATTTGAAATATATTTAGATCCGACACACTTAATTGAGGAAAGATTCCAGATATACTTAAATATAATCACCCCATTTAGATGCGTACTATTTCCTTTATGCGGCATTCTTTTAACCAAGCTGTTATGGAGTCCACCGACAAAAGTTTCTCACCGATTACAAAAAGTTGTTAACGAAATTATGAGGCGCGACTAAATCATATATGAGTAAATTCTAACAGAATCTGACGATACATTACCACGTTTTAAGGCCACTTTAAGACAGGAACAGTGGTGCTGGGGTAGAGCGTCGGACTCCTAACCCGGGGTTGTGTGTTCGAATCCCAGACTTTGGGACAAAAATCAAACTTATGTCGCTGTTGAGAGGTTGTTGCTCTAGAGAGGTTAAGTTAAATTGATAGTTAAAAAGTACAGTGTGGAAAATTATGCTGTTGCTGAAGGAGGTTGTTGCTCAAGAGAGGGTCGCTCTGTAGAAATTGTGGTGCATTTATTTATGCAAATGAATTATTCAAAAGTAATGGAGACAACTTCGCTATGTACACTTCTTCTGTTTATTCCTTTTTATCTTGTACAAAAGTTTATTTGACATGAATTTTGTTAATATTTAAAATATCACATTAGCATCACTCAATAAAACGTGTATAATTAATGCCATTTAGATTTTATTAATTGAACCGTAGAACCATGTTATAAAACAAGACAATGGCAAAGGTAATGGAATATAACGAATATAACCCTAATATTTACTAAGAATTCAAAGAGGGTACAAACAATACTATATTATATACTAGCATCGAAATGGGACAATTATGCAAGAATTCTACAATAAGAATCCAAAGGGTCATTCATCATAACAAACTCAAGATTTGTTAAATTCCGAAGTCAGATAACTACGAATAAAAAGTTCACAAAGAGTTCACAGGGGAGATAATGATTTCATGGTAATTTACTTTTCCACTGTATCAAACACAGCAGTATTTATAAGTGACACTATTCGTGTATTAAGTGGCACTTATCGTGTATAAAGGGGCACTGTTTGTGTATTAGGTGGCACTATTCGTGTATTAAGTGGCAATATTCGGTATTTCAAAAAATGCTACTTGATTTACGTCGGAATGTGTGTACATGTATATAATTATCGCTTTTGTTAAAACTATATCCTATAACAATCATTAATGTTTCTAAAAAGTGGAAATTAAATCTATAACCACGCAAAAAAATACATTTATCTACATTAGCAGTTGACGGGAGATGGATGGCCTGACGTCTGATTAGAGACGTGTCTCCGTAATTATATATATATTTACCATTGTATGTCAATTATTTTACATTAGCTCGGAAATATAAAAGCCTAGCTACTAACGTTAAGTTCGAAGTTTATACACCGTTAACTAGCGTTATTTTTTCAGTTATGTCAAATGAATTGTTATTCGATAGAAACTTTGTTTCATAAAACAAAATTACGCATTTATTTTATGACACCTAAAAACATTTAATTCAATTAATCAGCCGAACTTCACATTTGTCTAACAGAAAAGCAACAAGTTAAAATACATGCAAAATAAACAAAATTTGAAAAAAGTGCTTTAGTAAGTGCTCCGACCAACCGACCGACATGTAAAAAGCAATATGCCCCCTTTTTCAAAAGTGGATATAATAATAACTGACTTCCTTCAAAACTTTGTGTAAAATCCATTAGTACTAACTAAATTTAAAACACTGGAAAATGGCAAAAAAACTGGATATTTCTTAGTTAATATTATGACCTCTTTTAAGGCAAAACCACTGCATGTTGCATAAATAACCGCATATGCATAATCAGAAACAATATTTGATGGACTTGTATGAATTTTGTATGAACATTTTTCAGCGGATATGTGTTCATAATGCTAAACTTGATGAAAACTTACCCCAACCCACCGTTTTACAACAGTAACTAATTTAATATAAATATTAAAAAGAAATAAACAATGTTTTTACAATTTTAAGAACTTTGATGAAACAATATATTGTAATTTGCAAACCAGGTTATATAAATGTGTTCATACAAAATTTAACAACCTTTAACTGATAAATACTGAACGGCATATTGTTGTTGTATACATACAGACGAACTAAATTGACTGCCGTAATCTGGTCGGATGTCGTAAAAGCAGTAAAAATTCGCGATGAAGAAAATGCCACTTTGAAATTATTTATGCATTTAAATTACATTGTTGACTGCATTAGATGATAAAAAATACAATAATTTCAACTTGAAATTTTACGACATTTAGCTAGACTGCTTTGTATTAACAAAAGCTCACAAGTGATCACCCTTAAGTGCTGTACACCAGAAACCACATTTAGAAAAGACTTGAAACACACATCTCTTCAATAAATTGTGTCTTCCAAATATGTGTATATATAGTTTTAAGCTACGGAAAGTGACTCTGACGTTGTCAGACCATGTAAAGCGCGCTATATAAATATATCGATCGATTTCACCAAGGTCAAATAGATTCACAAGCAGCAGGCCTTTCGCGTATGGCTATTGTGTAAGTTGCCATTTTGTTGACGGTGTGCAATAAGATGCCAAGTCCGCGAAACTAGTCTACAATGAAAGTACTGAAAGTACTGTCGGAACTTGATGTTTTCCATACGAATAAAAAAAAGAAATGTGTACCCACACAATCATTTTCTACATTTATACCTACGGACCGATTTTTTCATTCATATTGTAATGCAGTCCATACGCATGCATGTGAAGGGCATACGCTAGCGCTTTACTAGTCTCTTTGCTAAAATTTTAAAATGAAAAACATATTGGAAATTTTAATGTTTAGCACATTAACTGAAGACCGCAAACTAGTGAACAACACACACATCAGTAACATGTAAATACCAACATCGATTCTTCTGATTTTAACACAACAGAACATCGTCGCATTGAACACAACAAGGGTCACTAAATAAAAAGACCCTGACACAATAGAGAGGGCCTATAAATTATGGCATATAGTTAACCCGATGTTGCACGAGATTCAGACATGATAATGTGATTCTAAATAATCTTGCATAAAAAGAACTCTTTATCTTTTTTAAAAGCACATAACCAGTAATTTACGTTTTTATTTAGCGACTCGAATTATTATTCGTAAGCCGCAGTAAAAACATTCGACCTCCGCAGTTTACCCGATATGAGCTCATTCTAGAAACAGCGATTGCATCAATCAAGCTAACACTAGTTAATGTGAAAATTACGGAGTTACGATTAGATGAAAATTCGCCCTGTAATATTATGAAAATGTTAAAAAGGCACAAAACACACACATCGTTGGTAAATATTTGCAAATGCATGCATACGTCCGTAGAGATGTTTCTGAACCATCGAACGAAAACCGGAAGCAGAACATGATATGCAAAACAGCCTCTTAGGCGCGATATTTTATTGGACAGTGGATACGCGGTTTTAATTCTACGCATTTGAATATCTCATGTATCTACCGACAAACACTTATTTAGATACATGACTCTTTCCATGTAGTTACAATAAAATGATTTGAAATATATTTAGATCCGACACACTTAATTGAGGAAAGATTCCAGATATACTTAAATATAATCACTCCATTTAGATGCGTACTATTTCCTTTATGCGGCATTCTTTTAACCAAGCTGTTATGGAGTCCACCGACAAAAGTTTGCTCACCGATTACAAAAAGTTGTTAACGAAATTATGAGGCGCGACTAAATCATATATGAGTAAATTCTAACAGAATCTGACGATACATTACCACGTTTTAAGGCCACTTTAAGGCAGGAACAGTGGTGCTGGGGTAGAGCGTCGGACTCCTAACCCGGGGTTGTGTGTTCGAATCCCAGACTTTGGGACAAAAAACAAACTTATGTCGCTGTTGAGAGGTTGTTGCTCTAGAGAGGTTAAGTTAAATTGATAGTTAAAAAGTACAGTGTGGAAAATTATGCTGTTGCTGAAGGAGGTTGTTGCTCAAGAGAGGATCGCTCTGTAGAAATTGTGGTGCATTTATTTATGCAAATGAATTATTCAAAAGTAATGGAGACAACTTCGCTATGTACACTTCTTTTGTTTATTCCTTTTTATCTTGTACAAAAGTTTATTTGACATGAATTTTGTTAATATTTAAAATATCACATTAGCATCACTCAATAAAACGTGTATAATTAATGCCATTTAGATTTTATTAATTGAACCGTAGAACCATGTTATAAAACAAGACAATGGCAAAGGTAATGGAATATAACGAATATAACCCTAATATTTACTAAGAATTCAAAGAGGGTACAAACAATACTATATTATATACTAGCATCGAAATGGGACAATTATGCAAGAATTCTACAATAAGAATCCAAAGGGTCATTCATCATAACAAACTCAAGATTTGTTAAATTCCGAAGTCTGATAACTACGAATAAAAAGTTCACAAAGAGTTCACAGGGGAGATAATGATTTCATGGTAATTTACTTTTCCACTGTATCAAACACAGCAGTATTTATAAGTGACACTATTCGTGTATTAAGTGGCACTTATCGTGTATAAAGGGGCACTGTTTGTGTATTAGGTGGCACTATTCGTGTATTAAGTGGCAATATTCGGTATTTCAAAAAATGCTACTTGATTTACGTCGGAATGTGTGTACATGTATATAATTATCGCTTTTGTTAAAACTATATCCTATAACAATCATTAATGTTTCTAAAAAGTGGAAATTAAATCTATAACCACGCAAAAAAATACATTTATCTACATTAGCAGTTGACGGGAGATGGATGGCCTGACGTCTGATTAGAGACGTGTCTCCGTAATTATATATATATTTACCATTGTATGTCAATTATTTTACATTAGCTCGGAAATATAAAAGCCTAGCTACTAACGTTAAGTTCGAAGTTTATACACCGTTAACTAGCGTTATTTTTTCAGTTATGTCAAATGAATTGTTATTCGATAGAAACTTTGTTTCATAAAACAAAATTACGCATTTATTTTATGACACCTAAAAACATTTAATTCAATTAATCAGCCGAACTTCACATTTGTCTAACAGAAAGGCAACAAGTTAAAATACATGCAAAATAAACAAAATTTGAAAAAAGTGCTTTAGTAAGTGCTCCGACCAACCGACCGACATGTAAAAAGCAATATGCCCCCTTTTTCAAAAGTGGATATAATAATAACTGACTTCCTTCAAAACTTTGTGTAAAATCCATTAGTACTAACTAAATTTAAAACACTGGAAAATGGCAAAAAACTTGATATTTCTTAGTTAATATAATGACCTCTTTTAAGGCAAAACCACTGCATGTTGCATAAATAACCGCATATGCATAATCAGAAACAATATTTGATGGACTTGTATGAATTTTGTATGAACATTTTTCAGCGGATATGTGTTCATAATGCTAAACTTGATGAAAACTTACCCCAACCCACCGTTTTACAACAGTAACTAATTTAATATAAATATTAAAAAGAAATAAACAATGTTTTTACAATTTTAAGAACTTTGATGAAACAATATATTGTAATTTGCAAACCAGGTTATATAAATGTGTTCATACAAAATTTAACAACCTTTAACTGATAAATACTGAACGGCATATTGTTGTTGTATACATACAGACGAACGAAATTGACGGCCGTAATCTGGTCGGATGTCGTAAAAGCAGTAAAAATTCGCGATGAAGAAAATGCCACTTTGAAATTATTTATGCATTTAAATTACATTGTTGACTGCATTAGATGATAAAAAATACAATAATTTCAACTTGAAATTTTACGACATTTAGCTAGACTGCTTTGTATTAACAAAAGCTCACAAGTGATCACCCTTAAGTGCTGTACACCAGAAACCACATTTAGAAAAGACTTGAAACACACATCTCTTCAATAAATTGTGTCTTCCAAATATGTGTATATATAGTTTTAAGCTACGGAAAGTGACTCTGACGTTGTCAGACCATGTAAAGCGCGCTATATAAATATATCGATCGATTTCACCAAGGTCAAATAGATTCACAAGCAGCAGGCCTTTCGCGTATGGCTATTGTGTAAGTTGCCATTTTGTTGACGGTGTGCAATAAGATGCCAAGTCCGCGAAACTAGTCTACAATGAAAGTACTGAAAGTACTGTCGGAACTTGATGTTTTCCATACGAATAAAAAAAAGAAATGTGTACCCACACAATCATTTTCTACATTTATACCTACGGACCGATTTTTTCATTCATATTGTAATGCAGTCCATACGCATGCATGTGAAGGGCATACGCTAGCGCTTTACTAGTCTCTTTGCTAAAATTTTAAAATGAAAAACATATTGGAAATTTTAATGTTTAGCACATTAACTGAAGACCGCAAACTAGTGAACAACACACACATCAGTAACATGTAAATACCAACATCGATTCTTCTGATTTTAACACAACAGAACATCGTCGCATTGAACACATCAAGGGTCACTAAATAAAAAGACCCTGACACAATAGAGAGGGCCTATAAATTATGGCATATAGTTAACCCGATGTTGCACGAGATTCAGACATGATAATGTGATTCTAAATAATCTTGCATAAAAAGAACTCTTTATCTTTTTTAAAAGCACATAACCAGTAATTTACGTTTTTATTTAGCGACTCGAATTATTATTCGTAAGCCGCAGTAAAAACATTCGACCTCCGCAGTTTACCCGATATGAGCTCATTCTAGAAACAGCGATTGCATCAATCTAGCTAACACTAGTTAATGTGAAAATTACGGAGTTACGATTAGATGAAAATTCGCCCTGTAATATTATGAAAATGTTAAAAAGGCACAAAACACACACATCGTTGGTAAATATTTGCAAATGCATGCATACGTCCGTAGAGATGTTTCTGAACCATCGAACGAAAACCGGAAGCAGAACATGATATGCAAAACAGCCTCTTAGGCGCGATATTTTATTGGACAGTGGATACGCGGTTTTAATTCTACGCATTTGAATATCTCATGTATCTACCGACAAACACTTATTTAGATACATGACTCTTTCCATGTAGTTACAATAAAATGATTTGAAATATATTTAGATCCGACACACTTAATTGAGGAAAGATTCCAGATATACTTAAATATAATCACCCCATTTAGATGCGTACTATTTCCTTTATGCGGCATTCTTTTAACCAAGCTGTTATGGAGTCCACCGACAAAAGTTTGCTCACCGATTACAAAAAGTTGTTAACGAAATTATGAGGCGCGACTAAATCATATATGAGTAAATTCTAACAGAATCTGACGATACATTACCACGTTTTAAGGCCACTTTAAGGCAGGAACAGTGGTGCTGGGGTAGAGCGTCGGACTCCTAACCCGGGGTTGTGTGTTCGAATCCCAGACTTTGGGACAAAAAACAAACTTATGTCGCTGTTGAGAGGTTGTTGCTCTAGAGAGGTTAAGTTAAATTGATAGTTAAAAAGTACAGTGTGGAAAATTATGCTGTTGCTGAAGGAGGTTGTTGCTCAAGAGAGGATCGCTCTGTAGAAATTGTGGTGCATTTATTTATGCAAATGAATTATTCAAAAGTAATGGAGACAACTTCGCTATGTACACTTCTTTTGTTTATTCCTTTTTATCTTGTACAAAAGTTTATTTGACATGAATTTTGTTAATATTTAAAATATCACATTAGCATCACTCAATAAAACGTGTATAATTAATGCCATTTAGATTTTATTAATTGAACCGTAGAACCATGTTATAAAACAAGACAATGGCAAAGGTAATGGAATATAACGAATATAACCCTAATATTTACTAAGAATTCAAAGAGGGTACAAACAATACTATATTATATACTAGCATCGAAATGGGACAATTATGCAAGAATTCTACAATAAGAATCCAAAGGGTCATTCATCATAACAAACTCAAGATTTGTTAAATTCCGAAGTCTGATAACTACGAATAAAAAGTTCACAAAGAGTTCACAGGGGAGATAATGATTTCATGGTAATTTACTTTTCCACTGTATCAAACACAGCAGTATTTATAAGTGACACTATTCGTGTATTAAGTGACACTTATCGTGTATAAAGGGGCACTGTTTGTGTATTAGGTGGCACTATTCGTGTATTAAGTGGCAATATTCGGTATTTCAAAAAATGCTACTTGATTTACGTCGGAATGTGTGTACATGTATATAATTATCGCTTTTGTTAAAACTATATCCTATAACAATCATTAATGTTTCTAAAAAGTGGAAATTAAATCTATAACCACGCAAAAAAATACATTTATCTACATTAGCAGTTGACGGGAGATGGATGGCCTGACGTCTGATTAGAGACGTGTCTCCGTAATTATATATATATTTACCATTGTATGTCAATTATTTTACATTAGCTCGGAAATATAAAAGCCTAGCTACTAACGTTAAGTTCGAAGTTTATACACCGTTAACTAGCGTTATTTTTTCAGTTATGTCAAATGAATTGTTATTCGATAGAAACTTTGTTTCATAAAACAAAATTACGCATTTATTTTATGACACCTAAAAACATTTAATTCAATTAATCAGCCGAACTTCACATTTGTCTAACAGAAAGGCAACAAGTTAAAATACATGCAAAATAAACAAAATTTGAAAAAAGTGCTTTAGTAAGTGCTCCGACCAACCGACCGACATGTAAAAAGCAATATGCCCCCTTTTTCAAAAGTGGATATAATAATAACTGACTTCCTTCAAAACTTTGTGTAAAATCCATTAGTACTAACTAAATTTAAAACACTGGAAAATGGCAAAAAACTTGATATTTCTTAGTTAATATAATGACCTCTTTTAAGGCAAAACCACTGCATGTTGCATAAATAACCGCATATGCATAATCAGAAACAATATTTGATGGACTTGTATGAATTTTGTATGAACATTTTTCAGCGGATATGTGTTCATAATGCTAAACTTGATGAAAACTTACCCCAACCCACCGTTTTACAACAGTAACTAATTTAATATAAATATTAAAAAGAAATAAACAATGTTTTTACAATTTTAAGAACTTTGATGAAACAATATATTGTAATTTGCAAACCAGGTTATATAAATGTGTTCATACAAAATTTAACAACCTTTAACTGATAAATACTGAACGGCATATTGTTGTTGTATACATACAGACGAACGAAATTGACGGCCGTAATCTGGTCGGATGTCGTAAAAGCAGTAAAAATTCGCGATGAAGAAAATGCCACTTTGAAATTATTTATGCATTTAAATTACATTGTTGACTGCATTAGATGATAAAAAATACAATAATTTCAACTTGAAATTTTACGACATTTAGCTAGACTGCTTTGTATTAACAAAAGCTCACAAGTGATCACCCTTAAGTGCTGTACACCAGAAACCACATTTAGAAAAGACTTGAAACACACATCTCTTCAATAAATTGTGTCTTCCAAATATGTGTATATATAGTTTTAAGCTACGGAAAGTGACTCTGACGTTGTCAGACCATGTAAAGCGCGCTATATAAATATATCGATCGATTTCACCAAGGTCAAATAGATTCACAAGCAGCAGGCCTTTCGCGTATGGCTATTGTGTAAGTTGCCATTTTGTTGACGGTGTGCAATAAGATGCCAAGTCCGCGAAACTAGTCTACAATGAAAGTACTGAAAGTACTGTCGGAACTTGATGTTTTCCATACGAATAAAAAAAAGAAATGTGTACCCACACAATCATTTTCTACATTTATACCTACGGACCGATTTTTTCATTCATATTGTAATGCAGTCCATACGCATGCATGTGAAGGGCATACGCTAGCGCTTTACTAGTCTCTTTGCTAAAATTTTAAAATGAAAAACATATTGGAAATTTTAATGTTTAGCACATTAACTGAAGACCGCAAACTAGTGAACAACACACACATCAGTAACATGTAAATACCAACATCGATTCTTCTGATTTTAACACAACAGAACATCGTCGCATTGAACACAACAAGGGTCACTAAATAAAAAGACCCTGACACAATAGAGAGGGCCTATAAATTATGGCATATAGTTAACCCGATGTTGCACGAGATTCAGACATGATAATGTGATTCTAAATAATCTTGCATAAAAAGAACTCTTTATCTTTTTTAAAGCACATAACCAGTAATTTACGTTTTTATTTAGCGACTCGAATTATTATTCGTAAGCCGCAGTAAAAACATTCGACCTCCGCAGTTTACCCGATATGAGCTCATTCTAGAAACAGCGATTGCATCAATCAAGCTAACACTAGTTAATGTGAAAATTACGGAGTTACGATTAGATGAAAATTCGCCCTGTAATATTATGAAAATGTTAAAAAGGCACAAAACACACACATCGTTGGTAAATATTTGCAAATGCATGCATACGTCCGTAGAGATGTTTCTGAACCATCGAACGAAAACCGGAAGCAGAACATGATATGCAAAACAGCCTCTTAGGCGCGATATTTTATTGGACAGTGGATACGCGGTTTTAATTCTACGCATTTGAATATCTCATGTATCTACCGACAAACACTTATTTAGATACATGACTCTTTCCATGTAGTTACAATAAAATGATTTGAAATATATTTAGATCCGACACACTTAATTGAGGAAAGATTCCAGATATACTTAAATATAATCACCCCATTTAGATGCGTACTATTTCCTTTATGCGGCATTCTTTTAACCAAGCTGTTATGGAGTCCACCGACAAAAGTTTGCTCACCGATTACAAAAAGTTGTTAACGAAATTATGAGGCGCGACTAAATCATATATGAGTAAATTCTAACAGAATCTGACGATACATTACCACGTTTTAAGGCCACTTTAAGGCAGGAACAGTGGTGCTGGGGTAGAGCGTCGGACTCCTAACCCGGGGTTGTGTGTTCGAATCCCAGACTTTGGGACAAAAAACAAACTTATGTCGCTGTTGAGAGGTTGTTGCTCTAGAGAGGTTAAGTTAAATTGATAGTTAAAAAGTACAGTGTGGAAAATTATGCTGTTGCTGAAGGAGGTTGTTGCTCAAGAGAGGGTCGCTCTGTAGAAAGTGTGGTGCATTTATTTATGCAAATGAATTATTCAAAAGTAATGGAGACAACTTCGCTATGTACACTTCTTTTGTTTATTCCTTTTTATCTTGTACAAAAGTTTATTTGACATGAATTTTGTTAATATTTAAAATATCACATTAGCATCACTCAATAAAACGTGTATAATTAATGCCATTTAGATTTTATTAATTGAACCGTAGAACCATGTTATAAAACAAGACAATGGCAAAGGTAATGGAATATAACGAATATAACCCTAATATTTACTAAGAATTCAAAGAGGGTACAAACAATACTATATTATATACTAGCATCGAAATGGGACAATTATGCAAGAATTCTACAATAAGAATCCAAAGGGTCATTCATCATAACAAACTCAAGATTTGTTAAATTCCGAAGTCTGATAACTACGAATAAAAAGTTCACAAAGAGTTCACAGGGGAGATAATGATTTCATGGTAATTTACTTTTCCACTGTATCAAACACAGCAGTATTTATAAGTGACACTATTCGTGTATTAAGTGACACTTATCGTGTATAAAGGGGCACTGTTTGTGTATTAGGTGGCACTATTCGTGTATTAAGTGGCAATATTCGGTATTTCAAAAAATGCTACTTGATTTACGTCGGAATGTGTGTACATGTATATAATTATCGCTTTTGTTAAAACTATATCCTATAACAATCATTAATGTTTCTAAAAAGTGGAAATTAAATCTATAACCACGCAAAAAAATACATTTATCTACATTAGCAGTTGACGGGAGATGGATGGCCTGACGTCTGATTAGAGACGTGTCTCCGTAATTATATATATATTTACCATTGTATGTCAATTATTTTACATTAGCTCGGAAATATAAAAGCCTAGCTACTAACGTTAAGTTCGAAGTTTATACACCGTTAACTAGCGTTATTTTTTCAGTTATGTCAAATGAATTGTTATTCGATAGAAACTTTGTTTCATAAAACAAAATTACGCATTTATTTTATGACACCTAAAAACATTTAATTCAATTAATCAGCCGAACTTCACATTTGTCTAACAGAAAGGCAACAAGTTAAAATACATGCAAAATAAACAAAATTTGAAAAAAGTGCTTTAGTAAGTGCTCCGACCAACCGACCGACATGTAAAAAGCAATATGCCCCCTTTTTCAAAAGTGGATATAATAATAACTGACTTCCTTCAAAACTTTGTGTAAAATCCATTAGTACTAACTAAATTTAAAACACTGGAAAATGGCAAAAAACTTGATATTTCTTAGTTAATATAATGACCTCTTTTAAGGCAAAACCACTGCATGTTGCATAAATAACCGCATATGCATAATCAGAAACAATATTTGATGGACTTGTATGAATTTTGTATGAACATTTTTCAGCGGATATGTGTTCATAATGCTAAACTTGATGAAAACTTACCCCAACCCACCGTTTTACAACAGTAACTAATTTAATATAAATATTAAAAAGAAATAAACAATGTTTTTACAATTTTAAGAACTTTGATGAAACAATATATTGTAATTTGCAAACCAGGTTATATAAATGTGTTCATACAAAATTTAACAACCTTTAACTGATAAATACTGAACGGCATATTGTTGTTGTATACATACAGACGAACGAAATTGACGGCCGTAATCTGGTCGGATGTCGTAAAAGCAGTAAAAATTCGCGATGAAGAAAATGCCACTTTGAAATTATTTATGCATTTAAATTACATTGTTGACTGCATTAGATGATAAAAAATACAATAATTTCAACTTGAAATTTTACGACATTTAGCTAGACTGCTTTGTATTAACAAAAGCTCACAAGTGATCACCCTTAAGTGCTGTACACCAGAAACCACATTTAGAAAAGACTTGAAACACACATCTCTTCAATAAATTGTGTCTTCCAAATATGTGTATATATAGTTTTAAGCTACGGAAAGTGACTCTGACGTTGTCAGACCATGTAAAGCGCGCTATATAAATATATCGATCGATTTCACCAAGGTCAAATAGATTCACAAGCAGCAGGCCTTTCGCGTATGGCTATTGTGTAAGTTGCCATTTTGTTGACGGTGTGCAATAAGATGCCAAGTCCGCGAAACTAGTCTACAATGAAAGTACTGAAAGTACTGTCGGAACTTGATGTTTTCCATACGAATAAAAAAAAGAAATGTGTACCCACACAATCATTTTCTACATTTATACCTACGGACCGATTTTTTCATTCATATTGTAATGCAGTCCATACGCATGCATGTGAAGGGCATACGCTAGCGCTTTACTAGTCTCTTTGCTAAAATTTTAAAATGAAAAACATATTGGAAATTTTAATGTTTAGCACATTAACTGAAGACCGCAAACTAGTGAACAACACACACATCAGTAACATGTAAATACCAACATCGATTCTTCTGATTTTAACACAACAGAACATCGTCGCATTGAACACAACAAGGGTCACTAAATAAAAAGACCCTGACACAATAGAGAGGGCCTATAAATTATGGCATATAGTTAACCCGATGTTGCACGAGATTCAGACATGATAATGTGATTCTAAATAATCTTGCATAAAAAGAACTCTTTATCTTTTTTAAAGCACATAACCAGTAATTTACGTTTTTATTTAGCGACTCGAATTATTATTCGTAAGCCGCAGTAAAAACATTCGACCTCCGCAGTTTACCCGATATGAGCTCATTCTAGAAACAGCGATTGCATCAATCAAGCTAACACTAGTTAATGTGAAAATTACGGAGTTACGATTAGATGAAAATTCGCCCTGTAATATTATGAAAATGTTAAAAAGGCACAAAACACACACATCGTTGGTAAATATTTGCAAATGCATGCATACGTCCGTAGAGATGTTTCTGAACCATCGAACGAAAACCGGAAGCAGAACATGATATGCAAAACAGCCTCTTAGGCGCGATATTTTATTGGACAGTGGATACGCGGTTTTAATTCTACGCATTTGAATATCTCATGTATCTACCGACAAACACTTATTTAGATACATGACTCTTTCCATGTAGTTACAATAAAATGATTTGAAATATATTTAGATCCGACACACTTAATTGAGGAAAGATTCCAGATATACTTAAATATAATCACCCCATTTAGATGCGTACTATTTCCTTTATGCGGCATTCTTTTAACCAAGCTGTTATGGAGTCCACCGACAAAAGTTTGCTCACCGATTACAAAAAGTTGTTAACGAAATTATGAGGCGCGACTAAATCATATATGAGTAAATTCTAACAGAATCTGACGATACATTACCACGTTTTAAGGCCACTTTAAGGCAGGAACAGTGGTGCTGGGGTAGAGCGTCGGACTCCTAACCCGGGGTTGTGTGTTCGAATCCCAGACTTTGGGACAAAAAACAAACTTATGTCGCTGTTGAGAGGTTGTTGCTCTAGAGAGGTTAAGTTAAATTGATAGTTAAAAAGTACAGTGTGGAAAATTATGCTGTTGCTGAAGGAGGTTGTTGCTCAAGAGAGGGTCGCTCTGTAGAAAGTGTGGTGCATTTATTTATGCAAATGAATTATTCAAAAGTAATGGAGACAACTTCGCTATGTACACTTCTTTTGTTTATTCCTTTTTATCTTGTACAAAAGTTTATTTGACATGAATTTTGTTAATATTTAAAATATCACATTAGCATCACTCAATAAAACGTGTATAATTAATGCCATTTAGATTTTATTAATTGAACCGTAGAACCATGTTATAAAACAAGACAATGGCAAAGGTAATGGAATATAACGAATATAACCCTAATATTTACTAAGAATTCAAAGAGGGTACAAACAATACTATATTATATACTAGCATCGAAATGGGACAATTATGCAAGAATTCTACAATAAGAATCCAAAGGGTCATTCATCATAACAAACTCAAGATTTGTTAAATTCCGAAGTCTGATAACTACGAATAAAAAGTTCACAAAGAGTTCACAGGGGAGATAATGATTTCATGGTAATTTACTTTTCCACTGTATCAAACACAGCAGTATTTATAAGTGACACTATTCGTGTATTAAGTGGCACTTATCGTGTATAAAGGGGCACTGTTTGTGTATTAGGTGGCACTATTCGTGTATTAAGTGGCAATATTCGGTATTTCAAAAAATGCTACTTGATTTACGTCGGAATGTGTGTACACGTATATAATTATCGCTTTTGTTAAAACTATATCCTATAACAATCATTAATGTTTCTAAAAAGTGGAAATTAAATCTATAACCACGCAAAAAAATACATTTATCTACATTAGCAGTTGACGGGAGATGGATGGCCTGACGTCTGATTAGAGACGTGTCTCCGTAATTATATATATATTTACCATTGTATGTCAATTATTTTACATTAGCTCGGAAATATAAAAGCCTAGCTACTAACGTTAAGTTCGAAGTTTATACACCGTTAACTAGCGTTATTTTTTCAGTTATGTCAAATGAATTGTTATTCGATAGAAACTTTGTTTCATAAACCAAAATTACGCATTTATTTTATGACACCTAAAAACATTTAATTCAATTAATCAGCCGAACTTCACATTTGTCTAACAGAAAAGCAACAAGTTAAAATACACGCAAAATAAACAAAATTTGAAAAAAGTGCTTTAATAAGTGCTCCGACCAACCGACCGACATGTAAAAAGCAATATGCCCCCTTTTTCAAAAGTGGATATAATAATAACTGACTTCCTTCAAAACTTTGTGTAAAATCCATTAGTACTAACTAAATTTAAAACACTGGAAAATGGCAAAAAACTTGATATTTCTTAGTTAATATAATGACCTCTTTTAAGGCAAAACCACTGCATGTTGCATAAATAACCGCATATGCATAATCAGAAACAATATTTGATGGACTTGTATGAATTTTGTATGAACATTTTTCAGCGGATATGTGTTCATAATGCTAAACTTGATGAAAACTTACCCCAACCCACCGTTTTACAACAGTAACTAATTTAATATAAATATTAAAAAGAAATAAACAATGTTTTTACAATTTTAAGAACTTTGATGAAACAATATATTGTAATTTGCAAACCAGGTTATATAAATGTGTTCATACAAAATTTAACAACCTTTAACTGATAAATACTGAACGGCATATTGTTGTTGTATACATACAGACGAAATAAATTGACGGCCGTAATCTGGTCGGATGTCGTAAAAGCAGTAAAAATTCGCGATGAAGAAAATGCCACTTTGAAATTATTTATGCATTTAAATTACATTGTTGACTGCATTAGATGAAAAAAAATTCAATAATTTCAACTTGAAATTTTACGACATTTAGCTAGACTGCTTTGTATTAACAAAAGCTCACAAGTGATCACCCTTAAGTGCTGTAAACCAGAAACCACATTTAGAAAAGACTTGAAACACACATCTCTTCAATAAATTGTGTCTTCCAAATATGTGTATATATAGTTTTAAGCTACGGAAAGTGACTTTGACGTTGTCAGACCATGTAAAGCGCACTATATAAATATATCGATCGATTTCACCAAGGTCAAATAGATTCACAAGCAGCAGGCCTTTCGCGTATGGCTATTGTGTAAGTTGCCATTTTGTTGACGGTGTGCAATAAGATGCCAAGTCCGCGAAACTAGTCTACAATGAAAGTACTGAAAGTACTGTCGGAACTTGATGTTTTCCATACGAATAAAAAAAAGAAATGTGTACCCACACAATCATTTTCTACATTTATACCTACGGACCGATTTTTTCATTCATATTGTAATGCAGTCCATACGCATGCATGTGAAGGGCATACGCTAGCGCTTTACTAGTCTCTTTGCTAAAATTTTAAAATGAAAAACATATTGGAAATTTTAATGTTTAGCACATTAACTGAAGACCGCAAACTAGTGAACAACACATCAGTAACAGTAAATACCAACATTGATTCTTCTGATTTTAACACAACAGAACATCGTCGCATTGAACACAACAAGGGTCACTAAATAAAAAGACCCTGACACAATAGAGAGGGCCTATAAATTATGGCATATAGTTAACCCGATGTTGCACGAGATTCAGACATGATAATGTGATTCTAAATAATCTTGCATAAAAAGAACTCTTTATCTTTTTTAAAAGCACATAACCAGTAATTTACGTTTTTATTTAGCGACTCGAATTATTATTCGTAAGCCGCAGTAAAAACATTCGACCTCCGCAGTTTACCCGATATGAGCTCATTCTAGAAACAGCGATTGCATCAATCAAGCTAACACTAGTTAATGTGAAAATTACGGAGTTACGATTAGATGAAAATTCGCCCTGTAATATTATGAAAATGTTAAAAAGGCACAAAACACACACATCGTTGGTAAATATTTGCAAATGCATGCATACGTCCGTAGAGATGTTTCTGAACCATCGAACGAAAACCGGAAGCAGAACATGATATGCAAAACAGCCTCTTAGGCGCGATATTTTATTGGACAGTGGATACGCGGTTTTAATTCTACGCATTTGAATATCTCATGTATCTACCGACAAACACTTATTTAGATACATGACTCTTTCCATGTAGTTACAATAAAATGATTTGAAATATATTTAGATCCGACACACTTAATTGAGGAAAGCTTCCAGATATACTTAAATATAATCACCCCATTTAGATGCGTACTATTTCCTTTATGCGGCATTCTTTTAACCAAGCTGTTATGGAGTCCACCGACAAAAGTTTGCTCACCGATTACAAAAAGTTGTTAACGAAATTATGAGGCGCGACTAAATCATATATGAGTAAATTCTAACAGAATCTGACGATACATTACCACGTTTTAAGGCCACGTTAAGGCAGGAACAGTGGTGCTGAGGTAGAGCGTCGGACTCCTAACCCGGGGTTGTGTGTTCGAATCCCCAGACTTTGGGACAAAAAACAAACTTATGTCGCTGTTGAGAGGTTGTTGCTCTAGAGAGTTTAAGTTAAATTGATAGTTAAAAAGTACAGTGTGGAAAATTATGCTGTTGCTGAAGGAGGTTGTTGCTCAAGAGAGGGTCGCTCTGTAGAAATTGTGGTGCATTTATTTATGCAAATGAATTATTCAAAAGTAATGGAGACAACTTCGCTATGTACACTTCTTTTGTTTATTCCTTTTTATCTTGTACAAAAGTTTATTTGACATGAATTTTGTTAATATTTAAAATATCACATTAGCATCACTCAATAAGACGTGTATAATTAATGCCATTTAGATTTTATTAATTGAACCGTAGAACCATGTTATAAAACAAGGCAATGGCAAAGGTAATGGAATATAACGAATATAACCCTAATATTTACTAAGAATTCAAAGAGGGTACAAACAATACTATATTATATACTAGCATCGAAATGGGACAATTATGCAAGAATTCTACAATACGAATCCAAAGGGTCATTCATCATAACAAACTCAAGATTTGTTAAATTCCGAAGTCTGATAACTACGAATAAAAAGTTCACAAAGAGTTCACAGGGGAGATAATGATTTCATGGTAATTTACTTTTCCACTGTATCAAACACAGCAGTATTTATAAGTGACACTATTCGTGTATTAAGTGGCACTTATCGTGTATAAAGGGGCACTGTTTGTGTATTAGGTGGCACTATTCGTGTATTAAGTGGCAATATTCGGTATTTCAAAAAATTGTACTTGATTTACGTCGGAATGTGTGTACATGTATATAATTATCGCTTTTGTTAAAACTATATCCTATAACAATCATTAATGTTTCTAAAAAGTGGAAATTAAATCTATAACCACGTAAAAAAACACATTTATCTACATTAGCAGTTGACGGGAGATGGATGGCCTGACGTCTGATTAGAGACGTGTCTCCGTAATTATATATATATTTACCATTGTATGTCAATTATTTTACATTAGCTCGGAAATATAAAAGCCTAGCTACTAGCGTTAAGTTCGAAGTTTATACACCGTTAACTAGCGTTATTTTTTCAGTTATGTCAAATGAATTGTTATTCGATAGAAACTTTGTTTCATAAACCAAAATTACGCATTTATTTTATGACACCTAAAAACATTTAATTCAATTAATCAGCCGAACTTCACATTTGTCTAACAGAAAAGCAACAAGTTAAAATACACGCAAAATAAACAAAATTTGAAAAAAGTGCTTTAATAAGTGCTCCGACCAACCGACCGACATGTAAAAAGCAATATGCCCCCTTTTCCAAAAGTGGATATAATAATAACTGACTTCCTTCAAAACTTTGTGTAAAATCCATTAGTACTAACTAAATTTAAAACACTGGAAAATGGCAAAAAACTTGATATTTCTTAGTTAATATAATGACCTCTTTTAAGGCAAAACCACTGCATGTTGCATAAATAACCGCATATGCATAATCAGAAACAATATTTGATGGACTTGTATGAATTTTGTATGAACATTTTTCAGCGGATATGTGTTCATAATGCTAAACTTGATAAAAACTTACCCCAACCCACCGTTTTACAACAGTAACTAATTTAATATAAATATTAAAAAGAAATAAACAATGTTTTTACAATTTTAAGAACTTTGATGAAACAATATATTGTAATTTGCAAACCAGGTTATATAAATGTGTTCATACAAAATTTAACAACCTTTAACTGATAAATACTGAACGGCAAATTGTTGTTGTATACATACAGACGAACTAAATTGACTGCCGTAATCTGGTCGGATGTCGTAAAAGCAGTAAAAATTCGCGATGAAGAAAATGCCACTTTGAAATTATTTATGCATTTAAATTACATTGTTGACTGCATTAGATGATAAAAAATACAATAATTTCAACTTGAAATTTTACGACATTTAGCTAGACTGCTTTGTATTAACAAAAGCTTACAAGTGATCACCCTTAAGTGCTGTACACCAGAAACCACATTTAGAAAAGACTTGAAACACACATCTCTTCAATAAATTGTGTCTTCCAAATATGTGTATATATAGTTTTAAGCTACGGAAAGTGACTTTGACGTTGTCAGACCATGTAAAGCGCGCTATATAAATATATCGATCAATTTCACCAAGGTCAAATAGATTCACAAGCAGCAGGCCTTTCGCGTATGGCTATTGTGTAAGTTGCCATTTTGATGACGGTGTGCAATAAGATGCCAAGTCCGCGAAACTAGTCTACAATGAAAGTACTGAATGTACTGTCGGAACTTGATTTTTTCCATACGAATAAAAAAAAGAAATGTGTACCCACACAATCATTTTCTACATTTATACCTACGGACCGATTTTTTCATTCATATTGTAATGCAGTCCATACGCATGCATGTGAAGGGCATACGCTAGCGCTTTACTAGTCTCTTTGCTAAAATTTTAAAATGAAAAACATATTGGAAAGTTTAATGTTTAGCACATTAACTGAAGACCGCAAACTAGTGAACAACACATCAGTAACAGTAAATACCAACATCGATTCTTCTGATTTTAACACAACAGAACATCGTCGCATTGAACACAACAAGGGTCACTAAATAAAAAGACCCTGACACAATACAATAGAGAGGGCCTATAAATTATGGCCTATAGTTAACCACCCGATGTTGCACGAGATTCAGACATGATAATGTGATTCTAAATAATCTTGCATAAAAAGAACTCTTTATCTTTTTTCAAAGCACATAACCAGTTATTTACGTTTTTATTTAGCGACTCGAATTATTATTCGTAAGCCGCAGTAAAACATTCGACCTCCGCACTTTACCCGATATGAGCTCATTCTAGAAACAGCGATTGCATCAATCAAGCTAACACTAGTTAATGTGAATATTACGGAGTTACGATTAGATGAAAATTCGCTCTGTAATATTATGAAAATGTTAAAAAGGCACAAAACACACACATCGTTGGTAAATATTTGCAAATGCATGCATACGTCCGTAGAGATGTTTCTGAACCATCGAACGAAAACCGGAAGCAGAACATGACATGCAAAACAGCCTCTTAGGCGCGATATTTTATTGGACAGTGGATACGCGGTTTTAATTCTACGCATTTGAATATCTCATGTATCTACCGACAAACACTTATTTAGATACATGACTCTTTCCATGTAGTTACAATAAAATGATTTGAAATATATTTAGATCCGACACACTTAATTGAGGAAAGCTTCCAGATATACTTAAATATAATCACCCCATTTAGATGCGTACTATTTCCTTTATGCGGCATTCTTTTAACCAAGCTGTTATGGAGTCCACCGACAAAAGTTTGCTCACCGATTACAAAAAGTTGTTAACGAAATTATGAGGCGCGACTAAATCATATATGAGTAAATTCTAACAGAATCTGACGATACATTACCTCGTTTTAAGGCCACTTTAAGGCAGGAACAGTGGTGCTGAGGTAGAGCGTCGGACTCCTAACCCGGGGTTGTGTGTTCGAATCCCCAGACTTTGGGACAAAAAACAAACTTATGTCGCTGTTGAGAGGTTGTTGCTCTAGAGAGTTTAAGTTAAATTGATAGTTAAAAAGTACAGTGTGGAAAATTATGCTGTTGCTGAAGGAGGTTGTTGCTCAAGAGAGGGTCGCTCTGTAGAAATTGTGGTGCATTTATTTATGCAAATGAATTATTCAAAAGTAATGGAGACAACTTCGCTATGTACACTTCTTTTGTTTATTCCTTTTTATCTTGTACAAAAGTTTATTTGACATGAATTTTGTTAATATTTAAAATATCACATTAGCATCACTCAATAAAACGTGTATAATTAATGCCATTTAGATTTTATTAATTGAACCGTAGAACCATGTTATAAAACAAGACAATGGCAAAGGTAATGGAATATAACGAATATAACCCTAATATTTACTAAGAATTCAAAGAGGGTACAAACAATACTATATTATATACTAGCATCGAAATGGGACAATTATGCAAGCATTCTACAATACGAATCCAAAGGGTCATTCATCATAACAAACTCAAGATTTGTTAAATTCCGAAGTCTGATAACTACGAATAAAAAGTTCACAAAGAGTTCACAGGGGAGATAATGATTTCATGGTAATTTACTTTTCCACTGTATCAAACACAGCAGTATTTATAAGTGACACTATTCGTGTATAAAGTGGCACTTATCATGTATAAAGGGGCACTGTTTGTGTATTAGGTGGCACTATTCGTGTATTAAGTGGCAATATTCGGTATTTCGGAATGTGTGTACATGTATATAATTATCGCTTTTGTTAAATCTATATCCTATAACAATCATTAATGTTTCTAAAAAGTGGAAATTAAATCTATAACCACGCAAAAAAATACATTTATCTACATTAGCAGTTGACGGGAGATGGATGGCCTGACGTCTGATTAGAGACGTGTCTCCGTAATTATATATATATTTACCATTGTATGTCAATTTTTTTACATTAGCTCGGAAATATAAAAGCCTAGCTACTAACGTTAAGTTCGAAGTTTATACACCGTAAACTAGCGTTATTTTTTCAGTTATGTCAAATGAATTGTTATTCGATAGAAACTTTGTTTCATAAACCAAAATTACGCATTTATTTTATGACACCTAAAAACATTTAATTCAATTAATCAGCCGAACTTCACATTTGTCTAACAGAAAAGCAAAAAGTTAAAATACACGCAAAATAAACAAAATTTGAAAAAAGTGCTTTAATAAGTGCTCCGACCAACCGACCGACATGTTAAAAGCAATATGCCCCCTTTTTCAAAAGTGGATATAATAATATCTGACTTCCTTCAAAACTTTGTATAAAATCCATTAGTACTAACTAAATTTAAAACACTGGAAAATGGCAAAAAACTGGATATTTCTTAGTTAATATAATGACCTCTTTCAAGGCAAAACCACTGCATGTTGCATAAATAACCGCATATGCATAATCAGAAACAATAGTTGATGGACTTGTATGAATTTTGTATGAACATTTTTCAGCGGATATGTGTTCATAATGCTAAACTTGATGAAAACTTACCCCAACCCACCGTTTTACAACAGTAACTAATTTAATATAAATATTAAAAAGAAATAAACAATGTTTTAACAATTTTTAAGAACTTTGATGAAATAATATATTGTAATTTGCAAACCAGGTTATATAAATGTGTTCATACAAAATTTAACAACCTTTAACTGATAAATACTGAACGGCATATTGTTGTAGACGGCGCCGAGAACGGCGGCGTCAGTATTGAATAGTGTTAAAAAATTGCACTGGTGTTGCGTTATCGATTTGGGAGAAGCTGGTATTATTAATCATTTTTTACTTTCTTTTTTAATCTTTTTTAAACAATCTGATATGTATTGTATGGATCCATTAAGTGATAAAAAATGTCAAAATATTTAAAATGAAAGTTTTTTACCGTTACTACAAAGCTTTGAAAATGTTTTCTGTATATATAATAGCTTCTCTCAAAACGGTTAGGCTACGCTCTTTTTATACGTTAGTTTCTAAACCTTACTACCCCAACTTCGCAAAAGTACCGAAAACGTTTTCGAAGCTTGTTTTTGCCTATCTGAAAGTCAGTTGTTAAAAGAACAATAGGGTAAATTAAAAAATCAACGACAATTGATCTTATTTACTTCGTACAAGCCTATATAATGGAAAAACTGTAGTGACAATGACCAAACTATGCAAATAAGTCTTGCCTTATGAAAAACCATATTTTGTATTACGTTTATATACAACGCATTGACGTTTTAACGGATTGCGAATAAAAACGCAATGGAGATAAAACATACTGACGGTTTAAATCGTAATTGATATAATTCTTTGAGCAGTTATTATTGAATTTTGCTTCGTGAATTCAGTTTCTTTCTAGCTGCGTAAAACAGTAGAAATGTTCGTTGTTTTTTATCTCCATTTTCTTTTTTTTTGTTTTGTCTCCGTTTCGCGAAAAACTCGCTCCGCCAGCATTTTCCAGCCAGACACTATCAATCGACCAATGAAAATGTTACAATTAACCACATGTTAAAGCGCGTCACTTTCCGCCATATTGGTTGACTGAACACGAAAGACAACAACGATAACTGTCAACAAACATGGTAAGAAGTATTTAACAGTAGGTAGTTTCCATCAAGGTTGTCTAAATTTGCACCGTATAATGGAATGCAGTGTACTGCAATGTCACTATAGTCGCTCTTTCGGCATTTTTTCAATGCCAGCCTTGCAGTATTTTTAATTTCATAAGTCTTGATATGTCGCTTGTATGGAAGTATAGTTCAGTCCATCGGTGAACTTAGATACCTTGGACATAATGATTTGCCGAATGTTGCTACATTTAGGGGTCAGTTATATGATGTACAGTACACCTCAGCAGGGTTCTCAATAACTGCAGGCCAATTTAGCCGTTTAGAAACTTACCTCACGTTAGATTTTATCAGGAAAAATGAACACCCAGGCATATTGTCATGTAGGAAGTTTTAATCTAGATGTCAATAAGATGCAGTGACTTATTGCCTCATCAATAATGGATATAAGTTAGAAATGTGTTTGGGCCGGTTAGGAATCTCAAAAGTGTATAAAATATTGATAGAAAATGCCCGGACCCCTAAGCAGGTCTGTTAGTCTAGCTTTTGGGCCTGTTGGCCCCAAACTTATTGAGAACTGTGCTTCCGATATGTATTACGGCTATATAATATCAACAGACCTGTCGAGTTACGTTAGGGCCAATTGCTATTTTTCGACGCAATTTCTCAAGCATGCCTACTCTCGCCTTACCAAATCTTGACTGTTGATGGTTTGACAATCGCTTTGTATATAGATCCTCAAACTAATCATTTCCTTTTATTTGATTCCCACGAAAGAAATAGACATGGGTTACGCAGCGATGATGGTACTGCTGTGCTGATATCTTATGACACATTAGATGAGTTATTTGATTTTCTTTTTGTTCATTATAAAGATCATTCTTATGAATTGACTCCAGGTTATTGGTCAAATATTTTGGAGCACGGTAATACTCAAAGAACTGCCTTTTCTTATTCATAGTCATTGTTTTATGATGTACATGAAGTATATAGCCAATTATTGAATGATTATGAGTATGTTGCACGTCCGCTTCAGTCAAGTGAACGATTCTCTTTTGAAATTTGAATTGTCAGTTCCTAATAACATACAGTCCTATGATCAGGTTAATATGCAAACTGCAACAACTGCATTTTTGCCCAATCTTTTTTCCAAACACAGAAATTACTGTCTAATTTGAGCTTAACACTTGCAACAATATTAAGATGTCAGCAGTTGATCAGCATTTCAGTAATCAGTTAATATTAAAAAAGTATGTGTTAAGATGAAAAGGTAGATGAAAAAAATCATACTCATTTAAATTGAATATAATTTATTTATTATATATATACAGTTACAACTCACCTTAAGACCTCTCAATAATGTGACTCACTCAAAATTACAGTCTGCAAAATAAGCACTTGACTAGTTGTCCCAGACAAGTAATTATTGATTTGGTCTATTAACTTTAATCAATAATTATGTTTATAGTATAAAGGAAAACTATTCACTTTTGGTGATTTGGACAAGTAATTCCAACTGTAAGTAACTTGAGAACTACTTAATTTCCTATCCTTTAAACTTCATAGACTATATCTTACAGAGCTTAAATTTATAATACTAATATTTTCAGTTCATTTCCAATGATGCTGTACCTGTGTCAATAGAAGATGAGGACGTTGACGACATTTTAAAAAAATGGTGATTTGCTGTGCAAATGAAAGACAAGGAGTTGGTGTATTCAATTGATTCACTGTATGAAGTTGCTTCATATACTGCTTGTAGTACAAAAGGTGTGGAATTTTTTGTCTATAGGCATACTACTTTTTGGATTAGACTTTATTTTCACTGTTTATTAGTTGTGGGTTTCATACAAACCCTGAAAAGTGCTTGAATTTCTATATTTCAGATTTGAATGCCAACTGGCTTACATTAAATTTATAATAGTCCAAAAAAACTGTTTAAATTTGGAAATGTTATGCTTGGTAAGTGGTCGAGTTCATGAATAGAATCAATAATTGTTAAAATGTCATGTATACGGATGTCTGTGTGGTAAACATATGTTTTGATCATAAACCACATAATAGTTCTGACTGATTTTCATATGTTGTCAAAGGGAAAGACATTGTGTATAGAATACACAGTCATGTGTTGTTTTGTGTTCCCGTTTATATATAAATAAGTGTTTTATTTATACATTTACAGCTTGTCGCAAGAAGAAGTTAGTGGAAGGTGTATGTCCAACTTGCGAAGGAACAAAAGGATCAAGAACTTACAGATGCAAGTTGTCAGTCAATAGAGACAATTTCTCAAAGGATGTTACCTTAAGATGATTTAGTTAAATTATTTGGGAAGTTACCACAAGAAGAAGATGATGATCTATTGTTCAGCATGGTGGAGTCGTTGCCAGTAAATTTTACAGCAAAATTTTCTGGGACAAACTTCTATAATATTGTGAAAAAATAAATCAATAAATATATACTCTTCAGAACATGCAAATTTACCATGCAGACATTTTTCTAATTTAACATATTTACATTTTAGATGTTTGTTGCTTTAAAGGTATAATTACATTTTGGAAAGAAGCCTAAAACCAGAAATTAGCATTTTAGACAATAGTATGACTAAAGAATATAATAAAAATTATAGATTTTTGTGTGTTCACAGTACAATTTTTGCCTGTTAGAAAAAATGTTTTTGACAGTGCATGCAATTTTTAGTTATTTTTGAGTAAAAAAATACCCATGATTGTTTTTTTAAATGAAAATTAATTTTACCAAGAAATCAGGTAATACAACATGATGTTTTTTTTTATATATGTTTGTTATGCAAGTGATCAGTAAACTTAATAAGAAACATAGAAAAATTAAGGATTATTGCTTTGATAGTCAATTTCTTCAATTCATATTTATGAAACTTCTTACCAACAAATGATTATAGGAACACTGACCATGGCTATTTATTTCTAACCAAATGCCATTGTGCTACAATATTTATTGTATGGTAAAAAACAACACTTTGGTTTATTATACTGTAGGACTTTCATTGCTCTAGTTCATCTATAACAAAATGAAATATAAACTTTTCTGATACTTTTTCCTTCTGTATATTAACAGTCTTTCTGTCATTAAATTATGTTAAAGTTAGGTACTGGGCCATCTGGGGTAAAGATTCATTTGGAAAGTAATAGAAAACTTACCAGAGATCAGACTTTGAGCTTTATCTTGTCCATTGTTGTTGTTTACATATCTTAGTAAATATGTCTATGTATATATATATTGCTTGTGTTTTGTGTAGACCAGGCTACAGGACTTTCTTGGTAGAGATGTTGTTAATCATGTTTTCATTACGACTTGTATGATCTCATAAAAAATCAATTTTTCAACTTTGACATGTTTCTTTTTATTCCCATTTAAACTCATAAAAATCATTTTTAATAATCCATGTGCCATTGATTATTTCCTCAAATGTATATCTGTATAAAGCTTTAAGGAAAGTGCAAAAAAGTTCTCTTATATTTTAGTTCTCCTGTCACTATTGTTATCTTTACATTTCTTTGTAAATATGTATATTTTTGTGTGTGTACCAGACTACAGGACTGTCTTGGTATAAATGTTGCTAATTTATTTTTTGTAACTCTTATAATATCATAAGCAATTCAATCTTTCCTATTGCATTTTTCCATTTAAACTGTAAAAACTTTATTTTTGTTAAACCATTGACCATTGATTATTTTCCCAAGTAGAGCTTGCAATCTTCACCAGATATTAGTGGCTGAATTAGGTCAGTATTTAATTTGGTCACCTGATAAAACATAGAAACTTTGTATAGGCAATTGAGATTTTTCCATTTGGATTGTTAGAGTAAATACTCATGACAGTGATATAGGGCCATCTTAAATCCACCATTTTAGCTTGCTATGTACTTTGTGATAACCAATCTAAGAACATTATTATTATTATTAACACTATGTTTTCATTACACATACTTCATAATAATGTTTTGTTTTAATTGTCAAAACTAATTTTTAGTATTTTACTTGTGCCAGTTGTGTCGAAGGAATGCTGAACTAATGATACAAATTAGATATAACATAATTTTTGCAAATTCTAATATGTTTCTATTTCAATGTATTAAAAAATATTCATAGCAATCAATTTTGTAAAATAAAACATTATATTAAGTATTGTGATGTATAAGTTTGTATTTTCACTATCATAAAAAGCAACATTCAGGTATGCTATTTGCTCAAGCTTAAGTGCACATTTGCTCAACTGTGTTTAATATGAATTTATAGTATTGTTGTGACTGTACTGTTTCATGTACATGTTTCCTTTTTAAATCTTATTTAATGCACATTTCGTCTTAAAACTTTCAACTTTCGTGAATGTGCTGTTATACCTCCACAAAGTGCAATTAGTAACTATTTTTGTATCAGTTTAACTAATCTCTTTAATAAACTTAACATTTGTTGTTGCATAAGAATGCATTTTTGATAATAAATTTATTTTAACTTGTTATACATACTTTTCTTTTTTTCTTATATATGCCCAGTTCGAACATTTGGGAATATATTGCTTTGTACAAGTCAGTTGTTGTTGGGTAGGTTGAACAAATGGTTTTCCTTCAGACAACAAAACAGTCTCCTTACAATAAGTAACTTGTGCACGGTGGGGCATAAGATCTTCAAACTTTACATGAAAATTGGTTATCATCTGTGTATGACCTGTATTGATTGAGACCTTTAACATGAATGACTACTTGGCTGGCATTTTAGAAACATCTCTTTTATGAGAGGTTTTGTTTTTGCTCATTTGTCACATAGTAACATGATGCATGTTTGAAACAACTTTCGTCATACTTGGGTAATCTAGTTACAAATATGGCAAAATTTTGTAGAAAATTTGTCATGATGCTCATCAATAAAATCTAGGTCAGATTTTATAATGGGTCAGATAAGGCTAGAAGGCCAAATCAAAGTAAAAGCTTGTTCACACTAGACATCCATATTCTCAAAATTTATTATTTATTCTTACGTAAAATATCTTGTACTTGAAACAACATGTGCGCCGTCTTTGATGCTTTGCATCAAAATTAGTCTTGTTGTATACATACAGACGAACTAAATTGACTGCCGTAATCTGGTCGGATGTCGTAAAAGCAGTAAAAATTCCCGATGAAGAAAATGCCACTTTGAAATTGTTTATGCATTTAAATTACATTGTTGACTGCATTAGATGATAAAAAATACAATAATTTCAACTTGAAATTTTACGACATTTAGCTAGACTGCTTTGTATTAACAAAAGTTTACAAGTGATCACCCTTAAGTGCTGTACACCAGAAACCACATTTAGAAAAGACTTGAAACACACATCTCTTCAATAAATAGTGTCTTCCAAATATGTGTATATATAGTTTTAAGCTACGGAAAGTGACTTTGACGTTGTCAGACCATGTAAAGCGCGCTATATAAATATATCGATCGATTTCACCAAGGTCAAATAGATTCACAAGCAGCAGGCCTTTCGCGTATGGCTATTGTGTAAGTTGCCATTTTGATGACGGTGTGCAATAAGATGCCAAGTCCGCGAAACTAGTCTACAATGAAAGTACTGAATGTACTGTCGGAACTTGATTTTTTCCATACGAATAAAAAAAAGAAATGTGTACCCACACAATCATTTTCTACATTTATACCTACGGACCGATTTTTTCATTCATATTGTAATGCAGTCCATACGCATGCATGTGAAGGGCATACGCTAGCGCTTTACTAGTCTCTTTGCTAAAATTTTAAAATGAAAAACATATTGGAAAGTTTAATGTTTAGCACATTAACTGAAGACCGCAAACTAGTGAACAACACATCAGTAACAGTAAATACCAACATCGATTCTTCTGATTTTAACACAACAGAACATCGTCGCATTGAACACAACAAGGGTCACTAAATAAAAAGACCCTGACACAATACAATAGAGAGGGCCTATAAATTATGGCCTATAGTTAACCACCCGATGTTGCACGAGATTCAGACATGATAATGTGATTCTAAATAATCTTGCATAAAAAGAACTCTTTATCTTTTTTCAAAGCACATAACCAGTTATTTACGTTTTTATTTAGCGACTCGAATTATTATTCGTAAGCCGCAGTAAAACATTCGACCTCCGCACTTTACCCGATATGAGCTTATTCTAGAAACAGCGATTGCATCAATCAAGCTAACACTAGTTAATGTGAATATTACGGAGTTACGATTAGATGAAAATTCGCTCTGTAATATTATGAAAATGTTAAAAAGGCACAAAACACACACATCGTTGGTAAATATTTGCAAATGCATGCATACGTCCGTAGAGATGTTTCTGAACCATCGAACGAAAACCGGAAGCAGAACATGACATGCAAAACAGCCTCTTAGGCGTGATATTTTATTGGACAGTGGATACGCGGTTTTAATTCTACGCATTTGAATATCTCATGTATCTACCGACAAACACTTATTTAGATACATGACTCTTTCCATGTAGTTACAATAAAATGATTTGAAATATATTTAGATCCGACACACTTGAGGAAAGCTTCCAGATATACTTAAATATAATCACCCCATTTAGATGCGTACTATTTCCTTTATACGGCATTCTTTTAACCAAGCTGTTATGGAGTCCACCGACAAAAGTTTGCTCACCGATTACAAAAAGTTGTTAACGAAATTATGAGGCGCGACTAAATCATATATGAGTAAATTCTAACAGAATCTGACGATACATTACCACGTTTTAAGGCCACTTTAAGGCAGGAACAGTGGTGCTGGGGTAGAGCGTCGGACTCCTAACCCGGGGTTGTGTGTTCGAATCCCAGACTTTGGGACAAAAAACAAACTTATGTCGCTGTTGAGAGGTTAAGTTAAATTGATAGTTAAAAAGTACAGTGTGGAAAATTATGCTGTTGCTGAAGGAGGTTGTTGCTCAAGAGAGGGTCGCTCTGTAGAAATTGTGGTGCATTTATTTATGCAAATGAATTATTCAAAAGTAATGGAGACAACTTCGCTATGTACACTTCTTTTGTTTATTCCTTTTTATCTTGTACAAAAGTTTATTTGACATGAATTTTGTTAATATTTAAAATATCACATTAGCATCACTCAATAAAACGTGTATAATTAATGCCATTTAGATTTTATTAATTGAACCGTAGAACCATGTTATAAAACAAGACAATGGCAAAGGTAATGGAATATAAGGTTAAAATATTCAATGTGATAAAAGGTGGGTCATTAACAGAAATTATATAAAGGGTTACCATAGTAAACAATTCAATAAGAAATGAGTATAATAGATACATTATATTAAATGCATAACACAGAAATGAATAAGAATATTTAGCTGTATTTAACTGTTCCAGAAGGAATGAGTCCAGTACGAAGTTCCCAATAAAACATTTATCTGAGCTTGATAATGTCGTTAGTACCAGTGTATATGGGAACATTCTTTTCCTCGCATTACTTTTTCAGCTAGTATTCAGCATTTCTTTCCTTTTGTACCATTTTGAAAGTTCACAAAAAAAATTTCAGTTACATTTCTAAGCACTCGTAAGCACTAAGTCAAATTTATGCATTCATTAACAAGGCACAATAATAATGTCATTAATGATGTCACATACAGTTTGTGATTAATCCTGCAGTCCATGAGACCAATTGTATGAGAACCTGATATTCCAGCATGGTATGTTTAAAGAATTCCAGCATGGTATGTTAGAATAAAACAGTCTTATATTTAACTCCGCCTACATACATAAACTAATTAGAAATATTTCTGAAGAGGTTCTCCGAGTGTTTTCTCCATTTCTCTGATAACTTCATGACATTTCTTCTCCACTTCTTCAGATTCATCTAAAAGTTAAACATTAACTGTATTTACAAATATAGTTATACATCATTGTAGGCAAATGCACATCTGGCAGCTAGAGGTTAAAGGTATCTGGCTTGGATGTCAGGTCAAATCAAGTTTCACCAATTTATAGATTTAAAAACTAAACCATAATTATATACTAAAATAAATCCACTGTATAAAGTGCATTGCAAGTAATTTTAAACAAATATTACATTTGATTGGTCTTCTATAAACCAATATTGCACGTAATTTACACATTTTTGAACAATGATAACTACTCTGTACATAGGAATATATTACAACAAGTAGCCTTAAAATGACTATAAATGTATAAAGCAGGGAATCGTGCCTCAGTTTTTTGATAACGTCTTCTGTTCGTTAGATACTTGACTTTAAAGAAATTCCGTACCCAGAATCCCACTGTTTATTATGTAATACTCCATAGATAAACAAGAGGGCCAAGATGGCCCTATATCGCTCACATGACAATCACTGTTCACTCATTAAAATATTGTTTTGAACCGGTGACCTAGTTTTTGACCCCAGACGACCTATGTTCGAATTTGTCTTACATATCATTAAGACAAACAGTCTGACTAGGTTTGGTGAAGATACGATCAAAATTTGACATCTACAGTGTTAATAAGGTTTTCCTAAGATTTGACCTTGTGACCTGGTTTTTGACCCTAGGTGACTCATATTTGACCTTGACCTTAATATCATTAAGACAAACAATCTGACAAGGTTTGGCCAAGATCCAATCAAAACCATGACATTGAGAGCTTTTACAAGATTTTTACCTAAGATTTGACCTTGTGACCCAGTTTTTGAACCCTGCTGACCCATGTTCATCCTTGACCCACATATCATTGAGGCAAACATTTTGACAAGGTTTGGTGAAGATCCAATTAAAACTGTGACATCTACAGTGTTAACAAAGTTTTCCTAAGATTTGACCTGGTGACCTGGTTATTGACCCCAGATGACCCATATTTATACTTGACCGTTATATCATTAAAACAAACGATTTGACAAAGTTTGGTGAAGATCCAATAATAACTGTGAAATCAACAGTGTTAACATGGTTTTTCATAAGATTTAACCTAGCGACCTAGTTTTTGACCCAAGATGACCCATGTTCGAACTCGTCCAAGATATTATGAAGACAAACATTCTGACAAGGTTTCATGATCATCCAATCAAAACAGTGACTTCTAGAGTGTTCACAAGGTTTTCCAGCAATTTGCCCTAGTGACCTAATTTTACTACAGAAATTACCCATTATCAAACTTGACCTACATATTACTAAAATAAACATTCTGACAAAGTTTCATGAAGATCCAGTCAAAACAGTGATTTCTAAAGTGTTCACAAGGTTTTCCCTTATTTGGCCCTGGTGACCTAGTTTTTTACCCCAAATGGCCCAATATCGAACTCGTCCGAGATTTTGTTGATATTAACGTTCTGACTCAGTTTTGTTAAAACTGAGCCAAAAATGTGGCCCCTAGTGTGGTCACAACATAAAGTTTGACGACGCATGACGCACACCGCTGGACGGAGAGTGATCCTAATAGCTCACTTTGTCACTTTGTGACATGTGAGCTAAAAATGAAAACAAGTATCAAAATTCTGAGGCACGGCTCCCTAGATTAACATTTTCGCTACAAAATACCGAAAACCTTTTTGAAATCCGTCATCAAATAAGACTTCAATGTTAATTCGAAAATGGCACCTACTGTGTTTTTTAAGCTGAGCAATTAACAATTAAAGTGTCGGATCATTATCGTCTCATGAAATCAACGAATTTGACGCACCCCATTCAATTTTGATAGCCAATCAAAATCGCTAATGTTTACTGTTCAACAATTGAAACCACGCCAGGTTTGATGTCTAGTAAGAGATTTTATAACAATTTTTTGTCATTAATGAATTAATAGTATCAATGACTTATATACAAACATATATGTATATAAGTCCTTGATAGTATCATATCGTACAAATACAGTGCACATTATGTTAGAGATGTTTAACGCTGATAAGGTAAAGTCGATAAAGGGGTGCAGTATTTATTGCAATAAAACACCTTTTCTGAGTGTTTGGTTTAAATTTTTTGTTGCTTGGTATTAAAGTAGGATATTTAATCTTTGTAAATAACGTAAAATATCATTATTTAATCGATTATAACCAAGCCAGATACCTTAAGTAAGTTAAAGACATTAGTTATTCACAAACCATGTATAACTACTATAAGTACATTGTAGGACAAGTAAGGGTACCATAGTCTTGTCATAGACAGTAAATAGAGTTTTAAGTCATCATTTTGTGCTTAAATATTTTACTTATGAAATATGCTCAAGCACATTGCCGTGGAAATACACATTTCTAAAGTAAGGTCTGGAATTATATATTTTTTTATAGTCGTGAATAATTCATGAGTAACAATACATGGAATTGAGCATCTCTTGGCATTTTGTTGGGTAGTCACCACAGACACTTAGTTTGTCACAAAATATATGATGTGACTTCACGCACACATTTATCAGACAAACTGGAAACTAAATGTCTGAATATGAACAGGGGTAGTGTTAAAATAAGTTCAGGGGCACTTATCTGATCCAGATAGTGTACCGAAATATATAGAAAGATGATTAAGCTATTCAACTAAAATTAACTAGAACTATCACTAAAGGTGATGAATACCCCCAGATGCGGCCTTGACACAGTTATTGTAACATTTTACAGAGGGAAATATAATGCATTTTCATTTTTTTAATACCTGCAAATTGTTGCTTAGATATATCCTGACCAGTTTCTAAATATACATTATATAAAAAATAACAAAGGGTCATAACTCATTAAAATTTACTTGGACAAAACCTATTGTGGACATGCACAACTTGGCAAACTACTTATCACTTCTAAGAAGTTTCACTGAATTCCTGCATGTAGTTGCTGAGAAATGGTACGGACAAAATTTACCTAATTGTATAAAACAAAGGGCCATAACTCAGTGAAAATCAATCCAAACAAAACCTGGTTATTGCATGCACAACTTGGCTTACTTTTTATAACTTCTGTGAAGTTTCATTGAATTCCTATGAGTAGTTACTGAGATATTGTATATACACTGTATAAAAAACAACAAAGGGCCATAACTCAGTGAAAATTTAACCAACCAAGAAAGCTTAATGCATGCACAACTAGGCTAACTACTCATCACTTCTGAGAAGTTTTATTGAATTCCTGGCAGTAGTCAATGAGAAATAGTCAGGACAAAATTTGCCTATTGTATATACTGTAGAAAAAACAAAGGGCTATAACTCAGTGAAAATCAATCCAAATGAAAAATGATGTAAGCATGCACAACTAGGCTAACTACTTATTACTTCTGTGAAGTTTCGTTGAAAATCTGTGAGTAGTTGCTGAGAAATTGTCCGGACAAAATTTGCCTATTGTATATACTGTATAAAAACAACAAAGGGTTATAACTCAGTGAAAATTATTCTTAACGAATAATGCTTTAAGCATGCACAACTAGGATTACTACTGATCACTTCTGTGAAGTTTCATTGGGATCCTGTAAGTAGTTGCTGAGAATTTGTCCGGACAAAATTTGCCTATTGTATATACTGTAGAAAAAACAAAGGGCTATAACTCAGTGAAAATCAATCCAAATGAAAAATGATGTAAGCATGCACAACTAGGCTAACTACTTATTACTTCTGTGAAGTTTCGTTGAAAATCTGTGAGTAGTTGCTGAGAAATTGTCCGGACAAAATTTGCCTATTGTATATACTGTATAAAAACAACAAAGGGTTATAACTCAGTGAAAATTATTCTTAACGAATAATGCTTTAAGCATGCACAACTAGGCTTACTACTGATCACTTTTGTGAAGTTTCATTGAGATCCTGTAAGTAGTTGCTGAGAATTTGTCCGGACAAAATTTGCCTATTGTATATTCTGTATAAAAACAACAAAGGGGTATAACTCAGTGATAATTAATCCGAACAAAAAATGCTTTAAGCTAGCACAACTAGGCTTACTACTGATCACTTCTGTGAAGTTTTATTGAAATCCTGTAAGTAGTTGCTGAGAAATTCTCCGGACAAATTGTGTCTACAGACGCACGGACCGACCGACCGACCGTCAAGCGTGAATCCAATATAGCCCCCATATATTTCATATCTGGGGGTATAATAAAACATGCAATAACACCACTTAATTCAGAAATGACCTTCTATACATGCATACAGTTGATACGAAAATCAATATACACAAATAACTTCAATACTATGGATGTACACGTTAAATTTACCGACCAAATAAAATCAATGTGACATCTGGATTCTACATTCTACACTCCAGCAACTGGATCAGCAAAAAAACATGATTAAGACTGAAAGCAGAGAACATACCTTCCATCAATTCAGCCAGGAATGGTACAGTATCAGGTAACAAGGGCATATAGTCATCACCTAGTTTTCTATGTAACATGTCGACGGCAATCAAAGCGGATAATTTCACCTGTAAACAAATACACAAAATCATATTCGATCATCAACAAAGACCACAAAAATTTGATACGCCTAATAGTTAAACCAAATATGCAAGATGTTGACTGAACATCAGAAATTTAGAAAACTCCCAAAATTAACATCAAACACATACTAATTGAACTGAAGCATGACTCATATTAAACAATACAATGCATTATAATGGACTGTCTCAAAAACTTTTATTGGCATAATTTCTCTATAGCAAACTGATAAAGTTCTATGTCTTAAGCATGATTTTCTAATTTTTTTTACAGTTATTCTTGAGGCGTACATGCGTTTATTGATTGCAGCATCTTGTTTTCAATGGGGTTCAACTTCGCACAATCAGCTAGGGTCAATTGGTGACTATTTCAGCTTCAACACTGGAGGAAGAGCCCAGGTGTTTACCTGTGTAGTACCAACAACCTTTTAAAGCTAGCCAGATATCTGCCCTAGATGAAATTTGTACTGGGTGGGAATCAAACTCACCCTGGTTAAGTATAATGTTAGATGGATATAAAAGAATACCTCAGACTGCTGACTTCTAGTTTTAAGACAGACTTGATAATTTAGACTTCTCCATAATGAATCATCCTGGGCGGCCACACACAGTTGTACCAAACAAGGAACCAAGTGATCATTGATTCTATTTTCATAGACATCTATACTTCCCTGTAGATTCTCCAGCTGTGATAAACAATAATTAGATGTTTCCTTAAGTATAAATTCATACATATTATTCAAAGATTATTTATCAAGAATACCGTATTTCAGTTTGTCTTCCCACAAACTATGTACAAGGTTTTCCTGAGCACATTTTATGAGAGTCCCAGGAACCCTAATGAGGCTTAATGAAGGTCCCTAAAGCAAATCGGACAGCCTCAGGGAGATCCAACACTTTCAATGCAAGGAGCAAAATACTTCAAAGAGTATTGTTTTGAATATTACTGTTCAAGGGAATCATTCATCAGTGTAGAATCATCAACCTTGTGTAAGCTAGCTAGACAGTTTCCTCTCTTGTGAACATTCGTCTAGTCCAAGGTGCGATTCAAACTCCCAGCAATGAGGGGCCAGTGATAAATAGTCAGATAGTTTAACTACTAGACCACAGAGGTCTCAAACAAAACTATGGGCTCCAAGACAAGTTTATTGTTTATAATGCATACCGGTAATCCTACGCATGAGAAAACCCTGTACATATCAATCCAATTAGGAGGAAACAATAAAAATATGTAAAACAGATGTAATTTATAGAAGACAACATACCTGGTCCACAACGGGCTGCATTAAAAGTTCAAACTTCTCCCTATTTATGAAGCCATCAGTATCATAAAGACAACATTTGTTGATACAATCAAATATATAGTTCAACAGCTGACATGATTTCTTGTAGCTTGATGTATCTGTTGGGAAGAATTTCTCCTCTGCAAATTAAAAAAGAAAGTTTTAAACTAAAAGATCATATATATTCACATAAGATGTTCATTCTTGACCGTGTGTTGAAAATTTATTCATTTATTTGGGTTTAACACCTTTTTACAATAATATTTTAGTTATAAGTGGCTGGCCGCCGCCAATTTCACCTAACAAGTTTTCCTGGATGGTATTCAAACTAGTACTAACACTTACCCTTCCACAAGGAACCAGTATTCCTGGATGGTATTCTAACTAGTACTAACACTTACCCTTCCACAAGGAACCAGTATTCCTGGATGGTATTCAAACTAGTACTAACACTTACCCTTCCACAAGGAACCATTATTCCTGGATGGTATTCTAACTAGTACTAACACTTACCCTTCCACAAGGAACCAGTATTCCTGGATGGTATTCAAACTAGTACTAACACTTACCCTTCCACAAGGAACCAGTATTCCTGGATGGTATTCTAACTAGTACTAACACTTACCCTTCCACAAGGAACCAGTATTCCTGGATGGTATTCAAACTAGTACTAACACTTACCCTTCCACAAGGAACCAGTATTCCTGGATGGTATTCTAACCAGTACTAACTTACCCTTCCACAAGGAACCAGTATTCCTGGATGGTATTCTAACCAGTACTAACTTACCCTTCCACAAGGAACCAGTATTCCTGGATGGTATTCAAACCAGTACTAACTTACCCTTCCACAAGGAACCAGTATTCCTGGATGGTATTCAAACTAGTACTAACTTACCCTTCCACAAGGAACCAGTATTCCTGGATGGTATTCTAACCAGTACTAACTTACCCTTTCACCAGGAAGCAGTATTCCTGGATGGTATTCTAACCAGTACTAACTTACCCTTCCACAAGAAACCAGTATTCCTGGATGGTATTCTAACCAGTACTAACTTACCCTTCCACAAGGAACCAGTATTCCTGGATGGTATTCAAACTAGTACTAACACTTACCCTTCCACAAGGAACCAGTATTCCTGGATGGTATTCTAACCAGTACTAACTTACCCTTCCACAAGGAACCAGTATTCCTGGATGGTATACAAACTAGTACTAACTTACCCTTCCACAAGGAACCAGTATTCCTGGATGGTATACAAACTAGTACTAACTTACCCTTCCACAAGGAACCAGTATTCCTGGATGGTATTCTAACCAGTACTAACTTACCCTTTCACAAGAAACCAGTATTCCTGGATGGTATACAAACTAGTACTAACACTTACCCTTCCACAAGGAACCAGTATTCCTGGATGGTATTCTAACCAGTACTAACTTACCCTTTCACAAGAAACCAGTATTCCTGGATGGTATACAAACTAGTACTAACACTTACCCTTCCACAAGGAACCAGTATTCCTGGATGGTATTCTAACCAGTACTAACTTACCCTTCCACAAGGAACCAGTATTCCTGGATGGTATTCTAACCAGTACTAACTTACCCTTCCACAAGGAACCAGTATTCCTGGATGGTATACAAACTAGTACTAACTTACCCTTCCACAAGGAACCAGTATTCCTGGATGGTATTCTAACCAGTACTAACTTACCCTTCCACAAGGAACCAGTATTCCTGGATGGTATTCAAACTAGTACTAACTTACCCTTCCACAAGGAACCAGTATTCCTGGATGGTATTCTAACCAGTACTAACTTACCCTTCCACAAGGAACCAGTATTCCTGGATGGTATACAAACTAGTACTAACTTACCCTTCCACAAGGAACCAGTATTCCTGGATGGTATTCAAACTAGTACTAACACTTACCCTTCCACAAGGAACCAGTATTCCTGGATGGTATTCAAACTAGTACTAACTTACCCTTCCACAAGGAACCAGTATTCCTGGATGGTATACAAACTAGTACTAACACTTACCCTTCCACAAGGAACCAGTATTCCTGGATGGTATTCTAACCAGTACTAACACTTACCCTTCCACAAGGAACCAGTATTCCTGGATGGTATACAAACTAGTACTAACTTACCCTTCCACAAGGAACCAGTATTCCTGGATGGTATTCAAACTAGTACTAACTTACCCTTCCACAAGGAACCAGTATTCCTGGATGGTATTCTAACCAGTACTAACTTACCCTTCCACAAGGAACCAGTATTCCTGGATGGTATTCAAACTAGTACTAACTTACCCTTCCACAAGGAACCAGTATTCCTGGATGGTATTCTAACCAGTACTAACTTACCCTTCCACCAGGAAGCAGTATTCCTGGATGGTATTCTAACCAGTACTAACTTACCCTTCCACAAGGAACCAGTATTCCTGGATGGTATTCTAACCAGTACTAACTTACCCTTCCACAAGGATCCTGCAACTTCTCCACACAAGGAAAATCAACATTGTTGTCAAATTTTTATAGAAGGGTTTGACTTGCCGCGACTTGGAAGGTTTACAAATACAGCCCACTAAACACTGGACCACAGACGCGGCCCATGTGATGTATAGCAAACAGTAACTGTTGAAAAAACTAATAACATAAATGCTGATACAGGCCACTATAAGTGTGCTGGTCACTTTGTAGCATCTACTTATAAAGAATATATTTAGTCCAAATAAGACTACTATGAATTTAGACGATCCCTTAAAAAATGTTTGTTTGTGGTAACCTTAGCCAGAGAACTTTCAGTAGGTAGGTAGTAGCCTAGTAGGTAGGTAGTAGCCTAGTAGGTAGGTAGGAAATATATATTTTTTACTATTTATGTTTATATTGAACCCAAAATACATGATAGAATGCTATTTTTATTTTTAACTTAGAGGCCAAAAGTTGGGAAAGGGCCATTTCTGTGAGTTGGTAGCATTAGCCCAAAGGAAATATCTTTTAAGGATAAAGAAATTTTGAAGCATAACATCATATTTGTTACAGCTGATTATGTTTATTACTTGAACATAGGTGTTACACAGTTATTAAAACATTTTGTAAAATTCAAGATAACACAGATCAATAAGGTACCATCACTTATTATCATGTCAACACTACAATGGATGTCTTGAAATCAACAACAAAAGGGCCATAATTCATTAATTAATACATACCTCGTTTAATACAGTTGTTTTCATCCAGCATCTTGGCAGCATGATTTACTATATGCCCAGCAAACAATGTAAATAAACTACGCAACTTTTCAGCAAGTCTGTAAGATACAACAAAACCTGTTCTAAATGATTTCTACCTCAATAATCAACTTTCTGCATCAAAACCATGAATCAATTCACGCCAGAGTTAATGATTTATAAATGCTTCTTTGCATCTAGGACTCAATTGATTCAAAGAAAAATTAAAACTATATATAAACTAAAAGGGCACATACAGATTAATTAAATCAATAATGTTACTTCCTATTTATACTTACAATTTACTGGCCTAATAAAAAGCAGCATTAACAATATGAGTCCAGTTTTAGAAATACAGTACAACCTCTCCAGAGTGGCTCTCTCTTAAGCAACAACCGCCCTTCAACATCAGCATGATTTTCCCCCAATGCACGATTTAACTATAAATTTTACCTCTAGAACAACAACCTCAACAACAACATAATTTAGCTACTCCCCAAGGGTGCTGCTATGGAGAGGTAGCACTGTAACAGCAAATGTTATTTAACCTACCGCTCAGATAACTTGTAGAAAACTAAAATTCTGTCCCTGCTTTCTTCACTAGTTGTAGCCCAGCCAAATATCTGAAAATACAAGTATCATTCTTATAATGAATAAATTCATTATAAATTTCGCCCATTACAGGATATAACAATTTAATATGGATAAATATGTGAACTTGTCCATAATAAAAGCAGGTTAATGGTTTCAGAACCTGCTAGTTAATGGTTACACAACCTGCTGGGTTAATGGTTACACAACCTGGCAGGTTAATGGTTACACAACCTGCTGGTTAATGGTTACACAACCTGCTGGTTAATGGCTACACAACCTGCAGGTTAATGGTTACACAACCTGCAGGTTAATGGTTACACAACCTGCTGGTTAATGGTTACACAACTCAAACTTTTAATTATAGTAGGTACGTATTTAGGCATTTTTTATTTATCATTTTTTGTAAACATTATAATATTATGCTTGTACTCACATCAAAAAGCTGGAATAAGGAACACAAAAAATTGTTTATATGTCAAAATTGCTAATTGGACATTTTGAATGAGTCTGACCCACAACTACAAACGAACAATTTCCTAAGGATAAACCAACACATATTCCATTAGTACAGCTGTACCTAAATCTAGCATGACTTTAAAGATTTAAACACATTTAATATGCAGAATACTTCTTCACTTGTCCCATCCATGAAGATGTACCAAATGTAGTGTACATGTTGGATATTATTTCAATGAAAACAAAATAATCAGGAAATTATTATTAATTTGGGATTACGACACACTATCTCAAGATAACAATACCACAGACATTGATTCTCCTCTTCAACAATTTTGGAAATATTTTCCTTACCGGGCACTTTGGGAAATGTATTTTTGAAATTTCGGAAATAAATTCCTTAATTTTGGATATCTTTTCAATATTTCGGAAACATTTTCCATAATTTCGGAATTTTTTCAAATAATGTGATATTATTTTTTCTTAATTCTTGTGCAGTTCTTCCCTGTATGAAGCAATCTTTACTCCCTTAGTGTCGGGAGTAAATCAATTATTCACTAATCACCAGTTGCAGGACAAAGAAACAACGAACAACAAATACGATACAGGCTTTAGTATTTGGTAGCATAATAGTTTTGTGATAACGCGATTTTTTTGTACATCTGAAAAATACTAACATGATAAAAGTAAATTGAACATTGTGACAGATTATGTACAGATGGGTGGGTGGGTGGAATAAGGAATACTAGTACTTCACTAACCAAATACTAAACCTCGAGTGAAATCAAACTACACATTTGTTCCTTATATAGTTAACACAATTCAGTATGGGTTTCCATGCTTAAACCATGCAATGGCGGGAAAGTATCAGTATGAAATAATACCTGTAACATTGTGAACCGTGAATAATTTCCAATACATAAATAAAGCAACCAACCTTGAACAAGAAAGGTTTAAAAGTAGACTCTGACAGCTTCATCACCATTGTTATAATTGTATCGACAGTTGTAGACTCTAACTCTGATAATGTCTGCTCAGTCAACTGAAAGAAGTACTAAGTTTTACAAAAATTCAATTCACACAGTATATGATAGATACTAATTGTAAGTGTAAGATTTCAAAATTGAGGTTTTATTTATTTTCATTAGGCTCAATTTTCCAGATTTTTACTGAAATAGTTATTTCATGGGGATGTAAATTCATAGATTATGATTCAATGAAGAGAGTTTGACTTATTATCTTCTGTCAATTTCTTTAATAAAATAATCTTGTCCTTCAAGTTAAAATACAAGTAATCGTGACTTATGTATCAAAAGTCAAGAAGTTATAGTTTCTCCATTTGTAAACATACAGGAAGTTGTTTTTTAAATCACACAATGTCAGATCTTTGCCTTTTTAAGAATGGTAGACTGATATCCCAGTTTTGAATTCATGGGCAAGTCGAACCACAAATCCATGAAATTATCTCCCTTAAGAAAACCAGTGAAACCACAGAAAATTCCATAATGTATACATGTACATAATAAGTCAAATAATTTCAGACCAACTTCGAGGAATTAAGACCACATTTAGGACTATAATCTGTTTCATTTTCTAAATGGCCTTTTATCAAGTTTGAAGAATAGAGGACATATAAATAGAAAACAGAAAATAATTGTTGTTATAATAAGATGGTATATAAAAGTGACTATGCCATTGTTATAACAAGAGTGCCACAAGTGGTGCCAATTAATGCTCTTCTGTTCACCACCTCAGTGAGATCTATCCACCTATGAAGTTTCATGTTGCTACCTTTCATAGTTTCTGAGTTATGAGCTACATTAAAGTTTATGCACAGACGACAAAGTGATCACAATAGCTTGACTTTTTCTATGAAAACAGCCAAGCTAAAAATACATAAAAATCTGAGCACTATAATGTCTTTATAGGAAGTACTTACTGCGGGATGGTCTGTTCGGATATCCAGGCATTGTAGGAAGAATATTTGTAACTGTGTCATGTGACTAAGTAAGTCTTCTCGTGAAATGTGTGACACATGATCACCAAATAAGGACATCAAAGCTGATACACTCCTCTGAAATAAAAACATACATAATGTAACAAATTCACATACAAGCAAGGATTTTACTAAGAAAGTGATATAGATAGCAAGGCTCTTCCCCTAGGCAAATAAGCCATATTTTCCCCTGAAAAATACATTTTCTCTATTTGCATTGTAAAGTTAAATGTTTTGACAGCTTTTAGAAGCAAGGTTGGGACCTATGCTTAAATTTCGTCACTTCCGTCAATTGAAAAAATGGTGAGTGCACTACCTTGGTGTTTTTTATACACTCAATAATGCAGGCGTCACACTGTCCCGTAGTAGTCATTTCTTGCTATTTGCCTTTCTTATGTGATAGGGCTATCATGACCATAAGTACATCATCTTATCATTATCATCATCAATACATTCTTTCAGTCCGAAATAGTATGGTGGTCATATTTATCTTAATAATATATGATCTATGACCCAACCTATGGTTCACTGTTATAGCAGCAACTCGCCATTTTACTTTCATAGCATATCTGATATGCACAGGGTAGTAAACTATATCTGCATAGTGAAAAGCAAGGTAACTTTTGCATTGTGATCTAAATACCATTTATTACTGACTGTTGTTGTTTGATATAATTTTATTTCATATCTTAAACTTGTTGCAACACACTTGCCATTTTGCTTCCGTAGCGTAGAGACGAGTCAGAATCCCTTGGTTTGTAACAAAATAGAGGATTACACTCGCATTTGATAATATACTTAAATTCGTTTAGCTTTTTATTTCAAGGGCAAAGAAAACTTGAGGTGAATGAGGAAACAGAAGTCTATGTGTGTCTAGAAATGGCTGTCTGGTAAAAGAAGACAAAGCTATAACCAACCATTATAGCACTCTTCTAACGGAACTGAAGACATAGATAGGAATGCCTTCTACAACTACATAAACTTCCCAGAGGTCCGGCGAATGCTAGAAGAGAAGGACACATCTCCCGGTCTCAACCTGTCTATCACCCTACGACAACTAGCCAACGGTTACAATTATCCTAGCTTGTCCTACAACTTGTCCAAACACCATATCCCTTATTACAAAATGAACTATGTGAAGCCGAGTTTGTTGCTGAGAAGATACAGTGTCTTACTACAACTAAAAAGTTGACCGCCATTGCTGAGTAGTTCCAGAAGACAATTTCTACGCTGCTGTGGTGCTCTGGATGGCAGGCGTGTGGTGGTCACCTGTCGTTGGAACAGTGGGTACAGAAACTGCAAGAGGTTCTTCTCATTGTCCTTATGGCCCTGGTCGCCGCAGATTACAAATGTCTTTGCATTAATTTTATGCCCCTCTCTGTGGCTGGAGGCTCAGTAAAGTCTACTCAGTTGTCTCTGAACTCTGTATTTACCAGGCAGCCTCATTCCCCTGTTTGTCTATGCATTGGATGTCATGTTAATTAAATTGACTTCAGTTTGAAATAAAACCAACTGAATATCCAACGATAAGTCGAAGGTTTTATACCATCGGGAGGTCACATGACGCCATCGTGACCTTGTTTGAAGGCATCGTACTCACAATACAACGTCGTGAAGCCATCGTGTAAGCTTAGTGTGTCCTGCGGGTCAATATCTAAACAAGAGGGCCAAGATGGCCCTATATCGCTCACATGACAATCACTGTTCACTCATTAAAACATTGTTTTGAACCGGTGACCTAGTTTTTGACCCCAGACGACCTATGTTCGAATATGTCTTACATATCATTAAGACAAACAGTCTGACTAGGTTTGGTGAAGATACGATCAAAATTTGACATCTACAGTGTTAATAAGGTTTTCCTAAGATTTGACCTTGTGACCTGGTTTTTGACCCTAGGTGACCCATATTTGAACTTGTCCTTAATATTATTAAGACAAACAATCTGACAAGGTTTGACATTTAGAGCTTTTACAAGATTTTTACCTAAGATTTGACCTTGTGACCCAGTTTTTGAACCCGGCTGACCCATGTTCATCCTTCACCCACATATCATTGAGGCAAACATTTTGACAAGGTTTGGTGAAGATCCAATTAAAACTGTGACATCTACAGTGTTAACAAAGTTTTCCTAAGATTTGACCTGGTGACCTAGTTATTGACCCAAGATGACCCATATTTATACTTGACTGTTATATCATTAAAACAAACGATTTGACGAAGTTTGGTGAAGATCCAATAATAACTGTGAAATCTACAGTGTTAACATGGTTTTTCATAAGATTTGACCTAGCGACCTAGTTTTTTACCCTAGATGACCCATGTTCGAACTAGTCCAAGATATTATGAAGACAAACATTCTGACAAGGTTTCATGATCATCCAATCAAAACAGTGACTTCCAGAGTGTTCACAAGGTTTTCCAGCAATTTGCCCTAGTGACCTAATTTTACTACAGAAATTACCCATTATCAAACTTGACCTACATATTATTAAAATAAACATTCTGACAAAGTTTCATGAAGATGCAGTCAAAACAGTGATTTCTAAAGTGTTCACAAGGTTTTCCCTTATTTGGCCCTGGTGACCTAGTTTTTGACCCCAAATGGCCCAATATCGAACTCCACCGAGATTTTGTTGATATTAATGTTCTGACCCAGTTTTGCTAAAATTGAGCCAAAAATGTGTCCCCAAGTATGGTCACAACAAAAAGTTTGACGACGCATGACGCACACCGCCGGACGGAGAGTGATCCTAATAGCTCAGTTTGTCACTTTGTGACATGTGAGATAATACAAATTCACATCTTCGTTCTGCCTTCGTAAGTGGTTCGGGTGTCATCGTGTCATCTTCGGAAGGCATCGTACTTGATTAGGCTGTTGATTCGGCTGTTGACTAGGATCTGGGCCATTTTCGCGCGATTCTCAAAAATCCATATTCGTGTTGACATCTGCTGTCAATATCGGGACAGTGTGACGCCAGCATAAGGGACAAAAAATTGAAGATTTTTCTTTCGACAGATTTGCGTTGTTTGATTGGTTAAATTGAAAAATAACGTCTAGAAACATATAAGAATCACGGAATCGAGTGCCTATGAACATAACATGAGCAATACTTAACATTTAACCGTTAGTTGACATTTTTTCCGCGATGTTTTCAGTTTTGACAGATCCCGAAAGGGTAGAGTTGTGAAAATGACAAATACTTTCTGAGGCCGAAATCGGCAGGTTTGGTAAATCTTGAAATGAGTATTTTGAGTAAACTAGCAGAATATTTTGTAAATATTTTACAGGGCTTTCATAAATTGATTAAGGCATTAAAAACGATACCAATTTAATTGCTATTCGAGATGCTTCAGTTCCAGGGTATGCCTCTTTAAACAAGTCAGAGATCATGATATCAGTAAAATATAAATGAATATAATTGTTCAACATAAAATCTTGAAGTCTTACCAGATTTGTCTTGACCAGTTCTTCATGACATGATGTAACAATTGGCAGTAACACTCTGGTAGGTAAACTATTGGACAGTGTTGTTCTGTAATATAAACATACATGTTGAATAAAATAATGTCAGAAGGGTTTATGTATGAAACTAATCTTATACATCAACAATTTTCAGGAGTAAACAGGTAATATTTCAGCAGTAAACCAATAATATTTCAGCAGTAAACAGATAATTTCAGCAGTAAACAGAGACTATTTCAGCAGTAAACAGATAATTTCAGGAGTAAACAGGTAATATTTCAGCAGTAAACAGATAATTTCAGCAGTAAACAGATACTATTTCAGCAGTAAACAGATAATTTCAGGAGTAAACAGAGACTATTTCAGGAGTAAACAGATATTCTCAGCAGTAAATACAGACTGCTTCAGTCGCAAATAGATATCATTACTGCAGTAAGAATGATAGAAAAGAGACTAGAACTATCACTAAAGGTGATGAATACCCCCAGATGCGGCCTTGACACAGTTATTGTTACATTTTACAGAGGGAAATATAATGCATTTTCATTTTTTTAATACCAGCAAATTGTTGCTTAGCTATATCCTGACCAGTTTCTAAATATACATTATATAAAAAATAACAAAGGGCCATAACTCATTAAAATTCACTTGGACAAAACCTATTGTGGGCATGCACAACTTGGCAAACTACCTATCACTTCTAAGAAGTTTCACTGAATTCCTGCATGTAGTTGCTGAGAAATAGTACAGACAAAATTTACCTAACTGTATAAAACAAAGGGCCATAACTCAGTGAAAATTAATCCAAACAAAACCTGGTTATTGCATGCACAACCTGGCTTACTTTCTATAACTTCTGTGAAGTTTCATTGAATTCCTATGAGTAGTTACTGAGATATTGTATATACACTGTATAAAAACAACAAAGGGCCATAACTCAGTGAAAATTTAACCAACCAAGACAAGCTTAATACATGCACAACTAGGCAAACTACTCATCACTTCTGAGAAGTTTTATAGAATTCCTGGCAGTAGTCAATGAGAAATAGTCAGGACAAAATTTGCCTATTGTATATACTGTAGAAAAAAAACAAAGGGCTATAACTCAGTGAAAATTAATCCGAACAAAAATTGCTATAAGCATGCACAACTAGGCTTACTACTGGTCACTTCTGTGAAGTTTCATTGAGATCCTGTGAGTAGTTACTGAGAAATTGTCCAGACAAAATTTACCTATTGTATATACTGTATAAAAACAACAAAGGGGTATAACTCAGTGAAAATTAATCCGAACAAAAATTGCTATAAGCATGCACAACTAGGCTTACTACTGGTCACTTCTGTGAAGTTTCATTGAGATCCTGTGAGTAGTTACTGAGAAATTGTCCAGACAAAATTTACCTATTGTATATACTGTATAAAAACAACAAAGGGGTATAACTCAGTGATAATTAATCCGAACGAAAATTGCTTTAAGCATGCACAACTAGGCTTACTACTGATCACTTCTGTGAAGTTTCATTGAGATCCTGTGAGTAGTTGCTGAGAAATTGTCCGGACAAAATTTGCCTATTGTATATACTGTATAAAAACAACAAAGGGCTATAACTCAGTGAAAATTAATCCTAACGAAAATTGCTTTAAGCATGCACAACTAGGCTTACTACTGATCACTTCTGTGAAGTTTCATTGAGATCCTGTGAGTAATTGCTGAGAAATTCTCCGGACAAAATTTGCCTACTGTATATACTGTATAACAAGAGAGCCATGATGGCCCTATAAATGCTCACCAGGAGAAAAGGTCATTTGGAGACGAACATTGTTAAAATATTTCTAAACGAGTCCAAGTAAGATCAAGTGACCCATCTGGGCCATTTTTTATCCCATGGCCATCATATGAACAGATTTAAAAGAGGTCTATTAGACAAAGCTAGATACCAAATATCTTAGCTCTAGGCCTTGTGGATTCGGAGAAGATTTTTAAAAATATTCCTATATAAAATAGAATAAACCCCAGGGCAGGGCTAATTTTGACCCCGGGGCCATAATTTGAACAAACTTGGTAGAGGTCCACTCGACAATGCCACATACAAAATATCTAAGCTCTAGGCCTTGCAGTTTTGGAGAAGATTTTTTAATTTTTCCTATATAAGTCTATATAAATCAAGTGACCCCCGAGGCGGGGCCAATTTTGACCCTAGGGCAATAATTTGAACAAACTTAGTAGAGGTCCACTAGATAATGCTACATACCAAATATCTTAGCTCTAGGCCCTGTGGTTTCGGAGAAGAAGATTTTTTTAATTTTCCTATATAAGTCTATATAAATCAAGTGACCCCCAGGGCGGGGCCAATTTTGACACTAGGGCAATAATTTGAACAAACTTGGTAGAGGTCCACTAGACAATGCTACATACCAAATATCTTAGCTCTAGGCCTTGTGGTTTCGGAGAAGATTTTTTAAATTTTCCTATATAAAATAGAAGAAACCCCAGGGCAGGGCCAATTTTGATCCTAGGGCAATAATTCGAACAAACTCGGTAGAGGTCCACTAGATAATGCTACATACCAAATATCTTAGCTCTAGGTCTTGTGGTTTCGGAAAAGAAGATTTTTAAAATTTTCCTATATAAGTCTATATAAATCAAGTGACCCCCGGGGCGGGGCCAATTTTTACCCTAGGGCAATAGTTTGAACAAACTTGGTAGAGGTCCACTAGACTATGCTACACACCAAATATCAAAGCTCTAGGCATTGTAGTTTTTGACAAGAAGATTTTTTTAATTTCCTATATAAGTCTATGTAAAATCAAGTTACCCCTGGGGCGGAGCCAATTTTGACCCCAGGGGAATAATTTGAACAAACTTTGTAGAGTTCCATTAGACAATGCTACATACCAAATATCTCAGATCTAGGCCCTGTGGTTTCGGACAAGAAGATTTTTTAAGTTTTTTCTATTTGTTGCCATAGCAACCAGAGTTTTTAATGAAATTTAATTTTTTGAGCAACTTTGAAAGGGGACCACCCAAGGATCATTCCAGCAAAGTTTGGTTGCAATCGGCATAGCGGTGTAGGAGGAGATGTTGTTTTAAGTAAACAAGGACGCCACGTAACGAAGCTAAGCGCACGACTCACGATGGACGCAGGGTGATCACAAAAGCTCACCCTGAGCACATACGTGCTCTGGTGAGCTAAAAACAACAAAGGGGTATAACTCAGTGAAAATTAATCCGAACGAAAAATGCTTTAAGCTATCACAACTAGGCTTACTACTGATCACTTCTGTGAAGTTTTATTGAAATCCTGTAAGTAGTTACTGAGAAATTCTCCGGACAAATTGTGTCTACAGACGCACGGACCGACCGACCGTCAAGCGTGAATCCAATATAGCCCCCATATATTTCATATCTGGGGGTATAAAAATGTTTTGCACACTTTTTTGTAATGAAGTTAAAGAATGCTTTTTTAATGTAAGGTAAAAAATTAATTACAATGTACTGCTTACGTCTTTTTACTGCTGAATGTGTTTTGTGTTTATTATCAAATGTACCTGATAGATTTAAGACGTAGTTGAACCTGTGACTTCTGTAATATCTCAACACTCCCTTCTTCAGAGGATAACAAACTTACCTAAAATATGCAATATGTACATACATACATTATAAAACTGTATTGGTTGATGTTAGTAAATATGACAAAATCAGGGATTTTTTTACTTCTATAGAAAGGGCCGTTAACAGGCATCTTCCCCTCTGGAAAATTCTTTAAAATCATGCATTTTTCACCTAAAATTCAATTCAAATTAAGTTTTTTCTTCCCCTTTTGCAAAAATTATGTGTAATTTTCCCCAAATTTAGGTAGGGAAAAAGCCCCTTCCCCTACCTGTGAAAAAAGCCCTGAAAATACACAATAACAAGCTTACAGTCAGTATTGCATGCAATACAAGTCCCCTGCCAGCACATATCATTGGAATGTTAGCTGCTGTTTATACAGCACCATCTGTCTAAATTTTTTAATGATGACATTTTGTCTAAATGAGCGAGCCAGCTTAAGTTATCATCGGGAAACCAAACTTCTATTTTTAGTAACAGTGACCTAGATATTTGACCTATTGACCCCAAATGTAATCCTACTCTAGGTTATCCCCTAAGCTATCCATACACCAACTTTCATTCAAATTTATCACCCCTAACTGAAGTCATCATACGGAAACCAAATTTCTATTTTTAGTAACAGTGACCTAGATGTTTGACCTATTGACCCCAAATGCAATCCCAATCTAGGTTATACCCTAAGCTATCCATATACCGACTTTCATTGAAATTTGTCACCCCTAACTGAAGTTATCATCCGGAAATCAAATTTCTATTTTTAGTAGCAGTGACTAGATATTTGACCTATTGACCCCAAATGCAATCCAACTTTAGGTAATCCCCTAAGTTATCCATACACAAACTTTCATTGAAATCTGTCATCCTTAACTGAAGTTATCATCCTGAAACCAAATTTCTATTTTTAGCAACAGTGACCTAGATATTTGACCTATTGACCTTAAATGCAATTTCACACTAGATTATTCCCTAAGCTATCCATATACCAACTTTCATTGAAATCAGTCATCCCTAACTGAAGTTATCATCCGGAAACCAAATTTCTATTTTTAGTAACAGTGACCTAGATATTTGACCTATTGATCTCAAATGCAGTCCCACTCTAGGTTATCCCCTAAGCTATCCATACACAAACTTTCATTCAAATTCATTACCCCTAACTGAAGTTATCATACGGAAACCAAATTTCTATTTTTAGTAACAGTGACCTAGATGTTTGACCTATTGACCCCAAATGCAATCCCACTCTAGGTTATACCCTAAGCTATCCATATACCGATTTACATTGAAATCTGTCATCCTTAAATCCATCACCCCTAACTGAAGTTATCATCCAGAAACCAAATTTCTATTTTTAGCAACAGTGACCTAGATATTTGACCTATTGACCTTAAATGCAATCCCAATCTAGGTTATCCCCTAAGCTATCCATATAACAACTTTCATTGAAATCCATCATCCCTACCTGAAGTTATCATCTGGAAACCAAATTTCTATTTTTAGTAACAGTGACCTAGATATTTGACCTATTGACCCCAAATGCAATCCCACTCTAGGTAATGCCCTAAGCTATCCATATACCAATTTTCATTGAAATCCGTCAATTCTAACCGAAGTTATCATCCGGAAACCACTTTGGACAGACAGACGGAGGGACGGACGGACTGACGACGACAAACACTATAGTCCCCTCCGGTACCGCAGGAGACTAATAACCCTGTACCTGCTGAATTTTATGAATGGACTTATCCAACTTCTATTTTGAAACAGTCCATAATCAATTTAAGGGATATCACAATTTACATTTAGAAGTTAAGACACCCGACAAGTAAGAACCTGGTCATTCTGCATGGATGTATAGACTGGCCTGGCTTGCAATTTTAAATACACTGAATATATTAAATAATAATACCCACTTAATTCTAAGTAATTTCTTTCCCTTAATATAAGTTTGTCTATGAGACCACCTCATTTAGACCATTTTGTTTAGCTCCTAAAGGTGGACTATATATCAAGGTTTTACTGTGTATGAATTAAACAATAACTTACGTTTAATAAGATACTGTGCAGATATGGACTGAGAAAGTTGGATAAATTCTCGACCACTTTATTCACTGTAGTGATTACACTCATCAAGTATAATTCATTTCTGCAATAAAAAATTATATTGTTCTCAACTCAATGTGTGAAAAAATGACAATTTTAAATACTATCAAACTGTATGAATGCAAGAATTCCTACATGGATTCTGTATTAAGAATACAGAACATTAATCAATACCCTGAGGATATAAAACTTGAGAAATATCTCAAATCTCAATTTTATTCTCTATGAAAATGTATTACTGTTAAATGTTCAATACATAATCAGACCAATTTATGCTGACAGAAAAATATACAATTAATATCATTGTCATTTACTGTGGTTCTTTTGTTAATAAAAAATGACAAATTACAAGATTTGAATTAGGAGACTGATCTCAATATCACTTCGATCTCAATTGAGGCCAGCCAAAAATCTCATCTTTTCAAGCAAATATGTAAGACTGCAGAACCCCTGTGTGAATATTGGTCCAATTAAAATCACAATCTTACCTTAAGTTATATAAACAACAATATTTTAATTCCTTAGATTATTTAAAGCAAACTGATTCTTGAGTAAAAGTCTTTGTTACATATTCTAAGACAATTTAAACCCCAGAAAGATATTATGCTGAACTATACTTGGCTAGTAAAATATTGTATGTATCCCACCTGTATAATTTATTCTTGTCTTCCAGGACGGATACCAGCACCGGCATGAATGTAGTCAATTGTTGTATAACTTGAACCCTGAACACAGACACAATCTCACCTATACATAAGAGAGCACAAGATGCTACCTGGATGTTTGTGTGTCTATGTCTGAATACATCTACAGCTGTTTTTAGAACCTAGAACAATAAAGAATTACATTAACATGGATGAAAGTTGAAAGTTTTGAAAATATGAAAATTTAAACTCAGTGCCACAGAAACAATAAAGAACACTATAAACAAGTTTGGACCTGCGAAAAAATGGAATTCCAGAAATATATTACTCATGCATTCAAATTAAATGAAAACACAATGATCAAATTATGATACATTTTTCAGCATCAAATGGTTCTAATTCAAGATGTGCACACCTAACAATTGTAAAATCAAAACATTGTACAATAAAGTACACATCTACATCAAATAAGAGGGCCATGATGGCCCTATAAATGCTCACCAGGAGAAAAGGTCATTTGGAGATGAACATTGTTGAAGTTTACTATACGAGTCCAAGTAAGATCAAGTGACCCATCTGGGCCGTTTTTTATCATTATATGAACAGATTTAAAAGAGGTCCATTAGACAAAGCTAGATACCAAATATCTTAGCTCTAGGCCTTGTGGTTTCAGAGAAGATTTGTTTAATTTTCCTATATAAAAATGAATAAACCCCAGGGCAGGGCTAATTTTGACCCCGGGGCCATAATTTGAACAAACTTGGTAAAGGTCCACTAGACAATGCCACATACAAAATATCTAAGCTCTAGGCCTTGCAGTTTCGGAGAAGATTTTTAAATTTTCCTATATAAGTCTATATAAATCAAGTGACCCCCGGGGCGGGGCCAATTTTGACCCTAGGGCAATAATTTGAACAAACTTGGTAGAGGTCCACTAGACAATGCTACATACCAAATATCTTAGCTCTAGGCCTTGTGGTTTCGGAGAAGAAGATTTTTTAAATTTTCCTATATAAAATAGAATAAACCCCAGGGCAGGGCCAATTTTGACCCCGGGGCCATAATTTGAACAAACCTGTTAGAGGTCCACTAGACAATGCTACATACAAAATATCTAAGCTCTAGGCCTTGCAGTTTTGGAGAAGAAGATTTTTTAAATTTTCCAATATAAGTCTATATAAATCAAGTGACCCCTGGGGTGGGGCCAATTTTGACCCTAGGGCAATAATTTGAACAAACTTGGTAAAGGTCCACTAGACAATGCCACATACAAAATATCTAAGCTCTAGGCCTTGCAGTTTCGGAGAAGAAGATTTTTTAAATTTTCCTATAAAAGTCTATATAAATCAAGTGACCCCCGGCGCGGGGCCAATTTTGACACTAGGGCAATAATTTGAACAAACTTGGTAGAGGTCCACTAGACAATGCTATATGCCAAATATCTTAGCTCTAGGCCTTGTGGTTTCGGAGAAGAAGATTTTTCAAATTTTCCTATATAAAATAGAATAAACCCCAGGGCAGGGCTAATTTTGACCCCGGGGCCATAATTTGAACAAACTTGGTAGAGGTCCACTAAACAATGCCACATACAAAATATCTAAGCTCTAGGCCTTGCGGTTTCGGAGAAGAAGATTTTTTAAATTTTCCTATATAAGTCTATATAAATCAAGTGACCCCCGGGGCGGGGCCAATTTTGACCCTAGGGCAATAATTTGAACAAACTTGGTAGAGGTCCACTAGACTATGCTACACACTAAATATCAAAGCTCTAGGCATTGTAGTTTTTGACAAGAAGATTTTTTTAATTTCCTATATAAGTCTATGTAAAATCAAGTTACCCCTGGGGCGGAGCCAATTTGACCCCAGGGGAATAATTTGAACAAACTTTGTAGAGTTCCATTAGACAATGCTACATACCAAATATCTCAGCTCTAGGCCCTGTGGTTTCGGACAAAAGATTTTTTAAGTTTTTTCTATTTGTTGCCATGGCAACCAGAGTTTTTAATGAAATTTAATTTTTTGAACAATTTTGAAAGGGGACCACCCAAGGATCATTTCAGCAAAGTTTGGTTGCAATCGGAATAGCGGTGTAGGGGGAGATGTTGTTTTAAGTAAATATGGACACCACTTCACGACAAACGACGCCTGATGGACGCAGGGCGATCACAAAAGCTCACCCTGAGCACATTCGTGTATTGGAGTAAATGCTGCTCGCCCGGTTCTCTCCATGAGCGGCGATCAACTACTATCATACGGACAATACTTTATTTAATTTATTCTTCATACATACTTTATACGAAAAATAAATGTGAAATGGACCTAGTTAGCCTTTGAGAAATGAATGGAGGTACTTAATATTTATACTTGATTAGCCGGGCCTTGATACCTGTAAAACGACCCGCTCTGGTATTTATCCGTTAGCTGTCTTGAACTCCATTCTTACCTGATACATTTATTGTGATAGCTTACAATCTTTAAGCATGTATTACTATGACATTGTTACTGTCAATAATAAAGTTATTAATTGGCAACCTTGAAGAGTTTTAAGATAGTGTAATGTCATGATGGCATCCAATGCTCTAGAAATTTACATTTGGTTGTATATTCGGCTGTTTAAATTATCAAAAAGGCCCCGTGTTTGTATTGCTATTATATACATTTACTGCTTTTTTACTTTGCCACTAGTGGTAGGACGAGTGACATCAAGGGCAGGACGAGTGGATTTTATATGCCACTCGTCCTGCAGGAAAAGTGACCCTCAAAATATTTTTCGTGCCCTGCAGGAGGTCGGACATATTCAGTGAACTAAATGACCAGACTATAATTAGATTATATACCTGTATAAATTTTTCCATGCTGGGTTGACCTATATGTCTACATAACAGTTTGAGTGAAATGAAAGCTGTCTGACTGTTGATAGAGTTTTCCTCCGAAACATCTCGACCAAGACATAATTTTCTTACAATTCCCTTCAATTTTTCCACCATAGACAACAAAGCACTCGTCTGAAAAATAGAAGTATTAAGTTGAATTACGGACAATGGCATGTATTGTTCTCTGATCTAAATTTGAAAAACAGTCAAACCTGTGTTAGTGGCTACCTCTGAATAAATGTCACCCTGTGAACATATGCCATTCTTTTTAAAACTGTCATTATTTAGAACAAAATAATCTCCGTATAAAGGCTACTTATCAATAAAGGAAACATTCTGTCTTTCTCAAGGGTGGCCTCAGAAACAGTTTACAGTTTAAGCGTTAAAAAAAGGAAGCTAGCATATGTACCCAAGCTCATCACATAATGTGTAATATAAAACACATTTACCAGGACACCCCAACACGAATGTTATATCCCATAATTAATTCACAAATTCAACTGACCTCCAGATGGACTAAATCTTTCTGATGTTGAAGTTTTGTGTTTAGTAGGTCCATAGCTTTCCTCTGTACAGTTGGTAAGTCATGTGACATCAATCCACCAATCACAGTCAAGAACATATTGTCAGGTAACAGTGACACAAACTAAGAGAAAAGTACATCAATGTTATGTACAAGTATGAGATATTGTACAACTGTAATATCAATATAATGTTAAAACAGTAAAATATTTATTGAATTAATTATACTTAACACAGTTATTACAACCATAAATCTTACCAAACACTTAATGAATTTACTTCCAAGCTGGTCATTCAGTTATACAACAATGACAAAATCTTTGATCTCATTTTTCCATGTTCTGTTCTGTTATAAAATTACTGTCAATAATTGAATTTCATATTCTTATAGGTAAGACAAAGAGAATAAAATAAAAGTACAGAATCAAGAAATCTTACATACCTTATCTAACATATCATGAGCCTTATGTTGGAATGCCTTCCAGTATTTCTGAGTAGGTTTACCGCTGGCATGGTTAGCTACGTTCGTGACGTGGGACACCAACTTTAGACACGACTCCAGAACACGCTCAAAACATGGCACCAACTCATCCTCACCGTCGACAGTCATCTGAAAGATTAAACAGGTATTACCTTCATTGACAGTGTTTATAATTTTAAGGGACAAAGTATCATCATATCTTAATCAGTTAAAAGAGAGTAATCTGGACCAGGCAGGATTTCCAATGAAGCTAGTTTGGATAACCAAGGTTTAGATGTATGAATTTATAACTCTGATTTTTATAATATCCATTCATGTTTTTGGTAACATAAATAACTTTTTCATAAGTTCAATAAGTTGATGTGCCCGGAGGACATGAATGACCCCGCTGAGAGCTAAGTCAAAAAGGGGCCAGAACTCCTGTGTAAATGCTTGGATTTTAACTGAAATCAAACTTGACCTGTATTTTATTAATATACAACTCCCGCCATTTTGAATGGCAGGGGCATAAAAATAGTTCAGTTAATTACTTTTTCAGAACTTACATACTAATGAAATAGTTGAGTTAAGATTTATTTTGAGATAAAATTTCTACTAGCCTTATCATGCAGCACAGTATCAGTATGTACATGAAGGAAACCTGTCAGTGTTAAATTCATATGGAATGGTACAATAAATTATGAAATGAAGTAAGATAAGGCAGACAGCTTAAGAACAGTATCATGAGGTCAGTCATTAGATTCCATCATATAAGACTAATAGAATCTATCATTGTGTTGGGTTGTGGATAAGGCAATCTCACACGAGGCTTAGAGATAAGTACAAAGAACGAGGCTTTGCCAAGTTCTTTGTACTTATCTCGTGCCGAGGGCGAGATTTCCTTATCCACGACTCATAAGTAATGGTAGATTTATTTTCTCACTGCTTAATTGGCATTATTTTCAACAATATAACTTCAATTTTCAATACATTTACACGATTTGGCGGGAAATTATATCGCACAACGTTGCACAAAATGACGTCATTTTATGACGTTTTATACGATCTCTGGTAAATCACATGTCGACGTTCCAACGTTGCTCCCGTTGTAGATAACCCCATACGAGATAAGATTTTCCAGCACCGCTATTTTTAGTAACTTATACGGATTTTTCTATCCAGTTAGTGAGAAATGTACAGTACGGTTCGGGTGATTTGTCCGATTTTCGCGAATCGCCGCGGAATTAAAATCGCGCTAAGCCACAGGTAGATCGCTTTAACGCGGCGATTTGAATTTTGGCCGTCGTGTTCAGAGCGACGATGATCGACAGTGACCGTCACCACTGAAGGGCAATAATTTGCGGTGGATTGCGGCGACGATCGCTCAACCCTGTGATACGATGTCGCCTCTTTAGTTTTCTCAAAACTTACAAATTTCTTGTCAATAACAGTGTTATTCACACATTATTTAATTGCGCTGTTGTGAACAAATTGTTACCTGATATGTGTGAAAAATTAGCGTTGACATAAATTATAATCAACGAGTGTTGAGAACTTAATAGTAGTTGATGATCTTTAATTAATCTGTCAGCTTTCGTATATATTATTGCGCGAAATAATATTACATGTAAACAATGGACTGGTTTTATTGACTAGAGCACTGAGCTACATAGGTAAAATGAGAGACTGCGACTCGGTCTAAATTCTCACCCTGGTACTCGATAAATAAAAAACTAAAAATAGACATATTAATCTCGCCCTGTACGTAACGCTGCATATGTAAAACATAGCTACACAGTTTACAAACTCACTTAGCAATTTGCCGGGGTTTTTTTCTCTACATATTTACTTCAAGAATGGAATTTCCTACTTGACAAAATTTAATCAGATGTCGGTCTTGGCCAACGGATTTAGTAAGTGTTAAATCCTGAATTATCTTACCATGTGACTGTTTTCGGAAAATGAACGGTCAACAGAAAGCGAAAGTAGAAGAAAGATTCACAATAAATATCATTTTATTTACTTGAGAGTCGGGTTTAGACGTTCGCCAATCACCGTGATCCATCGCTATCAAAGATTACCGACTGATAATAAGTCATAAAACGCGTTGATAAGCGACATTGCGGCGAATCGCGTTTTTTCAAGATCGATGCCGCGATGAAAATCGCCGCTACGGGTGATAAATTGCCGTTTACGAACGCGGGGGAAACGCGAAAATCGGACAAATCACCCGAACCGTACTGTACTTACCTGATAGAGGACGTCTGAGTTGGAGAATAAGTTCACAAGGAGATTAATGGAGGCATATTTGAAATGTCGGAGCTGTTTTCCGGTATGAAAACCCACATTGAAGATCATGGCATCTTCTTTATGAAGTTTACCAAGTGACTCGGGCACTTTCTGTTGTGGCTTAGAACTGTCTGAAACAAAGACATATTTCAGTGTGGTGCTAGAACATCCAAATTTATGAATTCATTTTATACAGGCATATACACTTTATGATTTATGTTAAATTAAATGCAAAATCATGTGATCTATTTCATATTAAAAGTAGCAAAAACTACAATAGAACGAAATATGAAATTCCAAAGATAAAATTAATGACTTATATGGTATTTAAAGGCCACATTTCAATCAAGGCCACATTTTGTCTTGCCCAAGGGCAGCCTTTGTTCATAGGTCTGACGGCATATCCCAACCCATATCTAATACAAGGACATATTGAAGAAGGCAATAAGAATATCTGATGTCTACCATCTTTGTCATCAGGCAACTTGAGAAGATATTCAATCATTTCTGAAGCAGACGACAGCTGAACAGGAGAAGTGAACTCCAAACACATAGCAAGACAAAATTCAGTGTCACTTGAAACCTGAAAATTAAAGCAAAGTGAAACTATTCTTTGTGACATACATATTGTAAGGTGTCTGCTAGAGACAAACAAAAACTTCAAACTATTCTTTGTGACATACATATTGTAAGGTGTCTGCTAGAGACGAATAACAACTTCATACTATTCTTTGTGACATACATATTGTAAGGTGTCTGCTAGAGACAAATAACAACTTCATACTATTCTTTGTGACATACATATTGTAAGGTGTCTGCTAGAGACAAATAACAACTTCATACTATTCTTTGTAACATACATCTTGTAAGGTGTCTGCTAGAGACAAACAAAAACTTCAAACTATTCTTTGTGACATACATATTGTAAGGTGTCTGCTAGAGACAAACAAAAACTTCAAACTATTCTTTGTGACATACATATTGTAAGGTGTCTGCTAGAGACAAATAACAACTTCATACTATTCTCTGTAACATACATATTGTAAGGTGTCTGCTAGAGACAAACAAAAACTTCAAACTATTCTTTGTGACAAACATATTGTAAGGTGTCTGCTAGAGACAAATAAAAACTTCATACTATTCTTTGTGACATACATATTGTAAGGTGTCTGCTGGAGACAAATAACAACTTCATACTATTCTTTGTGACATACATATTGTAAGGTGTCTGCTAGAGACAAACAAAAACTTCAAACTATTCTTTGTGACATACATATTATAAGGTGTCTGCTAGAGACAAATAACAACTTCATACTATTCTTTGTGACATACATATTGTAAGGTGTCTAGTGGAGACAAATAACAACTTCATACTATTCTTTGTGACATACATATTGTAAGGTGTCTGCTAGAGACAAATAACAACTTCATACTATTCTTTGTGACATACAAATTGTAAGGTGTCTGCTAGAGACAAACAAAAACTTCATACTATTCTTTGTGACATACATATTGTAAGGTGTCTGCTAGAGACAAACAAAAACTTCAAACTAACAAGAAAACAAATTTGAAATTATCAAAATTGAATTTTTTTCCCTATTGTGTAAAGAATCATTCATTGTGTGCAATGATGAGTCTGTGACATAGACTCCCCGAGTCAATATCATGATCACTGAAAAATAGCCTCATATGTCAGCTAAAGTAAATAATGACTGACCACGACTGACAGCTCTGAATATGGTGGAATACTATCATATTCACATGGGAGAAAGTTGAAAATTTTAAAAATGGAAATCGCTACTTCACACCGCAGAAACAATTTCAGAGCCGCCCCAAAGAGAGGGAAGAGAAGATACAGGAGAATTGGGCGCTTATATCTCTACCCTTATTATAAATAGTTTTTCTTGTTTTTTTTATTGTGCCCAGTGTAGAGCACCAATACATACCTTGAACGTTTCCTGTGATTTTCTAGACACACAGTACTTGACTCAGTAGTGGAGATTGGGACACTGAACAAGCATACCTGAATTATCTGAGCAGAGCTTACATTAGAACTCATGACCATTAGATTGGTAGTCTAGCACTTTATCACCAAACCACTGATCGACCCCTAAATTCTGGTTCAGTCCAGAAAACTTTAGCCAATGTTTGTAAAGACATATACCTCCTGTGAATCAGTAGTCAGTTCTGCTCGTAACGTTCCCTTGGTAACAACATGTTTCATCATCAGTAACAATGTACGCCACAGGTACCTCTCTTCACTGATCACAGTCAGTAGTTTATGAAACAATACTTGTCGTCGATGTTGGGGTATGTGTGGATATGAATCAACAAACACCTGTATCACCATAGTGATGATGTCATCAGGATCGTTGGTGATGTTCTTAGGTACACGTTTACGTTGTTCACATGCCTAAAAATATCATAGAATAGAAATTAATAGACAAACATTCAAAGTAAATTCTATCAAACACATGCAATACTTCAGTGACGTTAATATGAATGAAAACATCTATCAACAAACACAAATTTGTCACACACTACAATACACATGGCTGAAACTAGGTATGAGGATTGGTAAAACATTTTCCTGTAAAAAATCCTACTTACTGTAATGAGGGCTGGTACAACAGTTTCCAGCAGTTTACTAATGATAAGGAAACTATAAGCATCATCCTGTCTCATGATATTTGCTCCCATAAATGTGAACACGGACATCATGTTATGTAACAAATGTTCCTAGAAATATACAGAATCAATTAATAAATAGAAAGACATACAAAGTATAGAATGAACATCTTCATAAGGTCAGAATTAACTGTATGTGGCTGACTTTTACACAAATAATCAGAATATTTATATGAGCAAAATTAATGAGAGATATTTATTTGGTCAGGTAAAAGCTATTAAAAATTTGTTGACTTTATCTCGATATACAGAAATCATTTCTCTCCTTCAGTATTTTAGTTCCTGCAAGTGGTGCCAATGCTAGTCTGTTCACCACCTCAGTGAGATCTATCCACCAATGAAGTTTCATGTTGCCACCTCTTATAGTTTCTCAGTTAAGAGCTACATTAAAGTTTTTGGATGATGCACAGATGTTGACGCAGTGATCACAATAGCTCAATTTTTTTTTTCGAAAACTGATTAAACTAGAACTATCACTAAAGGTGATGAATACCCCCAGATGCGGCCTTGACAGTTATTGATACATTTTACAGAGGGAAATATAATACATTTTCATTTTTTTAATACCTGCAAATTGTTGCTTAGATATATCCTGACCAGTTTCTAAATATACATTATACAAGAGGGCCATGATGGCCCTATAAATGCTCACCAGGAGAAAAGGTCATTTGGAGATTAACATTGTTGAAGTTTTCTATACGAGTCTAAGTAAGATCAAGTGATTCATCTGGGCCGTTTTTTATCCCATGGCCATTATATGAACAGATTTAAAAGAGGTCCATTAGACAAAGCTAGATACCAAATATCTTAGCTCTAGGCCTAGTGGTTTCGGAGAAGATTTTTTAAAATTTTCCTATATAAAATAGAATTAACCCAAGGGCAGGGCTAATTTTGACCCCGGGGCCATAATTTGAACAAACTTGGTAGAGGTCCACTACACAATGCCACATACAAAATATCTAAGCTCTAGGCCTTGCGGTTTCGGAGAAGAAGAATTTTTAAATTTTCCTATATAAGTCTATATTAATCAAGTGACCCCCGGGGCGGGGCCAATTTTGACCCTAGGGCAATAATTTGAACAAACTTGGTAGAGGTCCACTAGACAATGCTACATACCAAATATCTTAGCTCTAGGCCTTGTGGTTTCGGAGAAGAAGATTTTTTAAATTTTCCTATATAAAATAGAATAAACCCCAGTGCAGGGCCAATTTTGACCCTAGGGCAATCATTTGAACAAACTTGGTAGAGGTCCACTAGATAATGCTACATACCAAATATCTTAGCTCTAGGCCTTGTGGTTTTGGAGAAGAAGATTTTTTAAATTTTCCTATATAAGTCTATATAAATGAAGTGACCCCCGGGGCGGGGCCAATTTTGACCCTAGGGCAATAATTTGAACAAACTTGGTAGAGGTCCACTAGACAATGCTACATACCAAATATCTTAGCTCTAGGCCTTGTGGTTTCGGAGAAGAAGATTTTTTAAATTTTCCTATATAAAATAGAATTAACCCCAGGGCACGGCTAATTTTTACCCCGGGGCCATAATTTGAACAAACTTGGTAGAGGTCCACTACACAATGCCACATACAAAATATCTAAGCTCTAGGCCTTGCGGTTTCGGAGAAGAAGATTTTTTAAATTTTCCTATATAAGTCTATATAAATCAAGTGACCCCCAGGGCGGGGCCAATTTTGACCCTAGGGCAATAATTTGAACAAACTTGGTAGAGGTCCACTAGACTATGCTACACACCAAATATCAAAGCTCTAGGCATTGTAGTTTTTGACAAGAAGATTTTTTAAATTTCCTATATAAGTCTATGTAAAATCAAGTTACCCCTGGGGCGGAGCCAATTTTGACCCTAGGGGAATAATTTGAACAATCTTTGTAGAGTTCCATTAGACAATGCTACATACCAAATATCTCAGCTCTAGGCCCTGTGGTTTCAGACAAGAAGATTTTTTAAGTTTTTTAAATTTGTTGCCATAGCAACCAGAATTTTTAATGAAATTTAATTTTTTGAACAACTTTGAAAGGGGACCACCCAAGGATCATTCCAGCCAAGTTTGGTTGCAATCGGTATAGCGGTGTAGGAGGAGATGTCGTTTTAAGTAAACATGGACGCCACGTATTTGTAACGACGCACGACGCACGATGGACGCAGGGCGATCACAAAAGCTCACCCTGAGCACATTCGTGCTCTGGTGAGCTAATAAAAAATAACAAAGGGCCATAACTCATTAAAATTTACTTGGACAAAACCTACTGTGGACATGCACAACTTGGCAAACTACTTATCACTTCTAAGAAGTTTCACTGAATTCCTGCATGTAGTTGCTGAGAAATAGTACGGACAAAATTTACCTAATTGTATAAAACAAAGGGCCATAACTCAGTGAAAATTAATCCACACAAAACCTGGTTATTGCATGCACAACTTGGCTTACTTTTTATAACTTCTGTGAAGTTTCATTGAATTCCTATGAGTAGTTACTGAGATATTGTATATACACTGTATAAAAAACAACAAAGGGCCATAACTCAGTGAAAATTTAACCAACCAAGACAAGCTTAATGCATGCACAACTAGGCTAACTACTCATCACTTCAGAGAAGTTTCATTGAATTCCTGGCAGAATCTAATGAGAAATAGTCGGGACAAAATTTGCCTATTGTATATACTGTAGAAAAAAACAAAGGGCTATAACTCAGTAAAAATCAATCCAAATGAAAAATGATTTAAGCATGCACAACTAGGCTAACTACTTATTACTTCTGTGAAGTTTCGTTGAAATCCTGTGAACAGTTGCTGAGAAATTGTCCGCACAAAATTTGCCTAATGTATATACTGTATAAAACAACAAAGGGCTATAACTCAGTGAAAATTAATCCGAACGAAAATTGCTTTAAGCATGCACAACTAGGCTTACTACTGATCACTTCTGTGAAGTTTCATTGAGATCCTGTGAGTAGTTGCTGAGAAATTGCCCGGACAAAATTTGCCTATTGTATATACTGTATAAAAACAACAAAGGGGTATAACTCAGTGATAATTAATCCAAACGAAAACTGCTTTAAGCATGCACAACTAGGCTTACTACTAATCACTTCTGTGAAGTTTTATTGAGATCCTGTGAGTAATTGCTGAGAAATTCTCCGGACAAAATTTGCCTATTGTATATACTGTATAAAAACAACAAAGGGGTATAACTCAGTGAAAATTAATCCGAACGAAAAATGCTTTAAGCTAGCACAACTAGGCTTACTACTGATCACTTCTGTGAAGTTTTATTGAAATCCTGTAAGTAGTTACTGAGAAATTCTCCGGACAAATTGTGTCTACAGACGCACGGACCGACCGACCGTCAAGCGTGAATCCAATATAGCCCCCATATATTTCATATCTGGGGGTATAATAAATAAATTTAAGGACTCACAGGATATATTTTAGCAGCGGCTGTCAGGAGGAGTAGAGCATGATGATGGGTCTGTGGATTGTCTGATGAACGTATACAGTTGATAATCAGATCCATTTTGAACTGCTGTTCAGACACAGTGTCATCTGTAACATAGTATTTACAAGGTACATATAACATGTCAACCTTCTCCATTCTAGACAAAGATAATTTAGAGAGAAAATTGCAGTAATTTGAGTTTGAGGGAGGGAGGGGGGAACAAAAGTTCAATATGTCTCCATTTGTGATAGAGAAGATAAACAGACAAACTGATGTCCATGATAGCATCAAACTTTTACAGATAAGGATCATAGACTGATCAGTGATAAATTTGGTAACTATGTTACTAGTAAATACAGTCAAACTTGTGAACAGAGGCCACCCTTGGGAGAGGCAAAATGTGCCCTTAATTGACAAGTGATCCTTATTCCAAGTTCATTCTGATCTAAATGATAAATGATAGATTTAACACTGCTAACACAGGTTTGACTTTACTTACCTTCTGTTTTATCCAATCTAAGACATATATTATAGAGTAAGGACAGTACAAGCTGCTTCAAGTACTCAGCAGAAACATGATTATCTGACTCCAATATACTGGAAATAATAAAATATTATATGTCATAATTATCTGACTCCAATATACTGGAAATAGTGAAATAAAATATTACATGTCATAATTAGATCATATGAACAACTTATTCATGAAAATGAAAATACATTCAAGCGTCTGGAAGAAAAAAGCGCACTAGTGTGAATCAAAATTCCCAGAATATTTAAATCAAAGATGTAACATCTAATAAATTATCCTTAATGAAATCATGTCACACTATTCCAAATCTATAAGGAGATTTTGATTATCCTATCATTGGAAACTGAACGATATTTCAGCTTTCCACAGCAGTCACTCGCTTGACATGCATTAACTATGATGAGGACTGAACTACCATGTTTTCTACATCTGCAGGCAATTTTTAAACTGGTTCCCATTCCACGTTGCAAAGCAAGCCCATTAAGTTCAGTATCCATACTGTAATTTTAGTCTATTATTTTTTCACAGGATTTTTATGTTGCTCCTACAGCTAGGGTCAGTATGCAACTTTTACAGCTTTAACAATGGAGAAAGCCCAAGGCATACACAAGGGTAGATTTTGTTACTGATCTGTGTTGTATTATGTAATTTTCGGTGCCACTTTATGCAATTTTTCATGGAAAAGTAAACTTACAAACTCTGTTCAAAATTTCGCAATTTACATGCAATGTGGGTTAATTAGAGTAACGTAAAACTGAAATTGATTTTTTTTTAAACTGATTTTATACTATCAACAAGTAACCTAATAAGTCATGTTAGTATGACTTGACTGAAGTGTCACTAAATGGGTTAAATGTTTAAGTGTCTGCTAGTCTGTCATGTTGCATCATACCTTGATAAGATTTGGAAGCAGACAGGAACTAAGACAGTGTAGTTGTGTATCTTTTTCTTATTGTGTACAGCTTCAAATACAACATTTACTCTCTGCCAGTCTCTGGAATCAAACTCTGTATCATTTATATGGTCTGCATCTGGAGCTTGTCTGTAACAATAAAACACAGTTCAATATTAACCTTATAGTATACCACAACAAATCTTGTTTCATATTTGGCAAACAAGAGGGCCAAGATGGCCCTATATCGCTCACATGACAATCACTGTTCACTCATTAAAACATTGTTTTGAACCGGTGACCTAGTTTTTGACCCCAGACGACCTATGTTCGAATTTGTCTTACATATCATTAAGACAAACAGTCTGACTAGGTTTGGTGAAGATACGATCAAAATTTGACATCTACAGTGTTAATAAGGTTTTCCTAAGATTTGACCTTGTGACCTGGTTTTTGACCCTAGGTGACCCATATTTGAACTTGTCCTTAATATTATTAAGACAAACAATCTGACAAGGTTTGACATATAGAGCTTTTACAAGATTTTTACCTAAGATTTGACCTTGTGACCCAGTTTTTGAACCCGGCTGACCCATGTTTATCCTTGACCCACATATCATTGAGGCAAACATTTTGACCAGGTTTGGTGAAGATCCAATTAAAACTGTGACATCTACAGTGTTAACAAAGTTTTCCTAAGATTTGACCTGGTGACCTAGTTATTGACCCCAGATGACCCATATTTATACTTGACCGTTATATCATTAAACCAAACGATTTGACAAAGTTTGGTGAAGATCCAATAATAACTGTGAAATCTACAGTGTTAACATGGTTTTTCATAAGATTTGACCTAGCGACCTAGTTTTTGACCCAAGATGACCCATGTTCGAACTCGTCCAAGATATTATGAAGACAAACATTCTGACAAGGTTTCATGATCATCCAATCAAAACAGTGACTTCTAGAGTGTTCACAAGGTTTTCCAGCAATTTGCCCTAGTGACCTAATTTTACTACAGAAATTACCCATTTTCAAACTTGACCTACATATTATTAAAATAAACATTCTGACAAAGTTTCATGAAGATAAATTCAAAACAGTGATTTCTAAAGTGTTCACAAGGTTTTCCCTTATTTGGCCCTGGTGACCTAGTTTTTGACCCCAAATGGCCCAATATCGAACTCGTCCGAGATTTTGTTGATATTAACGTTCTGACCCAGTTTTGCTAAAATTGAGCCAAAAATGTGGCCCCTAGTGTGGTCACAACAAAAAGTTTGACGACGCACGACACACGACGCTGGACGGAGAGTGATCCTGATAGCTCACTTTGTCACTTTGTGACATGTGAGCTAAAAACAAAACAAACTGAGATCATATATTGAGATTAAATGTTGAGATCAAACATAATGTATACAGTCAAACCTTTGAACAAAGGCCACTCTTGGGAAAGACAAAATGCAATCCTTATTGACAGATGACCTTTATTCAGAGATCAGTAGTTCTAGATGACAGATGACCTTTATTCAGAGATCAGTAGTTATAGATGACAGATGACCTTTATTCAGAGATCAGTAGTTCTAGATGACAGTTTTTCAAAGAATGGCCTGAGGTGGCTGCAAACACAGGTTTACCTGTTCATTAAACTGTTTATATAAAATACCATAAGATCAAGTCAAGTCTATCAATAAGATAAATACATTGTATATTTCAAGTCTGCTATTGTGTTAAAATATGGCCGATGTACACATGGTGTCTTTAAGCCATAAGGGGCCCTTCACACTGGTTTGTCTGTACTCGGGACATTAAAGTAAACTGATAAAATACCTTCAAGACCTTAACAATAATTTTCCTTTCTTATTAATTTTGCTGCTATAACTAGTTAAACAAGACCATTCTTTAGTTTCCATCAGGCAAATACAACATGGACATAAACAAGAAAGAATACTTCAAATTTATAAAGAACCCATTGATTGGGACAGGACAACATATGTTGGGTATCAGATCTAAGTGAGAATTATAAGTTACATTCTCTGTTTCTTGGCTTCTCTAACAGTGGAAACTGTAGATAACTTCAGACCTTTCTTCAACTCTATCGCCACATGGTTCCCATCCAGAGACAGCTGAAGAGGATAAACTCAGATTCAATCAATTTGTCTGGGTCCATATTCACAAAGCATCTTAAGATTTTCTTTAACTTAAATCGAAATTTTTACTTAAGTCAAAAAATTTTTCAGGTAAAAGTTTGTAAACCAGTCATCAAAAGTGTGAAAATAAAATTATCATTTTCATAATTGGCATCTTTAGAACAAAGATAAAATCATATTATTGTGATTTCCTTCTTTATAGTACAAAAGAGTTAAGGAAAAGGTCGAATTTAAGGAAAAATATAACTTAAGTTAAAAAATAACTTAAGATGCTTTGTGAATACGGACCCTGGTGTATAACAACATGTCAACCAATAAGGAATTGATAACTATTCAACTAAACACTTTTGCCCTAAGAATATTATTTTACAGCACAGAATTTTCCCCAAAACACATCAGATAAGGTAGTTCTAACATTCAACATACTAGTTTGAACTATCAGTTAAAAAATACTGAGATGTTTTGGCTTGGATACTAAGCTTTACAATTATGTGAATTACTACAAATGGTTTTACGACCAGCAATTCTAGGCAGAATTATCAATTCTGTAAGTATATCAAACAGTCAATTCAAGAAAGAAACAGATGTTGTATACCAAGCTGATATACCAATAAATATTTCTGTTTGCTAACTGCCTTACAAAGTTGATTATCATACAGGATGTAAGTTATAACATAAGAGAGTATATATGTTTTTGTTCACTGAAGTTAAACACTGACTTGGTGGCTTTCAAGCTTTACCGTGGAGAAAGACCCCAGGCATACACCTGGATAGAACCTAGCAGTGGTAAGCAGCTAGTGATAACAAGTAAGATTCATACTAGCAGTTGTAAGCAGTTAGTGATAACAAGTAAGATTCATACTAGCAGTGGTAAGCAGCTAGTGATAACAAGTAAGATTCATACTAGCAGTGGTAAGCAGTTAGTGATAACAAGTAAGATTCATACTAGCAGAGGTAAGCAGTTAGTGATAACAAGTAAGATTCATACTAGCAGAGGTAAGCAGCTAGTGATAACAAGTAAGATTCATACTAGCAGTTGTAAGCAGTTAGTGATAACAAGTAAGATTCATACTAGCAGTGGTAAGCAGCTAGTGATAACAAGTAAGATTCATACTAGCAGTGGTAAGCAGTTAGTGATAACAAGTAAGATTCATACTAGCAGAGGTAAGCAGTTAGTGATAACAAGTAAGATTCATACTAGCAGAGGTAAGCAGTTAGTGATAACAAGTCAGAGACCACAACCATTACAACAATGAGGCACCGAACCAAAATAAAGATACCAGAATCACTTACATGTTTCAATGTTTTTCGTACAAGATTAGCAACGGCAATGTGCTTTGTGTCCACACATACATCAAATAATGAACATAGTATGTCCATTTCAGCTCCATCATCAAGCATACTGTAGAGTTCCTTAGTGACCTATTAATTCAGGAAAAATATAAGTATCAGTTATCACATAAAATCATATATCTGTAGTTCACAGAAGTTTTCAAACTAAACATTAATCATGGTAAGAATAAGAGAGCTTTATTTTGGTCTCTGATATCATCAATATGATGTATTTCAGAAACAGTTGGAAGAATGCAAATATGTGAATCTACCTGAAAAAATCTGATAAATAATAAGACCAATCAAAGTACTGAAAGTACTCATGGAAACTGAACTTACATAGACTTGTACGTAGTGATGGGCAGGCGATCGGCGACAATCGAAGTTTTTCTTTTCGCCGAAAGTTTTACTTTCGTCAAAAAGTGCTCCGTTGAGTTCATAGTTTAACTTGCATTATGGCGGATTCTGCGCTGCCAGATAAAATAATTTATGATTACCCTGGAAAATGGTCTTCTCGATGCTGGAAATACTTTGGATTTTATAAAGTCAAACCAGGTCCGCCGTCGAAACAAACCCTGGATATGCGGACTGCAGTTTGCAAGATTTGCAAGCGCTCGTATGTCAATAATGGTAAGGATTTGGATAAATGATAATTCGGATACTTTCGGTAAACTAATGTTTTATTTTGGTTAAACTTGGTATCTTTTAAACCGAGAAATAAATGATTGGAACTTGATATTTACTGGTACTAATATTTACATAACAAACTTCATTTATTTGCCAATATGTTAAAAATGTCTACATGGGCTGTAGATGTATATAAGAAATGGATGAGGTGGACATTTCAGCTATGAAAAGGAATTAAGTATGTTATATCCAAGTTAGACATGGCCTTAGTTAACTTATTGATGAAAAGATTTGTGTTTAGGATTATTATCAATTTGATAGTTCGGAGTATTTTGACCCTTGAAATTAATAAAATAAGGATTTTGACTCTTGAGAATTTGTACCAAAGGGTCAAATTTTTTGTTACTATTGTATGAAATTTTGCTGACTCTTTGAACAGATTATCTTTTGATGTCTAATGAAAACCCTGATAGTTATTACATTATGAATAAAAATTGCTATCAAATTATCAATTCCCATAAATTTGCATAAAATGCAATTGATTAAATTAATGTACATAGTCAAATACATGAACTATGTAAATTCATTTATTTCATTAGAAAAACAGCCAGAAAAAAATAGCAATCCTATCTTAATTACCAAACAGTTACATACTGTCATGATGAGATCTTTACAGAAAAAGAAGTCAGAAATGGAAGTTAAGATCAGAGCTGACATCCTAGAATGTAAAAATGTTTCAATTACACATGACGGATGGACAAGTCTTAACACAGAAAGTTTCAATACGACAACTGTGCATTTGATAAACAAAGACTGGGAGCTGAAAACACTAGTTCTTGATACAAACAAGAGGGCCAAGATGGCCCTATATCGCTCACATGACAATCACTGTTCACTCATTAAAACATTGTTTTGAACCGGTGACCTAGTTTTTTACCCCAGACGACCTATGTTCGAATTTGTCTTACATATCATTAAGACAAACAGTCTGACTAGGTTTGGTGAAGATACGATCAAAATTTGACATCTACAGTGTTAATAAGGTTTTCCTAAGATTTGACCTTGTGACCTGGTTTTTGACCCTAGGTGACCCATATTTGAACTTGTCCTTAATATCATTAAGACAAACAATCTGACAAGATCCAATCAAAAGCATGACATTTAGAGCTTTTACAAGATTTTTACCTAAGATATGACCTTGTGACCCAGTTTTTGAACCCGCTGACCCATGTTCATCCTTGACCCACATATCATTGAGGCAAACATTTTGACAAGGTTTGGTGAAGATCCAATTAAAACTGTGACATCTACAGTGTTAACAAAGTTTTCCTAAGATTTGACCTGGTGACCTAGTTATTGACCCCAGATGACCCATATTTATACTTGACCGTTATATCATTAAAACAAACGATTTGACAAAGTTTGGTGAAGATCCAATAATAACTGTGAAATCTACAGTGTTTACATGGTTTTTCATAAGATTTGACCTAGCGACCTAGTTTTTGACCCAAGATGACCCATGTTCGAACTCGTCCAAGATATTATGAAGACAAACATTCTGACAAAGTTTCATGATCATCCAATCAAAACAGTGACTTCTAGAGTGTTCACAAGGTTTTCCAGCAATTTGCCCTAGTGACCTAATTTTACTACAGAAATTACCCATTTTCAAACTTGACCTACATATTATTAAAATAAACATTCTGACAAAGTTTCATGAAGATGCAGTCAAAACAGTGATTTCTAAAGTGTTCACAAGGTTTTCCCTTATTTGGCCCTGGTGACCTAGTTTTTGACCCCAAATGGCCCAATATCGAACTCATCCGAGATTTTGTTGATATTAACGTTCTGACCCAGTTTTGCTAAAATTGAGCCAAAAATGTGGCCCCTAGTGTGGTCACAACAAAAAGTTTGACGACGCACGACGCCGGACGCCAGACGGAGAGTGATCCTAATAGCTCACTTTGTCACTTTGTGACATGTGAGCTAAAAAGATGGAAGGTTCTCCTACCTCTGAAAGGATTGCTGAAACATTAAAAATGACAAAAGAAAAATGGAACCTCCCTGACATTCTTGCTACTACTGATAATGCAGCCAATGAAACAAGAGGGCCATGATGGCCCTATAAATGCTCACCAGGAGAAAAGGTCATTCGGAGATTAACATTGTTGAAGTTTTCTATACGAGTCCAAGTAAAATCAAGTGACCCATCTGGGCTGTTTTTTATCCCATGGCCATTATATGAACAGATATAAAAGAGGTCTATTAGACAAAGCTAGATACAAAATAACTTAGCTCTAGGTCTTGTGGTTTCGGAGAAGATTTTTTAAAATTTTCCTATATAAAATAGAATAAACCCCAGGGCAGGGCTAATTTTGACCCCGGGGCCATAATTTGAACAAACTTGGTAGAGGTCCACTAGACAATGCCACATACAAAATATCTAAGCTCTAGGCCTTGCAGTTTCGGAGAAGATTTTTTAATTTTCCTATATAAGTCTATATAAATCAAGTGACCCCCGGGGCGGGGCCAATTTTGACCCTAGGGCAATAATTTGAACAAACTTGGTAGAGGTCCACTAGACAATGCTACATACCAAATATCTTAGCTCTAGGCCTTGTGGTTTCAGAGAAGAAGATTTTTTTAATTTTCCTATATAAAATAGAATAAACCCCAGTGCAGGGCCAATTTTGACCCTAAGGCCATAATTTGAACAAATTTGGTAGAGGTCCACTAGATAATGCTACATACCAAATATCTTAGCTCTAGGCCTTGTGGTTTCGGAGATGAAGATTTTAAAAATTTTCCTATATAAGTCTATATAAATCAAGTGACCCCCGGGGCGGGCCAATTTTGACCCTAGGGCAATAATTTGAACAAACTTGGTAGAGGTCCACTAGACAATGCTACATACCAAATATCTTAGCTCTAGGCCTTGTGGTTTAGGAGAAGAAGATTTTTAAAATTTTCCTATATAAAATAGAATAAACCCCAGGGCAGGGCCAATTTTGACCCTAGGGCAATAATTTGAACAAACTTGGTAGAGGTCCACTAGATAATGCTACATACTAAATATTTTAGCTCTAGGCCTTGTGGTTTCGGAGAAGAAGATTTTTAAAATTTTCCTATATAAGTCTATATAAATCAAGTGACCCCGGGGCGGGGCCAATTTTGACCCTAGGGCAATAATTTGAACAAACTTGGTAGAGGTCCACTAGACAATGCTACATACCAAATATCTTAGCTCTAGGCTTTGTGGTTTCGGAGAAAAAGATTTTTTTAATTTTCCTATATAAAATAGAATAAACCCAAGGGCAGGGCCAATTTCGACCCTAGGGCAATAATTTGAACAAACTTGGTAGAGGTTCACTAGATAATGCTACATACCAAATATCTTAGCTCTAGGCCTTGTGGTTTCAGAGAAGAAGATTTTTTAAATTTTCCTATATAAGTCTATATAAATCAAGTGACCCCCGGGGCAGGGCCAATTTCGACCCTAGGGCAATATTTTGAACAAACTTGGTAGAGGTCCACTAGACTATGCTACACACCAAATATCAAAGCTCTAGGCATTGTAGTTTTTGACAAGAAGATTTTTAAAATTTCCTATATAAGTCTATGTAAAATCAAGTTACCCCCGGGGCGGAGCCAATTTTGACCCCAGGGAAATAATTTGAACAAACTTGGTAGAGTTCCATTAGACAATGCTACATACCAAATATCTCAGCTCTAGGCCCTGTGGTTTCGGACAAGAAGATTTTTTAAGTTTTTTCTATTTGTTGCCATAGCAACCAGTTTTTAATGAAATTTAATTTTTTGAACAACTTTGAAAGGGGACCACCCAAGGATCATTCCAGCAAAGTTTGGTTGCAATCGGCATAGCGGTGTAGGAGGAGATGTTGTTTTAAGTAAACATGGACGCCACGTAACGACGCACGATGGACGCAGGGCGATCACAAAAGCTCACCTTGAGCACATTCGTGCTCTGGTGAGCTAAAAAAGGCTTTCCAGTTACTGAATTGGGAGCGTTTTGGTTGTTACGGGCATCGAATCAACCTGATTGTAAAAAAGTCAATGGACATTCCAGAAGTAAAAGGACTGACTAGTAAAGCTAGAAGTTCGGTAACTTTTTTCCATACTTCTTCTTCTGCTGCAGATATGCTTAAACAGAAACAACATGCTTTGTTTCCACCACCTTCCCTGAAAGCTTCTCATAAACTGATAAACTGATGTGGTAACTAGGTGGAACTCTACCAAGGACATGCTGCAGAGAGTTGTTGAGCTTATGCCAGCAATTGTTGCTCTTGTTAATGATGAAAAAATAAATAAGTCTGCCAGTGCAACGATTAAAAAGAATGCTTTCAGTTTTGAGGAGGTAGCATTTGCAGAGAAAATTGTGGAAGTTCTGTGTAATTTCCAAAAGGCAACAGACATTTTGTGTGCTAAAATATTCCTACTATGCATAAACTCCTGCCTGTGGTTGTAAAATTGTCCCGTGCTCTTGAGATTAGTGATAATGATCCAGAAGAAATCCAGGCTTTAAAATCTATGATGAACTCAGAGCTGCTTAAAAGAACAGAATGTGAAGAAATATCTTTAGCAGCTTGTGTGCTTAACCCTTACACTAAAGACTTCTTCAGTTTCTGCCTTCAAAAAAGGAGGATGCACATAATCTGCTTCACAGGCTTGCTACCAGCACTGACATTGTAATTAAAGCAGAAAAAGACGAGAACCAGAACTATGTCACATTAAACCCGTCTCTTCCAACATTGCCAAACCTCACAATGGACAGTGATATTCAAGAACCACCAGCCAAAAATAACTAGAACTATCACTAAAGGTGATGAATACCCCCAGATGCGGCCTTGACACAGTTATTGTAACAGTTTACAGAGGGAAATATAATGCATTTTCATTTTTTTAATACCTGCAAATTGTTGCTTAGATATATCCTGACCAGTTTCTAAATATACATTATATAAAAAATAACAAAGGGCCATAACTCATTAAAATTTACTTGGACAAAACCTATTGTGGACATGCACAACTTGGCAAACTACTTATCACTTCTAAGAAGTTTCAATGAATTCCTGCATGTAGTTGCTGAGAAATGGTACGGACAAAATTTACCTAATTGTATAAAACAAAGGGCCATAACTCAGTGAAAATTAATCCAAACAAAACCTGGTTATTGCATGCACAACTTGGCTTACTTTTTATAACTTCTGTGAAGTTTCATTGAATTCCTATGAATAGTTACTGAGATATTGTATATACACTGTATAAAAAACAACAAAGGGCCATAACTCAGTGAAAATTTAACCAACCAAGACAAGCTTAATGCATGCACAACTAGCTACCTACTCATCACTTCTGAGAAGTTTTATTGAATTCCTGGCAGTAGTCAATGAGAAATAGTCAGGACAAAATTTGCCTATTGTATATATTGTAGAAAAAAACAAAGGGCTATAACTCAGTGAAAATTAATCCAAATGAAAAATGATTTAAGCATGCACAACTAGGCTAACTACTTATTACTTCTGTGAAGTTTCGTTGAAATCCTGTGAGTAGTTGCTGAGAAATTGTCCGGACAAAATTTGCCTATTGTATATACTGTATAAAAACAACAAAGGGCTATAACTCGGTGTAAATTAATCCGAACGAAAATTGCTTTAAGCATGCACAACTAGGCCTACTACTGATCACTTCTGTGAAGTTTCATTGAGATCCTGTGAGTAATTGCTGAGAAATTCTCCAGACAAAATTTGCCTATTGTATATACTGTATAAAAACAACAAAGGGGTATAACTCAGTGAAAATTAATCCGAACGAAAAATGCTTTAAGCTAGCACAACTAGGCTTACTACTGATCACTTCTGTGAAGTTTTATTGAAATCCTGTAAGTAGTTGCTGAGAAATTCTCCGGACAAATTGTGTCTACAGACGCACGGACCGACCGACCGGCCGACCGTCAAGCGTGAATCCAATATAGCCCCCATATATTTCATATCTGGGGGTATAATAAATCAGCAGATACAGAGGAATGGCTTGATGATGTAGTTTGTACAGGAGAAAGTAGTGTTGACACTTCAGTATTAGCTGAAAAGGAAATTTATTCATACTTCATGTCAAAAGTTGAAACTGGTATGACTGTTCTAAATTGGCGGAAAAGCCATGAGCAACTATACCCTGGATTGGCTAGGAAATATTTAAACTGCCAAGCCTCCTCAGTACCCTCTGAGCGTGTTTTCAGTTTGGCTGGTCATCTTGTTAATAAAAAGAGATGTAGACTTAGTCCAGAAAATGTGGACATGTATATTTTTCTTCACAAAAACTTAAAAGATTATTGGTAATAATCCATGTAAGGATTTATATTTGACTTTGTATACTGCAGGCTTTTTTATGCTGTTTCAGAGGCTGAAATTCTGCCTCGATCCCCTAATGAAAAGTTAAGTATGAATTCATTTCCCCCAAATTTTGTCCCAAAATTCCCTGTTGAATACTAAATTTACACTAGAAGCCCAAGGGCAACATGTCGAGCCCCTGTTTAGCCAGCTTGTGATCTTGACCTTTGAACTACAAGTATGGGTGATATTCATGACACATCATTTCATCGAAGTAAACTTTTATACCAATTTATTTCAAAATCCTTGAATGCAAACAGAAGTTACAGCCCAGAAAAGGAAAATATATTTGACCGAATGTGTAATCTTGACCTTTGACCTATGAAAATCTAGGTGTTGCCCAAGACACATGGTCTCATTGTATTATGGCAAGTCATTTTCAAAAATTCAAAGCATAAGGGAGACACAGCCCTGACAAGGTGTATAATGATTATTTTTTATGTTTGACCTCTAAGTGTGACCTTGACCTTTGAGCTAGAGACCTGGATCTTACGCACTGCACACCGTCTCATAGTGTTTAACAATTATGCCAAGTTATATTAAAAAGTTTCTATGCATAAGGGAGATACAGCCCAGACAAGGGCCCCGTTTCATCAAACATCTTACGCCACTTTTTAAGTAAGAAGTGTCTTATCTCCCTTCTTAGCGTTAAAATACGTTTCATCAATATTTTCTTAGCTACGAATTCTTAAGTTTGGGAAAGATTCTTACTTAACTTTACGATAGCTCATGGGCTTTCTTAAAGATAAGAAAACGCGGCTTCTGTCTTTATTATTATGAGACAGCCTTTTATTTTAAGACTGTTGAGTGCGATGTAAGATATATTTCTGCTTGTCATATCATTACTCACAGTTAGGAGATTTTATAACAACAGAGGCTCAGTATAGCTGTAGAACATTTCATCCATAACTGAACATTAATGGTTAAGAACATCTTTCAGTTGTGCATCATTTATTTCAAATTCATACTAATGCATTTTATAAAGTTTACTGATATCATTTGCTTCACTGAGTTCATGTTGTCAAGGATACAAATGCATGTTTACTGGTAGTTTTAAATAACTTATACCTGTATCATACTCTATTCTACAAACTGAATAAAATAATAAATAAATTATTATTGATGATATACTAAAGTCACAATGAAGTACATTTGTACTTGCATGCATGGGCTCTCAGCTGGATTTTTTTATCACAATACATGTACAAATGTATGTGCATTAACAACAAGATGTAAACAAGGTAATAAAGATTTAAGATTATACAGTTGTCCTTGGATTTCATGTTCATATTACAACATTAATACAGCAAAACAGTGGCTGAATATTTGCACCCAAATTCATGCAAAGCAATGTTTATCTATCTAAATGTTTATCACATCAAAATCATATTAGGCACTGGTATCTTTATTTACTAATGTCACCATAAATTGTTTTATGAAGTCCTCAAAAGAATCTGTGAATACAAAGTACAACATTTCAATTCATAGCAAGTCTTCATAGATAAACTCAGAAACTGATGCAGAATTATTTATGAAGAAGCAAAAACGACATAAATAACGAAATATATTAAATATTTTAAGGATATTTTATTCAAGAAATATTTCAAGAATTGGTTTCATATTTTACATGAAGGAATATAATAACAAAATACAGGTCAAGTTCGATTTCACTTAAAATCCAAATATTTTCTCTCGGGGAGGCGTTCGTGTCCTCCGGACACATATCAAGTTTAAATTAGAACTAAAAATGGTGAACTTTCAGTTGTATTTGCAGGGATTAGAAGCACTGTCAAATATTATTTTTTTGAATAATGCATTTTATTTCAAACACCGTGATTGACGATAATTAGACATAATATTAGCTTTCGACGTAGCTGGCATTTTTATATTGTTCACTTTTCAAATTAACGTTACGACACGTGCGTATGTGCGTATCGCTGATGTAATAACTTGTTGGCAATCTGATACTTTTAAAACTTATTTTAAGACCGTAAGAAACCTTTTGGTATTTCTCTTTAACCGATCGTATGTGCGTTTAATAGCCATAAAACAAATTTTCATGATAAAAATTGAAAAATAAAGCTAACAGGTATTAAAATGCATCTGAAGTTTTCGTATTTATTAACTGTTCTTCTCCGATTCTCACTGTGAAATCTTATTGCTCAAACGAAACTAATTTGATCTGATCAGCATTAATCATAAAAGGTACGGTTAGGTTGTCCAACATACATAGATGTGCGAATAAAGGAATTTTATGTGCAAGTTTGAGCGACTCAAAAACACATAATATCATGAGCCAATGTTCACATTGTTTAAAAAACATATTTTCAGATAAGATATATCAAATAGTTTACATTTTCTGAAAGATGAGAGCTTCATCTTTAATTTGGTATATAATTTACAAAATTCGGCTGAGAAGTAAAATAAAACTCTCTATATAATATATGTATAGAATCAATTGTATTTTTCTTATTTACATAGCTAGGGCCAGTGAATAGACTTACCCGTGTAGACTGTGTCGCGGTCTTTACACATTTAGATAAGAACAGTTGATAAAACGGTTTAAGAATTTCGTAACTTTTGTCGTAAGTGTCTTCGTAGGAAAGAATCTTACGTAAGATAAGAATATATTGATGAAACGAGGCCCAGGTGTATAATACTCATTTTTGATGTTTGACCTCTAAGTGTGACCTTGACCTTTGAGCAAGAGACCTGGATCTTGTGCACTGCACACCGTCTCATGACGTTTAACAATTATGACAAGTTATCTTAAAAAGTTTCTATGCATAAGGGAGATACAGCCCGGACAAGGTCTATAATGCTCATTTTTGACGTTTGACCTCTAAGTGTGACCTTGACCTTTAAGCTAGAGACCTGGATTTTGCACACTGCACACCGTCTCATGGTGTTTAACAATTATGCCAAGTTATCTTAAAAAGTTTCTATGAATAAGGGAGATACAGCCCAAACAAGGTCTATAATGCTCATTTTTGACGTTTGACCTCTAAGTGTGACCTTGACCTTTTGAGCTAGAGACCTGAATTTTGCGCACTGCACACCATCTCATGGTGTTTAACAATTATGCTAAGTTATTTTAAAAAGTGTCAATGCATAAGGGAGATACAGCCCGGACAAGGATCCGGACGGACACACTCACTCACTCACTCACTCACTCACTAACTAACTAACTAACGTACAGACACGCAACCGCCATTGTGGCGGTTATGTCGAGCTCACCGCAGGCGGGCTCGACAATAAAAACCAGTAGGAAGTTAACAACTGCATAGTGTATTGCAAACAATTGGCAATTTTCTATTGTTTCTGCATGTTAAATACATTGATGCTTGTATTGAATAGTTCAATGGCTTTTGGTGTCTAACTTCAACTTGTACAAATATTGCATTTTATGAACATCTCTATCAATGGTAAAATTTCTTCTATCTGACTTATTTCCCCCTTGAAAGGACAAGCCATCTTCCCCCCTAAACCCAGAAAGGGCAGCTGTGACAGTGTACATTATTTTTACAATTACATTTTATTATTTTACATTTTATACAAGTATTCATTTATAACCATTAAATATTTGTTTACTTTGATTGAATATGTAGAATGAATCATTTATACATCATTTCTGAATTGTCTTAATTTTACTTATTTTGGAATTTGTAAACATGAAGTTAAAAATGCTACACAATCTTGGGAAAGGGAGAGTTGTTGTTTGTAAAATATTACCTCCCTTTGTGGTATACAAAGTCAAATAGATCTAGGGCTAAACATTTCAAATTGTTGTATGGGTGAAATTTGATATTTAGTCGATTTTAATATCATGTTTGAATGTCAGAATGTATCAGGATCAGGTACCTCAGGGGTCGGCCGAGTGGGCGAAATGGGCGAAATAATCGCCCTCAGCTTTCAGACTTCGCCTCTAAATAACGGTCTGGCGAAATTGACTTCGCCCTAAAATCTTGTCTGTTTTGTCTCTGTATACAATATACAAGCTGACTTACACAGTAACACATGATTATCAATCACGCTCCGATGGTTTTAATATACACGGAAAGCTTATCGTAGTCAATCTTAATTCACACTTTACACTGCAGTAAGCACCGCCTCCGTATGCTGCAGTGGGCAGTCGAATAGACCAATGATAGCCAATCGCAGCGTTTGTTGTAACAGCTTAATCGTTATCAACCAATCAGAGTGCAGTTTACATTCGTAAACCGAAATTAATGAAAGTCTTCTAGATCGGGCAAAAAGATATGGCTAATTGGTGCTAAATAACAATAAATACCCGGCGTGATGTGAAAACAACGGTTTTAACAATAGATAGCGGGTCTAATTGATGTAACTGACATCTATATTCAGTAGACGGGCATGTACTTTTATCTTTGTCGTTCCGATTTTGGTTTATGTTCACGACGCGATAAACAGAGAGGCGACATGTTCGCGAGTTGAGTAAGAGACAGCGAAGTTTTCCAAACTGCGAATAATTAATTAATAACAGCCATCTGTAATTAAAACTGCTTCTCCATAGTAAAAACACGTGATTCTGAAATGTCGCTCGCCACTTAGTTACTGGGCGATTCACGATGTTTCGACTTTAGTAAAGTGAAAGTAAAAATTGGTCAGTATCCTACATGTTCCCGGCAAATAAATAAAAATTTAGTTCGATGAATGAAAAATTGTTTTCACTCGGAAATTTAATTACCGGTCATTGGTTATTTGTGAAAACATGCGACATTGACAAATGATCTATTCGTCAATCATAATGCAAACAGAAAGTAGCTTTCCATGCAGTGATCTCCCTTACTTAGGTTTATTTTCCGGAGTCTGTGTCCCACAGAACTTTAGGGGTCCTAGGTAGACTTTTTCGCACTTTAACACAGAAAAACGTGTCACATAAATTCCTGAATCTTTAATTACTAAGATATATCTAGAAATTATTATTTTGAAAATTGAAATGAAATATGATAAGCTTCAATTTTCATTTATGTCATTATCATAACAAAGGGGGAATATATGACATGCTCCTGCCCAGAATTAACATGTATAGTAATAATAACTTTATAACAATCAAAATGAATGGCAGCCAGTAAAAAGTAATGCATTTGTAACTTCTGCCATGCGACTACCCACTTCTCCCTAAAGTGGCCCCACTTCTCCCTGAATTGAGATTAGGGAGAAGTCACTTCTCCCTAAAATTTCAACCTAGGTCGACCCCTGTACCTGTAACTTTTTTTATAATCGCTCTGTATCCTTAAACACAATTTTGACCTTTTCTCAGTTGTTTTATTATGTAAATGAATTTATTTTGTGTGAGATTTTGTTGGATCAAGTTGAGATATGCAGTGATGAACATTAATAACAGCATATTAACTTTCTCTATTAATTATGTACTTTTTACATTCTGTCATGCTAAATGAAGTACTGTTTAATAGTTAAGAAATCCTTAATAAAGGCACATTTTTCTATAAAAAAAGAAGTGTATGTTTATTTATGATCTTAAAAAAAGAAATAGGCTCACAGTTAATTGAAATATAGTATTGAAGACATTCTTCAAGTTATGTTTGATGCCTAGCCTTGTATCTGATTGTTTCCGATAATCAATCGGTAAGAAAGACCGATTAATCGATGTTGAATTTTCCAGCTGATTGCCCATCACTACTTGTAAGGCAACATGGAAACTGAACTTACATAGACTTGTACGGCAACATGGAAACTGAACTTACATAGACTTGTACGGCAACATGGAAACTGAACTTACATAGAGTTGTACAGCAACATGGAAACTGAACTTACATAGACTTGTACGGCAACATGGAAACTGAACTTACATAGACTTGTACGGCAACATGGAATCTGAACTTACATAGACTTGTACGGCAACATGGAACAGGAACTAGTAGAAACATGTAGTACTTTGGTTTTGTACTGCATGATTGAAGCTATGTGTAGTTTCTAAAAAATCAATACCAAACCAGTCGAGCACTCAAGACTTTCTGTTTATCTGATGTATAATGACCCATTTCACAGCTATGGTCATTTCAAAGCCGCCCCAGAGACAAGGGAGATAAGATACTCAACTTACTGGTCCATGAGATATAATAATTAAAACTAGAAATGTGTCCGTAGGACAGGGATGCCCCCGCCATTTCACACTGGACACAAAAATGAGTGTTGTGTGGTAAATATGTGAATACAACATAGAGCAGGTTGCTTGGGAATGAATGCTGCCCATAGTGGGAAGTAAAGATCACCTAAGGGTGGTAAACACACAACAACATGTACTTTCACTATTTCAATATAAGGAATGAACGTAAATATATATGTGTCCACTGTGACCTTTGAGTAAAGGACCGTTTTTGCGCATGACACGTCATCTTAATATGATGAACATTTGTGCCAATTTATTTCAAAATCCCATCATACATGACAAAGTTATAAGCCAGACACAAACATACACTTTCACTATATCCATAATAATATGCACCAACTTTTAATGTCCACTGTGACCTTGACCTTTGAGCAAGTGACGCAGTTGATGCTCATGACACGTCGTCTTGATATGATGAAAATTAGTGCCAGTTTATTTCAAAATCCAATCATTCAAGACAGAGTTAAAAGCCGGACATGAACATATACATATAATGCTTTAAGTGTCGACTGTGACCTTGACCTTTGAGCAAACGACACAGTCGTTTAGCATGACACATCGTCCTGTTATGATGAACATTTGTGCCAATTAATTTCAAAATCCAATCATGCATGACAGAGTTATAAGCCGGACACGAACATATACACACAATGCTTTAAGTGTCGACTGTGACCTTGACCTTTGAGTAAGCGACACAGTTCTTGCTCATGACACGTTGTCTTGATATGAACATTTGTGCCAATTCATTTCAAAATCCCATCATGCATGTCAGAGTTATAAGCCGGACACGAACATATACATATAATGCTTTAAGTGTCAACTGTGACCTTGACCTTTGAGCAAGCGACACAGTCTTGCGTATGACTCATCGTCTTGTCATGATGAACATTTGTGCCAATTTATTTCAAAATCCAATCATGCATGACAGAGTTATAAGCCTGACACGAACATATACACACAATGCTTTATGTGTCGACTGTGACCTTGACCTTTGAGTAAGCGACACAGTTATGCACATGACACGTCGTCTTGATATGATAAACATTTGTGCCAATTTATTTCAAAATCCAATCATGCAAGACAGAGTTATAAGCGAACACGAACATATACATATATTGGTATAAGTGTCAACTGTGACCTTGACCTTTGAGCAAGCGACACAGTTTTTGCGCATGACACATCGTCTAGTTATACTGAACATTTGTGCCAAATTATTTCAAAATCCAATCATGCATGACAAAGTTATGAGCCGGACACGAAAATCCGTAACACACAAACACACACACACCAACGGACAGGGTAAACACTATATGCCATCCGCCATTTCATGGAGGGGGCATAACAAGTATAAAACAATGTATAACCTGATCAATGGCCACCATCTGAGGCGTCACATCATCACCTTCAGGTTTCTGATGAAGGTTCAAACATCTCACAAACAATCTAACACCATTATCTGTACTTTGTAAACATTCACACGTTTCCACAGTAAATCTTTTCAGAATTAGATTTAAACAATCAGTTGTCATGACAACAGCAGACTTTTCAGTTTGGACTATAAGGGCTCCCATTAAAGGCAACAGTCTGTTCAAAACATCCTGAAAAGAACATTAGATCTGATAGTCATACAAACATAAGAATCGATCAAGAATACTTATTTTCAATCTTATATGTTTGTAATATACAATTCAGAACCTACCATAGTGATTTTTTTTCAAAATTATCTCACTACCCACGCCCGTCAAAAGAGGAAATTTAGCACAACAGATTTCAAAATGGGAAATATTTAACATCTATGTTCTATGGAACATGTGATTATTTAGTTGTATAAATCATAAATATAAATAGTACTACACTGTAATTGGTGACAATTGTGTGAAAACTGTTGTATTTTTTTTTCTTTTTACATGATCTTGTGGAAAACACTTTTGTGACAGGGGAAATTCGGGCCATTTTAGGAGGAAACTGAAGGAAATTTTGCCAGGGGAAACAGCCAATATAAAGGCAGTAAATATGGCGAAAAAGAAATCACTGTATCAGGAGGCTGTTAAATGTAAAAATTTGTCTGTTTCTTGCTACTAAATGACAGAGAAAAATAGTCTGTTTCTTGCTACTAAATGACAGAGAAAAAAAATAGTCTGTTTCTTGCTACTAAATGACAGAGAAAAATAGTCTGTTTCTTGCTACTAAATGACAGAGAAAAATAGTCTGTTTCTTGCTACTAAATGACAGAGAAAAATAGTCTGTTTCCTGCTACTAAATGACAGAGAAAAATAGTCTGTTTCCTGCTACTAAATGACAGAGAAAAATAGTCTGCTTCTTGCTACTAAATGACAGAGAAAAATAGTCTGCTTCTTGCTACTAAATGACAGAGAAAAATAGTCTGTTTCTTGCTACTAAATGACAGAGAAAAATGGTCTGTTTCTTGCTACTAAATGACAGAGAAAAAGTAAATCCACTAATTTGTTTACCTTTCCACTCACTTTCAAGAGGCAAAACATTGCCAACCTACCTACCCCCTTTTTTATCAGTATGTAATCAGAAACCTAATGTTAAACCTGATTTTAACATACAAATGTTATATTGTTTTACTTCAACTACACATCCAGTGACTGATTTAAGTAATGTGACATCATGTTTGAGAATTTTTTTATAAAGAAGTCAGATGTCCTCTTGACACAATACCATAACAAATCAAGTGAACAAACTTAAAAGACAGGACAGATTTAATTAGAGATAAATTTAGCTAATAAAAACTGCTTACCATTAAGAATTGGAAGATTATTTAAGACAAAGTTTATTCATCATTCTCTTACAAGACCTGTCTTAATGGCATTGACAACAATGTAACACAATGCCCCCTCAATGTGACCTTGACCTTTGACCTATTGACCTTAAAATATACAGGCCCTGTAGAGGTTGTCATGAGTAACCAACATGAAGTTTGATGACTGTAGGCATTTTGATTTTATAGGCATTGAAGGTTAAAAACATACAGACAACAACAGACGGGCCAAAATCTATCTATACGGTCATACAAGGATTATGACATCATCCACTTTGTTCTTCTTGTTTGAATAATGTGTAAGGATTAAGATAAAGGATTCGTTTAATATAATGTCATCCCTTTTGAAAAGGGCCAGCCAAGTTGTTTTACGAGACACCTAACTTTAGTGCACACAGTACCTCCAAAATCCCTTCTGTGTAATTAACCTCAGCAATATTTTATGAAACAAGAGGGCCAAGATGGCCCTATATCGCTCACATGACAATCACTGTTCACTCATTAAAACATTGTTTTGAACCGGTGACCTAGTTTTTGACCCCAGATGACCCATGTTAGAACTTGTCCTACATATAAATAAGACAAACATTCTGACAAAATTTGGTGAAGATCCAATCAAAACCATGAAAACTACAGCATAGACAAGGTTTTCCTAAGATTTGACCTCGTGACCTAGTTTTTGACCCCAGACGACCTATGTTCGAATTTGTCTTACATATCATTACGACAAACATTCTGACTAGGTTTAGATACAATCAAAATTTGACATCTACAGTGTTAATAAGGTTTTCCTAAGATTTGACCTTGTGACCTGGTTTTTGACCCTAGGTGACCCATATTTGAACTTGTCCTTAATATTATTAATCCAATTAAAACCATGACATTTAGAGCTTTTACAAGATTTTTACCTAAGATTTGACCTGGTGACCCAGTTTTTTACCCCGGCTGACCCATGTTCAACCTTGACCAACATATCATTGCGGCAAACATTTTGACAAGGTTTGGTGAAGATCCAATTAAAACTGTGACATCTATGAGCTACGTTAATATTTTTGCACAGATGCAGACGACGCAGTGATCATGTCTGGACTTTTTCTTCGAAAACATTAAGACAAATCTTGTCAACTAGCAGGAGATATAAACTGTAAGAAAAAGAAGGATTTTCTGAATTTAAAGTTGATGGTAAAATGTTTTCTCCAAATTAATACCTTATTGTTCAACAGAGAGAGTGTATGTAGAAGAGTGTACTGTATATATTGTGGTGTAGACTGGCACACTATGAAATTCAACATGGCTGACAATGCAGACTGTTTCTCTTCCTTCTTTGATGACGGTGTACCAGACTTCTTCCTGGATCTAGTTTTTGGTGTCTTTGATGGTGATGTCTGAGTGTCTGATCCTAATTCAGTGGATTTGAACACTGATGCAATAACCTGTTAAATAAATTCAAGAGCAAAATAGTAATAACAAAATACAGAAACTTTGTATGGTGATAGGAACAAATTTACTTTATTTTATAATTATCCCATCTTGTTACATTTATTGATTGTTGTTTTAATGCCCATTCAACAGCTATGATCAATTCAGGGCTGCCCCAGAGAGAAAGGAGAGAAGATACAAGAGAAGCAGACATTTATATCCCTGACTCAATTCAGGGCTGCCCCAGAGAGAAAGGAGAGAAGATACAAGAGAAGCAGACATTTATATCCCTGACTCAATTCAGGGCTGCCTCAGAGAGAAAGGAGAGAAGATACAAAGGAAGCAGACATTTATATCCCTGACTCAATTCGGGGCTGCCCCAGAGAGAAAGGAGAGAAGATACAAAGGAAGCAGACATTTATATCCCTGACTCAATTCAGGGCTGCATCAGAGAGAAAGGAGAGAAGATACAAGAGAAGCAGAGAAGATACAAGAGAAGCAGAGAAGATACAAGAGAAGATACAAGAGAAGCAGTGAAGATACAAGAGAAGCAGAGAAGATACAAGAGAAGATATAAGAGAAGCAGAGAAGATACAAGAGAAGATACAATAGAAGATACAAGAGAAGATATAAGAGCAGCAGAGAAGATACAAGAGAAGATACAAGAGAAGCAGAGAAGATACAAGAGAAGATACAAGAGGAGATACAAGAGAAGCAGAGAAGATACAAGAGAAGATACAATAGAAGATACAAGAGAAGATATAAGAGAAGATACAAGAGAAGATACAAGAGATACAAGAGGAGATACAAGAGAAGCAGAGAAGATACAAGAGAAGATACAATAGAAGATATAAGAGAAGCAGAGAAGATACAAGAGAAGATACAGAGGAGATACAAGAGAAGCAGAGAAGATATAAGAGAAGCAGAGAAGATACAAGAGAAGCAGAGAAGATACAAGAGAAGATACAGAGAAGATACAAGAGAAGCAGAGAAGATACAAGAGAAGCAGACATTTATATCCCTGACTCTTTATTTAGATTTGTTTTCCTGGTTCTTTATCCTGCCTGGTGCAAAGCATCAATACACCTCAACTTGTCACATGAGATAAAATGTTTTGTTTTCTTATGAAATTTAAGATAAAATGAATTTAAAGAAAATTATTTATACAAAGAGTTAATGAAATGAACAATCCTAGGTTAATATAATAAACAAATAAGGAGGGCTTCTGTGGTTGAGTAGCGATAGTCTTTGACTTATAATCACTAGCCCTTCACCACTGTAAGTTTGAATTCTACACAGGACCAGAAATATTCTCATGATTGGAAGTTGTCCATCTGGCTAACAGAAGGTCGGTGGTTCTACCCAAGTAGAAATATTGGGTCCTCTTCTGCTTTTAAAGCTTGCAAAGCCATTAAATAACCCTGACTGTTGGTTCTACAATAAACACCAGTGAAAAAAGAAAAAAACATGCTGCATTCATTTAACACATATGCTCCCCTTGGCAGCCCAACTACTGCAGACGGAGCAACATACAAGGCAATCCCTATACGCCCCTAGCATCCTTTGAAAGCTAATCTATAAGACATAATTCTCCAATTAATTCGATTTCTTGAAGATGACATTGTAACTAGATAATTTACCTGTTGTATATATGCTGGATCAGCCGTGATCTCGCCTTCACAACGTACAACTTTCTTCATCAAGTTTATATACAAAGATCCAACATTCTCAGCTTTTGTTAACAAATATTTCATGTAACTAATTCCAACATTTCTTATAGTGGTATGTTCACTCGTTAATATTATCAATAGACTGGCTATCACTGAAATATATAATGATGAATTAATTTCAAAAAAGTTTACACATGACTTTATTTTCAATCCAACAAATTAGTTCATCTGATGGTATTTCAATAAATCAATATGAAGGTGTATCCATAATTTTGATACTGTATTTACATACTACAACACTTATCCTAAGTTAAGAAGAAAATATGGTGAGTGATACGAAGTAGAAGAAGGCTATGATTAAGTAAAAGTTTGAAGTTTGCTAATGAATATAAGTAGGAGTGATCTTCGGTCTTGCTGAAGATTTAATACTGTAGATACATGTGAATGAGACTTTGTCTGTACAGTAGATTAAAAAAAACAAATACTTGAAAATGTATACTTGGTGTTGACTGTAGATAAGATGGGATAAATTAAAAATTAATTTTTTATCTGTTGTTTAACAGCCCATTCAACAGCTATGGTGTTTTCAGGGCTGTCCCCAAGACAGCGAGGAGAAAGGTACTGAACCAGGCATTTCAGGGCTGTCCCCAAGACAGCGAGGAGAAAGGTACTGAACCAGGCATTTCAGGGCTGTCCCCAAGACAGCGAGGAGAAAGGTACTGAACCAGGCATTTCAGGGCTTTCCCCAAGACAGCGAGGAGAAAGGTACTGAACCAGGCATTTCAGGGCTGTCCCCAAGACAGCAAGGAGAAAGGTACTGAACCAGGCATTTCAGGGCTGTCCCCAAGACAGCGAGGAGAAAGGTACTGAACCAGGCATTTCAGGGCTGTTCCCAAGACAGCAAGGAGAAAGGTACTGAACCAGGCATTTCAGGGCTGTCCCCAAGACAGCGAGGAGAAAGGTACTGAACCAGGCATTTATATCCCTCTTTATTTCAAATAGTTATTCCTGATTGTTTATCGTGCCCAGTGTAAGACATCAATTTATCACATAACCTGTGGTCCAGGAGAGCCGTAAACCCGTGCCGGAAATATCGTTCGGCACTGCCAAACCGTGCAATAAACATTCAAATTAGCCAAATCACTACATTTGCATATTTTGTATTACTGCGCTACTATGATATTTGTAAACATGGCCGACTTTCGATTCGTACCAGGAGATTTTGTCAACATTGATGGGCAAGGCAAAGCTGTAGTTAATGAACGTGTGTATCGAGGGTTTGGAACTATTTATATTGTTAGACTCTGTGACAGTGATTGTGAATTTGAAATTGAAAGCACAAGGTTGCTACCATTCATTGACTACGTGCATCAACACAATTATTCTCCAGTTCAGCCTGCGAGGAAAAGACTCCGTATCCTGGACTCTGACAGTGACTCCCAGTGATTCAATAAATCCAATTTACATGTTTTTAAACGGTCACAATACACAGTTTAAATAACTAAGAGAAATGTATTTTAAATATTGATGCTCGTGAACAAGGTCAGGGACGAATTGCGGATTTATGTTTAATGTTGTTTAATTTGTTTTATAAATGATTTCAATATTCATGATATGAATAAAATGATGTTAGTGTAAATAAAATAACGATTTTATGTATTTTATCATGCATTTATTGCCAAACGATAAATAGAAACATGCACTACTTTTTTGTGGTAGCGCACAGAAGTGAACAGTCTACACTAGACGTCTTGTATATAGGTCATCCTATAGTCTGTTTCATTTTCTGTGATTGTTTTTACGGTTATGTGATAAATAGAATCTTACATTCGTGGACTCATTCCTTACCATTTTTTTAAACTCTTTGACAAAAACACTATGACACTCGGCAGAGCCTCGTGCTATATTGTTTAGTCAACTCGTTTAATAATCAAAGGCCTGAAGGCCTGAAATGAGATGAATTTTGTGATGCAGGGATCTCTCTGAGTCGATACAAAATTTAAAACTATCAATAATTCTGTCCGAAACGAGGACCTAGTACTGTAGGCTACTGTTTATTCAATCAAATATTAATGTACAAGGGTAATGTTGCCTGTTTAAAAAGAATTATTTCACCATATGAATTATCAAGGCCTTGTAACATATCCTTAATATTAAAGAACTCCTGGGTCTAGAAATCACGAAAATATACACCAATCGTGTTCATTAAGGCCGTGATATACCAATTTAAAACCGATTTTTTAAACGATGGTCTTATACGACGCAGAGATTCTTTTTCTTTATGCAACATTTAATGTTATATTTATGAATATATTGTTCTGAACTGGAGCAGCAAGCCCTTCAACTTACAAAAAGTATGTCTTGACATCACTCGGACCGCTGTTAGCTACAGTATATTTTTATATCGTTCGTGATTTTATACCCACATCGGCGTTTATCGAAAGAATAAAATATACTCGCTGTAACAAAGTAAGGGAGATCACTGGGTAGATTTGATAAGCTATTTTCGGTTTGATTTACAAATGATGCATAAATCATGTGTCAATGTCGCATGTTTTCCCAAAAATGACCACTTAACGGTAATTAAATTTCCAAGTGGTAAGAATTATCATAGATCAAGATCAGATTTTTATTTATTTGCCGTGAACACCGACTGACCTACTTAAATTTTCCGAAAATCGACTTTCGCTTTCATGATGAAGTCGAAACATCACGAATTGCCCTGTAACCAAGATACCAAGCGACATTTTTGAATCACGTGTTTTCATTATGGATAGCAAATACATAATGATTGTGGAGAAGCAGTTTTGATTACAGATGACTGTTATTAATTAATTCTTCGCAGTTTGCAAAACTTACCCTGACAGTTATTCAACTCGCAAACCGGTCGCCTCTTAAGTTTATGTTCGGTCGGCAAAAAACGAAATCGGAACAAAAAGATGTCAGTTGCATCAATTAGACCGGCTATCTATTGATCGGACCGTTGTTTTGACATCACGCCGGGTATTTATTGTCATTTTTCAACAATTAGCAAAATCTTCGTCAAGCAGACATTCATGGTATTCGGTTTACGAATATAAACTGCACTGTGATTATTGATAACAATAAGCTGTTACAACGAACGCTGCGATTGGCTGTGATTGATTTATTCGACGGCCCACTGTAGCATTCGGAGGCGGGGCGTACTGCAGTGTAGTGTGAATTAAGATTGACTACGATAAGCGGTTATTGACTTTCACAACTGATTATTGAATGAATCAGGACTTGTTAGGGTATTATGTTTAGGTAGATAATTAAAATGTGACCATTATGATTTTTAAAAGATATTTCGCCACTCGTTGTCATCTGATTTTCGACTTGTTAGCGAGTTAGTATGTATAACAACAGTGACCAATGAAGTGTCCGATAGAGTGCGTATATGAAGTATCCGATAGAGTTTGGGTCTAAACGCTAAAAATAGAAAATCGATATAGTTACAGCACCGGTGGTATTTGCTTACTGACTGTGTGTGAATGGGTGTTTGAACTGCGTGCATTACCGCTCTGTTAGCGAGTCTGTGTAACGAAAAAGACCGAAAAAATGTAGTACGAAGTCAATCCTAAGGCTATATAGAGAAATGCAGTGTTGAAATTCATAGTCTGCGTGATCGCTATATGAAAAGTATTTACAAGTAAATTCATCTCATAAAAATGGTAAGGAATGAGCACTCATTCAAGATCCTCTACATATGACTCTTTTCATGTGGTTTTCTATACACAGTACTTGGCTTAGAAGTTGGGATGGCAACACTGAATGTCCCTGATATATCGGAAGGCCAACCTACAACCTTTCATTCAGTAACCCAGCTTATTACCACTAGACCACTAGTCCATCCCCTAACAATTATATTTAAAACAAATGCATACTTGGAGTGGACTGTAAAGTAGACGTAATCACATCCTCTGGAAGATTTTTTATGAAAGCTAATCCTAAAGACAAAGATCTTGCTTGTAAATCCACAGTTATTCCAAGGTCACGGCCAAGGTCATTAGCATGTTGAGTCCACAGTAAGAACATGAACTTCAAGTAGTTGTTTACATCTTTGAAAAAAGTCTAAAAAATAAACAAGGAGTGTTTGTGAAACACAGACATCCACCTTTGTCTTTTTGATAAAAATATCAAAATATGAATTTAATCAATTGAAGTCCAACAACTGCTTAGTTTTTTTTTAAATTGACAGATAATTATTTATATGTGCATATAATATAAGACTGCAGTGAATATAGTAAAATGAAATTTATATCATGATAAAGCATGTTTATTCTACTTTCTCACAATGTATACATAGTTCAGGTTATCTTATCAGATAATCTACTATTGACCATTTCAAAAACACTATGTATTCCACATCAGTATTCTGGTACATGTTTGACTTTTGTAAACTTTCACCACAGCCTTGTAGCTGATAAGCTATTAGGCTAGCCGTGGGATGAAAGTTAACACCACTTATTATAACTACAGCATATTTTAGTTCAAAGAAGCTAAAATAGAAATCTACCTTTTGTGTTAACTGAAGTAAGTTTCTATAAACATTTCCAGTGTTACTTTTGTGACACATATTTTCTAAAATCAGTTTATACAAGGTGACCGACAATCTAAGGAACACATCACAATCTTCATCAACGTCTACCTGCCACATAGATGCTGAAAAATAGAACATTACATCATTATAGAATACTGTAAGTACTAACCTACGAAGCTTTGAGCCAATAATACAGAAAATTCAAATTGACCTTGAGACTTTTAAAAACTAAGAAGAGATGGGGTCCAACCCTGAGGGAAGAAAAGTAATGAAAGCCAGGATAGTAGCACATGGAGGTGTTACCTCAGTTATAAAGAGTTGATAGATCATATACACATATATAACTTCATGAAACAAGAGGGCCAAGATGGCCCTATATCGCTCACATGACAATCACTGTTCACTCATTAAAACATTGTTTTGAACCGGTGACCTAGTTTTTGACCCCAGATGACCTATGTTCGAATATGTCTTACATATCATTAAGATGAACATTCTGACAAGGTTTGGTGAAGATACGATCAAAATTTGACATCTACAGTGTTAATAAGGTTTTCCTAAGATTTGACCTTGTGACCTGGTTTTTGACCCTAGGTGACCCATATTTGAACTTGTCCTTAATATCATTAAGACGAACAATCTGACAATCCAATTAAAACCATGACATTTAGAGCTTTTACAAGATTTTTACCTAAGATTTGACCTGGTGACCCAGTTTGTTTTTGACCCCCACTGACCCATGTTCAACCTTGACCCACATATCATTGAGGGAAACATTTGACAAGGTTTGGTGAAGATCCAATTAAAACTGTGACATCTACGGTGTTTACAAAGTTTTCCTAAGATTTGACCTGGTGAACTAGTTATTGACCCCAGATGACCCATATTTATACTTGACCGTTATATCATTAAAACAAACGATTTGACAAAGTTTGGTGAAGATCCAATTATAACTGTGAAATCTACAGAGTTAACATGGTTTTTCATAAGATTTGACCTAGCGACCTAGTTTTTGACCCAAGATGACCCATGTTCGAACTCGTCCAAGATATTATGAAGACAAACACTCTGACAAGGTTTCATGACCATCCAATCAAAACAGTGACTTCTAGAGTGTTCACAATGTTTTCCAGCAATTTGCCCTAGTGACCTAGTTTTTCACCGGAAATGACCCATTATCAAACTTGACCTACATATTATTAAAATAAACATTCTGACAAAGTTTCATGAAGATCCAGTCAAAACAGTGATTTCTAAAGTGTTCACAAGGTTTTCCCTTATTTGGCCCTGGTGACCTAGTTTTTTACCCAAAATGGCCCAATATCGAACTCGTCCGAGACTTTGTCAATATTAACGTTCTGACTCAATTTTGCTAAAATTGAGCTAAATATGTGGCCCCTAGTGTGGTCACAACATAAAGTTTGACGACGCACGACGCCGGACACAGACTGATCCTAATAGCTCACTTTGTCACTTTGTGACATGTGAGCTAAAAATTAGAGACTGTTGTAACAAAAATTATTGTGTCAGGGAAACCCATTAAGTCATTTAGATAAACTTACATTGTAGTAACTAAGTGTTCAGCAAAATAATAAGAAAACCTGATAGATAATCAGGACAGGAATGAAAATATACCTAGAGCTGTCACAAGGTTACAAATACCCCACATCCTGCAAAGACCTTGGAGCTTCAGCAATATGAGTTGTGGGCGACACAACGTCTAGTGGTGGGTAACATTTGTGGTAATTTATTTCAAAATCCTCCAATGAAAGACAAAGTTACAGAGCAGACACGCCAAAAAGACCAAAATCATGACCTTTGAACTCTTAGTGTGACATTGACCTTGGAGCTACAGCCATGGGAGTTGCACGTGACACATTGTCTTGTGGTGGTGATCATTTGTGGTAAGTTATTTCAAAATCCTCCAATAAATGACAAAGTTACAGAGCGGACACGATTCGAGACAGACAGAGAGACTGACAGACAGACAGACCGACTGACAGACAGACAGACAGACAAGGTGACTCCAGTATAGCCCCCTACTTTCTAGTGAATGTATAATAAGTAGTAGATAAAAGGTAACAAATGGTCCTTTTATGATCAATTCAAATCTTTATTTAAGTATCAATCCATATAAATAAATTATTGTGGATTATGGGTGGTATCATTTCAAATAAACTATCCATGCATGATGTAAGTGAAATATCTTGTCTATTAAGCCACAAACTTATAATTATCAAAGAGCTAATCATAATGACTTGAAAATATTAATTAAGTTTAAACAAAACAACAATTAATTCAGCATGCAACCTTTAATACAAACCTTGATTTAGTTGTTCAGGAATTTCAGTCATGTTAACCACACTATTCATAGCTTTAACAAGAAATATTAAAGAAATATGTTTCCGCAGTTTTACACTGTTAATAACTGCACTCCATTCTTTTTCTTCAAAGTTTGCCTCTTTTTTTCCTTTAACCTGCAAATAAAATGGGACATTATATTGGCACCATCAAGGTGATATTCATACAGATTGTGAATAACTAGAAATGAGTCATAAGGACAAGAATGAGCGCTAAGTCAACTAGACAGAAGCACTGCATTGCAGAGCGATATATGAATTTATATTTTATACTGTAAAAACATTATTTTTGGGGTACTTTTCGTGCATGAATATGCATATTTTCATTTAACCACAGAATTTCAAGTGCACAAATACAGGCTTAAAGAGTTACTGAGCGGACACAAAATAAGTCATATTTGACCCCTAATTGTGACGTTGACCTTGAGCCTTCCGAAACATGCACTGTACATATTCTTGATAGGGTGAACATTTGAGTAATCCTTAGCAGGCTTAAAGAGTTATAGAGCAGACATGAAATTACTAACAGACAGTCGGACGCCAGCATCATAACATAATAGGTCTCTTCAGGTGTATAAAAAGGGGCCATAAATCCCATGAAAATATTTTGATTTTAATGGAAATAAAACTTGACTTTTTTTTATATTATTTTTATTATTATTCACCTTCAGGCAAAAGAGGAAATGAAAACCAAACTTTGAACTAACAGGGTAACACTTCATGCCCTTCTGCAGTTTCACATGACAGGGCACAATAAAAGGGTCATTGGAGGTAGAGTGGGTATATGGTATCAGACTGGTAATCAATAGCCCTTAAGCCATGCAATTTCAAATCCCATCTGATACTACAAAAAATTCACATACAAGGATGCAGTTAAGTTGGCTTAAGAAAGTTCAATAGTTCTATACAGTTGTAAGCCACAAGTCTTCCTACACATTTGTTAAAGTTTAACCATTAAAGTCACTGTGTGACATCAAATCCAAGAGATAAAAAAGAATACTAAACATTCATGATAACTTACACAGAGTTGTGACCAGAGATACTGCATGCATGCAAATATACAAAGTGTACAATAAACAAGAGGGCCACATTGGCCCTTTATCGCTCACCTGAGAACCAAGGCCAATAATCAATGACCAGGTAATATAGTTTCCATCTCTTAAAACTCATTTTTACGAAGATTTTGAGATCAAAACCAACAATGAAGGTATAATACTGTTAAACAAGCTAAAACGTAGCAAATTTTCTAATCCAAGGGTCCATAACTCTTGAAGTTGTGGTCCGATTCCACCCATAACTTACCATGTCCAAAACCATAAGGTCATACACATTTATTGTAAATATGATTAGGATCGGTGAATAAATGAAGGCGCTAGAGTGTAAACAAGCTAAAATATAGCAAATTTGCTAAGTCAAGGGCCCATAACTCTTGAAGATGCAGTCCGATTCTGCCCATAATCGAACTTGTTTGAGATCTTTTGGTTATACTCATTTACTGAAAATATTATTAGGATCGGTGTATAAATGAAGGCACTAGTGTGTAAACAAGCTAAAATATAGCAAATTTTCAAAATCAAGGGCCCATAATTCTTGAAGTTTAGGTCCGATTCCATCCATAATCGAACTTGTCCAAGATCTTTTGGTTATACACATTTACTGAAAATATTATTAGGATCGGTGAATAAATGTAGGTGCTAGAGTGTAAACAAGCTAAAATATAGTAAATTTTCAAAGTCAAGGGCCCATAACTCTTGCAGTTCTGGTCCGATTCCGCCCATAATTGAACTTGTCCAAGATCTCTTGGTTATACACATTTACCGAAAATATGATTAGGATTGGTGAATAAATGAATGCGCTAGAGTGTAAACAAACTCAAATATAGTAAATTTTCTAAGTCAAGGGCCCATAACTCTTGAAGTTCTGGTCCGATATTGCCCATAATCGAACTTGTCCAACTTGAAGATATGATCTGGATTGGTGAATAAATGAAGGCGCTAGAGTGTAAACAAGCTAAATATAGCAAATTTTGTAATTCAAGGGCCCGTAACTCTAGAAGTTATAATCAGATTTTGCCCATAATCGAACTTAGCCGAGACATTGTGGCCATATACATTGTGAGCAAGTTTAATCAAGATTCGTAAAGAGTTGCGGTTGCTAGAGTGTAAACAAACTAATTGTGGACGGACGACAGACATTCACCGATCCTAAAAGCTCACCTGATGAATCAGGTGAGCTAAAAAAATCAGTAAAAATACCTCTTTTTTCTGCAAACTGCTTACAAGTTGGGTTTGCAATAAACATATCCTCAGCCTCAATTTGGAATCGGTTACCATGGAAACAAGGGAATCAAGAACTATCAACATCAAACATGGAATTCTCATGTTGTCTGATTTAGTAGCTAGTTTTGTCCAATCTTGTACCTGGATATTAAGAAGAAAAAGTCAATAAAAACAATCGAGATATGAGAATATTCAACAACATAATGTAGTCAAAAATGATGTTCCAAGACAATGGTCATATCATTTTATGTACACATATAATTAGTATTGTAATGCATATATGTATTATTGTAAGGGCTATAATGAGTATCTGAAAACTGGGATAACTGCAATTTAAACCTGAAAATTGAGAATGAATACTCTTTATCATAACGAATAGTTAGCATTATATAAATGTTTAATGAGGAAGCATGATGTATAATATTGACTTGTACCTCAAGTCATTCTAGAGAGTACCTCAATTCAATAATATGTACTTTTCATTGTCCTAATCATGTTAATGAAATGAGCATTAATTTTGTGTTTGTAACAAGACATGCAAACAAGGTTAAAACACACTGGCTTATCTGGTGTTCTACCGTGAAAAAACATGAAATGAGAAGTCTGTTTTTTTTCTGTTTGATATAAGAGTTACAGTTCAATATGTCAGTCATTAACTATTTATTTGATTGGATTGCCAAATGCATGGCCACCTACGGCATCAAGAAACAAAGAACTAGCAAATAGGGAATTTTGGAATTTTATGCAAGGCTACTTAAACACGAGGGCCAAGATGGGCCTATATCGCTCACATGACAATCACTGTTCACTCATTAAAACATTGTTTTGAACCGGTGACCTAGTTTTTGACCCCATATGACCCATGTTCGAATATGTCTTACATATCATTAAGATGAACATTCTGACAAGGTTTGGTGAAGATACGATCAAATTTGACATCTACAGTGTTAATAAGGTTTTCCTAAGATTTGACCTTGTGACCTGGTTTTTGACCCTAGGTGACCCATATTTGAACTTGTCCTTAATATCATTAAGACGAACAATCTGACAATCCAATTAAAACCATGACATTTAGAGCTTTTACAAGATTTTTACCTAAGATTTGACCTTGTGACCCAGTTTTTGAACCCGGCTGACCCATGTTCATCCTTCACCCACATATCATTGAGGCAAACATTTTGACAAGGTTTGGTGAAGATCCAATTAAAACTGTGACATCTACAGTGTTAACAAAATTTTCCTAAGATTTGACCTGGTGGCCTAGTTATTGACCCCAGATTACCCATATTTATACTTGATCGTTATATCATTAAAACAAACGATTTGACAAAGTTTGGTGAAGATCCAATAATAACTGTGAAATCTACAGTGTTAACATGGTTTTTCGTAAGATTTGACCCAGCGACCTAGTTTTTGACCCAAGATGACCCATGTTCGAACTCGTCCAAGATATTATGAAGACAAACATTCTGACAAGGTTTCATGATCATCCAATCAAAACAGTGACTTCTAGAGTGTTCACAAGGTTTTCCAGCAATTTGCCCTAGTGACCTAATTTTACTACAGAAATTACCCATTTTCAAACTTGACCTACATATTATTAAAATAAACATTCTGACACAGTTTCATGAAGATCCAGTCAAAACAGTGATTTCTAAAGTGTTCACAAGGTTTTCCCTTATTTGGCCCTGGTGACCTAGTTTTTGACCCCAAATGGCCCAATATCGAACTCGTCCGAGATTTTGTTGATATTAACGTTCTGACCCAGTTTTGCTAAAATTGGGCTAAAAATGTGGCCCCTAGTGTGGTCACAACATAAAGTTTGACGACGCACACCGCACGACGCCGATCGCCAGACGGAGAGTGATCCTAATAGCTCACTTTGTCACTTTGTGACATGTGAGCTAAAAACAGAAGATACAAACTATTCAGTGATTCTGATGAGTTGCTATAACTTACAATGGTGAAATCCTTCTTCAAGATATCTACATACAATCCTTTAGCTAGACATCCAGCTATACTTGTGTTGATAATACCCACATCATCATAATGTTTAGAAATAGTCTTCAAGGATTCTTTCCATTCTGAAAGGTTCATCGATTGACAATTTTTTATGACAGGGGTTTAACATAACGTAAACACCAGGGTCATTTGGCAATTTTCCAGCTTTAACTATGGCATGAGTAGAACCACCAACCTAGATAGCTTCCTAACATGTGAAATATGTCTGGTCCAGGATCAGATTTAAACTCTGAGTGCTGATGGCTGAACCAACTACAGGCAAGAGACTATAATCGCAGTAGCCCAATCTAAATTTGAACGGATGGACGGACAGACAAGGGTTAACACTTTAGGCACTTCTCAAATGGCTGGGCATAAAACAAGAGGGCCATGATGGCCCTATATCGCTAACCAGATAAAAAGACTATTGGAGAAAATTATCATGAGCCTTTGTAAAATTAAGTGACCCAGGGCGGGGCCAATTTTGCCCCTATGGCAATAATTTGAACAAACTTGGTAGAGTCCCATTAGACAATGATACATACCAAATATCTCAGCTCTAGGCCCTGTGGTTTCGGGGAAGATTTTTTTAAAGATTTCTCTATTTGTTGCCATAGCAACCAGTTTTTAATGAAATTTAATTTTTTTAACAACTTTGAAAGGTGACCACCCAAGGATCTACCAGCAAAGTTTCGTTGCAATCGTCATAGCGGTGTTAGAGGAGATGTTGTTATAAGTAAATATGGACGCCACTTCACGACGAACTACGCTATGCTAAAAATCTAAGCCGTAGGCATTGTAACTTTTAACAAGAACTTTACATTTCATATTGATAATTAGGGCTGTCCCGATATGCCAGCGTACCGTATTGGCCGTATCGCGGTTTTTTTATTTTATATTAGAAAACTCTTAGAATGCTGAACAACTGAACTAGATAATCATAATCATCATCGACAATGCTTAAGCAACTAATATCCGGGATTCCATGCTCCATTTACAGACATTAGCAGCGTCAGTTAATGCTAGACAACGAATTCGATTCGAATATTCAGAGTTTGTCAAGTAGATATTGACTTATAAATTGTATTACGCCACCATTTAATTTTACATACAATACGACAGCATTTTGGTTTGCCGATTAATGAAACAAAGAAGCACGTATATAGTTGTCTGTAAGAAGTGTCAAGTATAGTGGTGGGACTAGCATAACATCCAAGTTGAAGGTTACAGAAGTTCATTATTAATTTAGTATTGTTAATCAATTTGACAATCATAGACCTGATTCTTTAAACAATTTTATATGGCTAGGTCCTATTCTTGATATAATGATATAAGGCAATTTATGGGACAGGGATAAAAACTTGCTAATATTTCTCACAATTATTTTATTTCCACAATATCAACAAACATATATGTGAATCAAATTGATGACTTTAAGTACAAGACGAATTTAGTTTTACACCTTTTTAACAGTTAATGTGGACTTTCTAGCACCAAACAAATGTGCAGAGGTCCCCAAAACACTAATATTTTAATGTTTTTCATTACTTTGAAATATTGTAAAATCGTATCGTTGATATCGCATATCGCTAGTACCGTATCGCAATACGTATCGTATCGGCTGAGATCTGTATCGGGACAGCCCTATTGATATTATATTTCAAGTTTCAATTCAATGCCTTGAAAAATGTGAAAGTAGTTTGCTCCACAAACATTCATGAGCTAAGAATGCCATTGAACAGTATATAGCTAAGTTCAAGGGCACATAACTCTGAAATGAATGGATCACTAAGCATGAAAATTGTGTCTTGCACATCTACATTTCATATTGATGATATATTCCAAGTTTTAATTCAATCCCTTGAAAAATGTGAAAGTAGTTTGCTCCACAAACTAAGACTACCATTGTACACTATATGTCTAAGTTCAAGGGCACATTACTCTGAAATGAGGGAATCGCTGGGCATGAAAATTGTGTCCTGCACATCTACATTTCATATTAATAATATATTTCAAGTTTTAATTCAATCCCTTAAAAATGAGGAAGTAGTATGCTCCACAAACATTCATGAGCTAAGAATGCCATTGTACACTATATGGCTAAGTTCAAGGGCACATTACTCTGAAATGAGGGAATCGCTGGGCATGAAATTGTGTCCTGCACATCTACATTTCATATTAATAATATATTTCAAGTTTTAATTCAATCCCTTAAAAATGTGGAAGTAGTATGCTCCACAAACATTCATGAGCTAAGAATGCCATTGTACACTATATGGCTAAGTTCAAGGGCACATAACTCTGGAATGAGTGAATCTCCGGGCATGAAAATTGTGTCTTGCACATCTACATTTTATGGTGATAACATACTTCAAGTTTCATAGCAATTGCTTAAGAATGTGGAAGTAGTTCGCCCAACAAACTTGTGATATTTTATGCGGATGAACCGACAGACCGACCAACCAACGGACAGAGTAACTTTGTTTGCGGGGGTATAAAATTTCAATGATTTTCTAAAAGAGTTCTGCATGGTAGAGTTTGAAGCAAGGAACACCTCTGTGAAATTTCTTGAAATTGGCCGACTGGTTTAGGAGGAAATGTTTAAAGAAATTGTTTACGACGGACACAGTCTGATCCTAAAATCTCACCTTGGCACTCCGTGACAGTTGAGCTAAAAACAATATTGGCAGCAATTAATTCAATTCATTCTTAACTCCTTACCTTGTTTAATTTTCAACAATACAGGATTCTTTGACTCCAGCGCTGCATTAAACATAACACTTACAATCTCACAGTTGAACTTTGACCCTTGGAACAGGAATAGACATGATAAGCAACTAGAAAATATGTCGATATCATTGCTACCATGGTAACTGCCTATTATCTTAGCTGCTGCTTTGGCCTGCTTCATCCTGTTAAGAAAATACATGTCATGATAAAATTACAGAATGACACAGAGAGGTGAACATTCAACTGGTTTTATTGGTTACCTGAACATCAGCATGATTCTGGCCATGTGCAAGCCCATTTCTTTTTTAGTTTTAGAGGAAGGCCGCGGGTCCTTTCAAGAGGGGGAAACGTCAGATAGGGGAATCTTCACTATTGATTGAAAAAATCAATAATAAAAACACAATATTTGTACAAAATAGACACCAATGTCCATTTAGGTTTTCAATATAGCATCTATGTCCATAGTAAACATGTTTAACATGCGAAAATGATAAGACTCCGGCCAATTCCTTTCCCAACACTATGCAGTTGTTGTTTTTTTAATTCAATATTATAACAGAGGAATTTTTGGATGAACTTAGGGAAAAATGTGTAATTTTGCATTAGGGGTTTGGGGTCAAATTTCAGCCCCAAACCGGCATAAAAAGACCTGTGTACTTCCAACAAAACTTACACTGCACAAAATCGACTAAAATAACATCAGATATAAAAAAAGAATTCTAATTTTGTTAATTACCATTCTATTCTACAGAGACCATTTAATATTGGTCTCTGCAACAATTTCACAGCTGTCATGTCATCGTCTATAATTGACCAGAAATCCTGAAAGAAAAGGTAAAATTTAGGGATACTGTCCCATAATAACATGAATAGTGTAAGTCCCAAATAGTCCCAAACAAAAACACAGTGCATTCACAGATTCTGTATGGAAGGAGGGAGATCATTACAAATAAACCGAAGTTGATATATAAATGTAATGTGAATCAAGTTTGTAAAAATGTCTATATAAAGACACAATCTCAAACAAACTGATGATATTTAATCTATCCCACCTGCAAAATGTGAATGTAAATAAAACACAAACACACGATTTGATGGGAATACAGAGTTAGGTGCAAAAGATAGGACGTACAATTATCTAAATATTCAATCTATTAAGCCTGATTAGAACAGGGTGCGTACAGACTTCCAGCACTAAAATTCCATGATAAATTTCAACTTTCCATGATATTAAAAAGCGTAACCAGTATTGTAGTAACCTGTAACCATTGTCAACGTAAATAAATTATTCATACTCAAAAATGCTCAAACAATTGAAAAGGCGAAATAAGTCATTTTTAATCGAAAAAATAGTTTTTATTTTATGAGTAATATGTCTGATGATTTAATATTTTCAAGGATATTTCTCGAAATTCCAGGGTCATTTCAGGAATTTCTATGATATTTCCATGATAAATTGCCTAATTTCAAAATTACATGATTTTCCCATGATTTCCTCATAAGTTGATTTTCCATAACTTTTCCAGGTCTGTACGAACCCTGTAGAACACATGTATTCTAACAAGTCTATTCCATGTTTTGGTAAATTGTTTCATATAGTTGAATTTCAAATAAATTCAAAATTACAATTGTTGCTTACAAATTGTGGTGACCATGATTATTTGTGTATAAGATACATAGTTTTATAATGTTGTCCAAACGACTGGTACATCTTATACATACGTGTAGAACTAAATCCCAATTTTGTCCAGGGCTCGAAACAGACAAAACTGGGTAAAATTGAATCAATACAAACTTCAGATGAAAGCAATGTTAGTCAGACTGTAATATCTCAGTGTATGTTACACAGATATATCATAATCATAAAGACTTTTTTATTTATCCCACTTGCAAAATGTGAATGTTAACAAAAAACAAGCACACGATTTAATGGGAAAGCCGAGACTTCTGAAAACAGTAGCAGGTTAATCAGGGTGACTTAAGCAGATTTATATAATCTATTTTAAGTGAAAATAAAACAAGAGCACCGCAAACAGTGCCAACACTTGTCTGTTCACTGCCTCAGTGAGAGCTATTCACCTGAAGTTTCATGTTGCTACCTCTTGTAGTTTCTGAGTTATGAGCTACATTAAAGTTTTTTGCAAGGGCATAGACGCTGATGAAGGCAACACAGTCATCACAATAACTCCACTTTTTCTTCGAGAACAGACAAGCTAAGAATGAAATAACATGGCTAAATGTAACATCTCTATCTCTAAGTCAAGCATGGCTGACTGAACTGAGCCAGAGAGATCCATATTTTCCTCTTTTAAGGTCAAAGATGAGTATCAAATTCTATCTGTCCACTTGATAAAGTCTAAACAAATGATGTATATAAACTCCTTATTATATAAGTTGGACAGTTTGTTCTATCCCATCTGCAAAATGTGATTGTAAATAGTAACAAACACATGATCGGATGGGAAAAATAAAACTTAGTGGAGTAAACTTAAGTTAAAACTTAGTTAAAATTAAATTGTATATACCCAAGATATAATTTAGTTGTACATTTTATGTATATACCTAAAGTTGAAAATTAGTTGTATATACCTTAAGTAAATATTTAGCTGTATATACCTTACCATCTGGATAATTCAAGAGTATTCAACTTATACAAAACAACAAAAAAGATCATGGCACAAAGCACTGACTGAAAAGAATAACTTTGATGTGCACAGGCTATCCTTACCTTGCCAATAGACAATGCAGCCAATACAACTGATGGATCTTCATCTCTAATACGTAACATCAAAGAGTCTTTCACCAAGGTCTCATCATCTAACTGTAAATAACATCATAACTTAACATAGTTTCAATAAATTTATCAGGAATATGATGGCACATACAATTAAGGGGAGGAGATTACATCACCCATGTAACAGAAAACATCCTATTTAAAGTGATGTAATAATAATAAATACCTAGATCTAGACTGGATCACAATACTTGCATAAAATCTAAAGTGTATTATTAAATGACCTTAATAATAAAATGACTTTAATATGGTAGGATATGTATAAAACTACACAAGTGTAGGATAGATAATATAGTCAAACCTGTGAATAAAGGCCACTCATGGGAAAGACAAAAGGTGGCCTTTATTGACAGCAGTGTCTATTCTAGGACATGTGATTGCGGGATTCACGCTATTTTTTTCACAAATTACGCACATTTTCGACACATACACATGAAAATCCAGCATCCAAATCTATCGATAAACTTAAATTTCTACTCATCGTATTTACTGGCCTTTATTCAATTATCATATTTTGCTTATTAATCAATGGCAGTTTTTCAAATAATGGCCTCTATTCACAGGGTGGCTGTTATTCAGAGGTGGCCTCTAACACAGGTTTGACTGTACTTATGCGTGAAGCGGACAGACAGACAGACAGACAGAGACTTACACTATGTCTGTTCTGGACAAGCATTTTGACAGCTTTCTCTCGTACAGAGGCCAGTCTATGATTAAGAGACAGCACCAGACTGGTGTCACTGTCAGCTACTAACTGATGAGGTACTGATAATACATAGAGATTAAGGAACTCCTGCACTAGTTCTTTTTCTTGCTGTTCAGTACATTCACCCAATGTCTTAGTAACAGCCCTGTCGACAGCAGCAGAATGCCTAGGTAGAAAAGAAAATAGCAGCTTAGATACAAAAATTTAGTACGAACATACTATCACTCTATAGTCAGTATATTGTCAGTCAGTGGAGACAAATATCAGCAAGAAATATTTGAAAATAAACACAAGATGACGTAATGCATTTACAAATTATGTTACTACATAAGAGTGTATAATGTTTTATAAAAAACAAGCTTACAGTCAGTATTGCATGCAATACAAGTCCCCTGCCAGCACATATCATTGGAATGTTAGCTGCTGTTTATACAGCACCATCTGTCTAGATTAAGTTATCATCCGGAAACCAAATTTCTATTTTTAGTAACAGTGACCAAGATATTTGACCTATTGACCCCAAATGTAATCCTACTTTAGGTTATCCCCTAAGCTATCCATACACCAACTTTCATTCAAATTCATCACCCCTAACTAAAGTTATCATACGGAAACCAAATTTCTATTTTTAGTAACAGTGACCTAGATGTTTGACCTATTGACCCCAAATGCAATCCCACTCTAGGTTATACCCTAAGATATCCATATACCGACTTTCATTGAAATTTGTCACCCCTAACTGAAGTTATCATCCGGAAATCAAATTTCTATTTTTAGTAACAGAGACCTAGATATTTGACCTTTTGACCCAAAATGCAATCCCACTTTAGGTAATCCCCTTAGCTATCCATACACAAACTTTCATTGAAATCTGTCATCCTTAACTGAAGTTATCATCCTGAAACCAAATTTCTATTTTTAGCAACAGTGACCTAGATATTTAACCTATTGACCTTAAATGCAATATCACACTAGGTTATCCCCTAAGCTATCCATACACCAACTTTCATTGAAATCCGTCATCCCTAACTGATGTTATCATCCGGAAACCAAATTTTTTTTTTTAGTAACAGTGACCTAGATATTTGACCTATTGACCTCAAATGCAATCCCACTTTAGGTTATCCCCTAAGCTATCCATACACTAACTTTCATTGAAATCCGTCATCCCTAACTGATTTTATCATCCGGAAACCAAATTTCTATTTTTAGTAACAGTGACCTAGATGTTTGACCTATTGACCCCAAATGCAATCCCACTCTAGGTTATACCCTAAGCTATCCATATACCAACTTTCATTGAAATCCGTCAATTCTAACTGAAGTTATCATCCGGAAACCACTTCGGACAGACAGACGGACGGACGGAGGGACTGACTGACGGACGGACGGACTGACGACAAACACTATAGTCCCCTCCGGTACGGCAGGGGACTAATTAAGGAACAGTTCTGTGTTACATCATATAGAAAAGAAATATCAAATATAAACCTCATTAAAATATTTATAGAGGGGTTTCATTAGTAGAGTGGTTATAAACTCTGACTACTAATCACTAGCACCTCACCACTGAGTTTGAATCTCAACTGAGGCAAAATTCCACATTTGAGAAACAGAGAAAGCTGTCGAGCAATGTTATGGATAGTCAGTGGTTCTATCTGGGTACTCCTCTGTTGTTAATGCTGGAAAATCCCCTAATGACACTGGTTGGTGCTATACTAATCATCAGCGAATAAAAACAAAAGGGCCATGATGGCCCTACATCGCTCACCAGAAAAAAAGGACTTTAGAGAAGACCATTTTCACCTATTTCCTATATACCGTATATACTCGGCCATAAGTCTACTTCACTCATAAGTCGAGGGCTATACTTTAGAGCGAAAAAAATGGTATTTAAGCAAGACCTGTTCATAAGTCGAGTGCAAATTTTTGCTTCAAAATCAGAAATTTCATCACTCCCAACATGGTACGTGTGAAACAGAAAGTAGGATTTAACAAAGGGAAGTAACTTTTACGGACTGTTAATTAGTATAATTATATCCCATAATTCACCGTAAGAAATTAATCTGTGTTTCTGAAATGCCCTCGGGTGACGTTAATAAGGATATACAAGACCCCTTGCCATCATTTTCTGCTTCAGTTGTTTAATCAGTTGCAATTAGCAACGATTACATCACACAGACTGTGGTTTTGACATGTTAGACATAAAAGGTGTTAATTTCACTGGATAAAACGAAATTAACACAAACAAATGCTCACCAGGAGAAAAGGTCATTTGGAGATTAACATTGTTGAAGTTTTCTATATGAGTCCAAGTAAGATCAAGTGACCCATCTGGGCCGTTTTTTATCCCATGGCCATTATATGAACAGATTTAAAAGAGGTCCATTAGACAAAGCTAGATACCAACTAGAAGCCCAAGGGCAACATGTCGAGCCCCTGTTTAGCCAGCTTGTGATCTTGACCTTTGAACTACAAGTATGGGTGATATTCATGACACATCATTTCATTGAAGTAAACTTTTATACCAATTTATTTCAAAATCCTTGAATGCAAACAGAAGTTACATCCCAGACAAGGAAAATATATTTGACCGAATGTGTAATCTTGACCTTTGACCTATGAAAATCTGGGTGTTGCCCAAGACACATGGTCTCATTGTATTATGGCAAGTCATTTTCAAATAATTCAATGCATAAGGGAGACACAGCCCTGACAAGGTGTATAATGATTATTTTTTATGTTTGACCTCTAAGTGTGACCTTGACCTTTGAGCTAGAGACCTGGATCTTACGCACTGCACACCGTCTCATGGTGTTTAACAATTATGTCAAGTTATCTTAAAAAGTTTCTATGCATAAGGGAGATACAGCCTGGACAAGGTCTATAATGCTCATTTTTGACATTGACCTCTAAGTGTGACCTTGACCTTTGAGGTAGAGACCTGGATCTTGCACACTGCACACTGTCTCATGGTGTTTAACAATAATGCCAAGTTATCTGAAAAAGTTTCTATGAATAAGGGAGATACAGCCCGGACAAGGTCTATAATGCTCATTTCTGACGTTTGACCTCTAAGTGTGACCTTGACCTTTGAGCTAGAGACCTGGATTTTGTGCACTGCACACTGTCTCATGGTGTTTAACAATTATGCCAAGTTATCTGAAAAAGTTTCTATGAATAAGGGAGATACAGCCCGGACAAGGTCTATAATGCTCATTTTTGACGTTTGACCTCTAAGTGTGACCTTGACCTTTGAGCTAGAGACCTGGATTTTGCGCACTGCACACCGTCTCATGGTGTTTAATAATTATGCCAAGTTATTTTAAAAAGTGTCAATGCATAAGATGATACAGCCCGGACAAGGATCCGGACGGACACACTCACTCACTCACTCACTCACTCACTCACTCACTACTAACTAACTAACTAACGTACAGACACGCAACCGCCATTGTGGCGACTATGTCGAGCTCACCGCAGGCGGGCTCGACAAAAATCTTAGCTCTAGGCCTTGTGGTTTCGGAGAAGAAGATCTTTTAAAATTTTCCTATATAAAATAGAATAAACCCCAGGGCAGGGCTAATTTTGACCCCGGGGCCATAATTTGAACAAACTTGGTTGAGGTCCACTAGACAATGCCACATACAAAATATCTAAGCTCTAGGCCTTGCAGTTTCGGAGAAGAAGATTTTTTAAATTTTCCTATTTAAGTCTATATAAATCAAGTGACCCCCGGGGCGGGGCCAATTTTGACCCTAGGGCAATAATTTGAACAAACTTGGTAGAGGTCCACTAGACTATGCTACACACCAAATATCAAAGCTCTAGGCATTGTAGTTTTTGACAAGAAGATTTTTTTAATTTCCTATATAAGTCTATGTAAAATCAAGTTACCCCTGAGGCGGAGCCAATTTTGACCCCAGGGGAATAATTTGAACAAACTTTGTAGAGTTCCATTAGACAATGCTACATACCAAATATCTCAGCTCTAGGCCCTGTGGTTTCGGACAAGAAGATTTTTTAAGTTTTTTCTATTTGTTGCCATAGCAACCAGAGTTTTTTATGAAATTTAATTTTTTGAACAACTTTGAAAGGGGACCACCCAAGGACCATTCCAGCAAAGTTTGGTTGCAATCGGCATAGCGGTGTAGGAGGAGATGTTGTTTTAAGTAAACATGGACGCCACGTAACGACGCACGATGGACGCAGGGCGATCACAAAAGCTCACCCTGAGCACATTCGTGCTCTGGTGAGCTAAAAACAACGTGTCAAACTTGCTAATCCCATGATCCGTGACCAACCTGGACAAAGCCATTAAGATAAATCAGGAAGACAAACATGTAAATCTACTCAAATAAAACTCTATTTACTAATAAAACTATTTTGTCATTATTCTAAATGATTAGATATACAACAGCTTCGTACCTTACTAAGTAATCCAGTAACAAATTATTCACACATTTAAATTACGAAATTCCTGTTCAATTTATGGGAGTAAAAAATTAACCAGAGAGTAAGATATACGTCATTTGATTGACAGATAACATCATTCATGACGTCAGTTACACTAACTTTAAACCTAGTTAATTTCAACAGCGCTAAAAATAGAAAATCAATATAGTTACAAAGTGCACCAGTTCAACCCGTTTGTGCAAAAATACGTGTGGACATAAATTATTGTGTTTTAGTGCTCTGAAAGTGTCTGAGTGATAATATTTTTTTGGGTTACTCGGCCATAAGTCGAGTTGGATTTTACGGACAATTTTAGGACCCATATTTAGTCGACTTATGGCCGAGTATATACGGTATGTATGAGCCTAAATAAATCAAGTGTTCCCCACGGTAGGGCCAATCTTGACCCCAGAGGCATCATTTGAACAAAGTTTGCAGAGAATGCTACATCCAAAATATCTAAGCTGTAGGCACTGTAGTTTCTGACAAGAAGATTTTTAAAATTTTCCTATATCAGTCTATGTAAAATCAAGTTACCCCTGGGGCGGAGCCAATTTTGACCCCAGGGCCATAATTTGAACAAATTTGGTAGACGTCCACTAAACAATGCTACACACTAAATATCTAAGCTCTGGGCCAGGTGGTTTCAGACAAGAAGATTTTTAAAGTTTTTCCTTTTGGTTGCCATGAGTTTTTAATGAATTATATTTTCTTTAACAACTTTGGTAGAGCTTCATGAAAGTAATATCCCTGTAAAGTTTCATTGAAATTGGCCTTCTACTTAAGAAGGAGATGTTGTTTAAAGCAATTGTTGACACACGGACGACGGACAACATGTGATCACAATAGCTCACCTTGAGCACTTTGTGCTCTGTTGAGCTAAAAATATAATACCTATAACAACTATAACATAAGTATAGCTCTAAAATGTACTTTAATGAAAATAATCCATTTAATGTACATCAGTATTTCCAGCACACTGCATAAGAGATATATCATATAAATGAAATCAATGAGTCACACATCAAACTTACTTTCCCTCTAATTGCCGAACTATTCCTTGTAAACTCTCTTTTATTTTGTCATTAACATCTTCTTCCAAGTACTTATTACCATGTTTGATGTATACATTCAAAAATTTGCTGCAAGAAATCATTGAAAATAAGTTGATGAAGCCAGTCCAAATAACAAAGCAGGTATTGTTCCATAATTTGGGAAAAATACCAGTACTGACTGAATTAGGAAGATTTATTTTAGCTGAAATGTTCAAAATTTAATATTACACCACTACATCTTTTGTCTGTTATTTTTCTGACATTGTGAACAAGAGGGCCATGATGGCCCTATGATCGCTCACCAGAAAATAAGACCTTTTTTTTCACTTTTTTCCTGTATTTAAGCCTATGTAAATCAAGTGACCACTGGGGTGGGGGTCAATTTTGACCCTGGGGCCATCATTACAACAAACTTGGTAAAATTCCATTAGACAATGCTAAATGATGGCAAAAGACTATTCTGAGCTAAAAACAATAAAATCCAGTATGTTCTGAAAACTTTCACCTCGCATTTAACTTAATGACATTATACTTACTATGCAGCTTTTTCAGCCACATCTGATGGTAGACAAACAGATGACAAGAGTCTGTGTAACATGGACATATATTCATGCAAGCCTCCAGATGATTCAGACTCGCTACTTTCACCACTTGTTGCTATGCCAACAGCATGTTTAAATGCAGCAGGAATCAAACGATTAAGAAAATTTGATAAGAAAATCTTAGCATCAAACTGTTCATGAAGTTGACTGATGATGTCAGCTACTGTGTAATGTCGACACATATATTTGAAGCATCTGAAATTAACATTAAATTACATGATAAATTTAATATATGGATGAAAGTTGAAAATTTCGAAAAACCTGAGGTCTTAACCTTGGTGCAGCAAAAAAAAAAAGAAACAATGAAAACCAGCACTAGTCTAATCAAACCTGCAATAACACAGAAATTCAGCAAAACTTTCTCTGCTGTATATATTAATAATCTATCACGAAGTCAGTCATATCTATATCACTCAGAATTCAAATGAAATGTGTATTCTATAATTTTATACTGATAAAATATATCAAATTGGCACTGACAAAGCAATTATGGACAACTTTGTCCAGAATGACTTATCTCCATACTCATCTTAGGATGCCTCATATTTACAATAGAAGGGGTGATTCTTCAAAAGGGGGCATAATTAGTTACAACAGTTACAAAACTAGAGCTTTGTCACAGAGGTGACTAATACCCCTGCTGCCACTTTGACACTAAGAATGTGATAGTACACTATGCTGCTAAGTTCAAGGGGAGATAACTCTGCAATGAGTGGATAACTGGGCATGAAAATTATGTCTTGCACATGTACATTTCATATTGATAATATATTTCAAGTTTCAATTAAATCCCTTGAAAAATGTGGAAGTAGCTTGCTCCACAAACTAAACTGCCATTGTACACTATATAGCTAAGTTCAAGGGCACCTAACTCTACAATGAGTAAATCACTGGGAATGAAAATTGTGCCTTGCACGTCTACACTTCATGGTGATAACATATTTCAAGTTTCATTGCAATCGCTTTAAGAATGTGGAAGTAGTTCGCTCCACAAACATGTTATATTTTATGCGGACTGACGGATGGACCAACCAACCGACAGAGTGACTCCAATATTCCCCAGCCCCTCTCAAAGTTTGTTTGCAGGGGTATAAAAACATACTTTTTTCCAAGACTTAGTATGCATACTAAGACTAGTTTATTATGCTTTAAAATGCTTACTTTTTTGTAATACCCAAAGTTGACAGATCCTGAGTCTGAAACATTAACATGAGACAGGAAACACTCTCTGACAGTAAATCAGGCACCATATTCTGTAAACAGAAAAATGTGTTAAGATGTCAAATTTTGTTAGAAAAACATCAATATGGAAATTATTAGGCTTGTTTTACAATAAACATCAAATGTTCATGCAATGTTAAACCCCAGTGAAAAAAAATGTATATCCTAAAGTTACTACTTCATTCAATATATCCTAGAGTAACTACTTCATTCAATATATCCTAGAATTACTACTTCATTCAATATATCCTAAAGTAACTACTTCATTCAATATATCCTAGAGTAACTACTTCATTCAATATATCCTAGAATTACTACTTCATTCAATATATCCTAAAGTAACTACTTCATTCAATATATCCTAGAGTTACTACTTCATTCAATATATCCTAGAATTACTACTTCATTCAATATATCCTAGAGTAACTACTTCATTCAATATATCCTAGAATTACTACTTCATTCAATATATCCTAGAGTTACTACTTCATTCAATATATCCTAGAGTTACTACTTCATTCAATATATCCTAAAGTTACTACTTCATTCAATATATCCTAGAGTTACTACTTCATTCAATATATCCTAGAGTTACTACTTCATTCAATATATCCTAAAGTAACTACTTCATTCAATATATCCTAGAGTTACTACTTCATTCAATATATCCTAGAGTAACTACTTCATTCAATATATCCTAGAGTTACTACTTCATTCAATATATCCTAGAGTTACTACTTCATTCAATATATCCTAGAGTTACTACTTCATTCAATATATCCTAGAGTAACTACTTCATTCAATATATCCTAGAGTAACTACTTCATTCAATATATCCTAGAGTAACTACTTCATTCAATATATCCTAGAGTAACTACTTCATTCAATATATCCTAGAGTTGCTACTTCATTCAATATATCCTAAAGTAACTACTTCATTCAATATATCCTAGAGTTACTACTTCATTCAATATATCCTAGAGTAACTACTTCATTCAATATATCCTAGAGTTACTACTTCATTCAATATATCCTAGAGTTACTACTTCATTCAATATATCCTAGAGTTACTACTTCATTCAATATATCCTAGAGTAACTACTTCATTCAATATATCCTAGAGTAACTACTTCATTCAATATATCCTAGAGTAACTACTTCATTCAATATATCCTAGAGTAACTACTTCATTCAATATATCCTAGAGTAACTACTTCATTCAATATATCCTAGAGTAACTACTTCTTTCAATATATCCTAGAGTTACTACTTCATTCAATATAATTATCCTAGAGTTACTACTTCATTCAATATATCCTAAAGTAACTACTTCATTCAATATATCCTAAAGTTACTACTTCATTCAATATATCCTAGAGTAACTACTTCATTCAATATATCCTAGAGTTACTACTTCATTCAATATATCCTAGAGTAACTACTTCTTTCAATATATCCTAGAGTTACTACTTCATTCAATATATCCTAGAGTAGTTACTACTTCATTCAATATATCCTAGAGTAGTTACTACTTCATTCAATATATCCTAGAGTAACTACTTCATTCAATATATCCTAGAGTAACTACTTCATTCAATATATCCTAGAGTAACTACTTCATTCAATATATCCTAGAGTAGTTACTACTTCATTCAATATATCCTAGAGTAACTACTTCATTCAATATATCCTAGAGTAACTACTTCATTCAATATATCCTAGAGTAACTACTTCTTTCAATATATCCTAGAGTAACTACTTCATTCAATATAATTTTAACTTTATTTAAATGTTATTAATTATTGATTCAATATTTTTCTTTTTGCTAAAATAGGATGAAAGGCATAACTTAGGTATTAGTTGTTGATTTGGTGTCTTTCAGTTTTTGTAGATTAAAGATGAACAAGATGTGTTTTAAAAACACAATGCCCCCTCCGGGTGATCTTTGACTTGAAAATGCACAGGTCATGATGAACCAAGATATGAAGTTTGATGATTGTAGGCAGTAGCCTTTTGATTTAATAGGCAAGGTTAAAGTTTGGTAGAGACAAACAAAGGGCCATAAATCTGCTTAAAAGGATCAAATCACAAAATCCTGACAATATGTGCTGGGGAACATGATGACAATAGTTCTATCAAAGATTGGTAAAAATCCCTTGAGAAATTTAGGAGGAGTTGTGCACAGAAGAGTATTTCTCTACTACATATGCACAAAATAAACAAAGGGCCATAAATCCGCCCAAAACAATCTAATCACAAAACCCGGAATATATGTACTGGGTTTCTTGGTGACAATGAGTCTGTGTTAGTTTCATCAAATTCCTTTGAGAAATGTAGGAGTATCATAGAAGAAATTTAGGACACATAATAAACTAAGGGCCATAAATCTTCCAAAAATGATCAAATCACAAAACCCGCACAATATGAGCTGGGGAAACTGGTGACAATAGTTCAATAAAACTTTGGTCAAAATCCCTTGAGAAATACAGAAGTAGTTGCAAACAAACGAGTATTTCTGTATATATTACATATGCACAAAATAAATAAAGGGTCATAATTCCGTCAAAAATTATCGAATCATAAAACCTTTACAACATGCATTCGGTATCTTGATAACAATAGTTCCATGAAAGTTTTATCAAAATCCCTTGAGAAAAGAAGGAAGCAAGAGTATTTCGCTGTTACAATCGCACAAAATAAACAAAGGGCCGTAATTCCATCAAAAATGATTGAATCACAAAACCCTGAATATGTGTAGGGGTTCTTGGTAACAACAAGTCTGAAGGTTTCGTCAAAATCCCATGAAAAATGTAAAAGTAGTATCCTGAAAGAAATGTAGGAAATTTTTTAAACACAATGACCAGTGACCTTGACCTGACCTGAAAATGCACAGGTCCTGTAGAGGTTGTCATGAGGAACCTACATATGAAGTTTGATGAATGTAGGTGCAAGCGTTTTGATTTTATAGGCAAGGTTGAAGTTTGGTACAAACAGACAAACACACAAATAGACAGAGAGACCAAAAACAATATGCCCCTATCTATCAATACGGGGGCATAAAAATGAATTTGCATATTATCCAATGAAAACCAACTCTATTGTGAATAATGCTAATTAAAGTAAAGGGTACTATATCAAACCTTTGCCAAGATGTTTTGCAATGGCTTCAATACATCAGTCTTCAGTTGAGTTTTATGTAAAAGCTGAGCTAGAATCATGTAAGTTGCTGCCTTGTACTCATGAACTGAGGACTTCATACCCTTACTTAGATGAGGTAACAAGTTGGATAACATCATCTCAGATATACTAGCTGTATCAAGGACACCAATAACTGTAGTAGCATAGAATGAAAACAAAACACGACATTTAGGCGTTTCCCCATTGTCTGTCAAGACCTGTAAAAGAAAAGGTAAATTTAGCTGAAATATTCACCAGTACTTGCATCAAATTTGTAGAGAAATAATTCATGAATGTGATTAGAAATAAAACAAGTCACTCACATGACAATCATTGTTTACTCATTAAAACATTGTTTTGAACCTGTGACCTAGTTTTTGACCCCAGATGACCCATGTTAGAACTTGTCCTACATATAAATAAGACAAACATTCTGACAAGGTTTGGTGAAGATCCAATCAAAACCATGACAACTACAGCATAGACAAGATTTTCTTAAGATTTGACCTGGTGACCTAGTTATTGACCCCAGATTACCCATGTTCGAAGTTGTATTACATAGCATTAAGGCAAACATTCCAACAAGGTTTGGTGAAGATCCAATAAAAAAATTTACATCTGAAATGTCAAAAAGGTTTGCCTAAGATTTGACCCTAGGTGACCCATATTTGAACTTGTCCTTAATATCATTAAAGTGAAGATCCAACTAAAACCGTGACATCTAGAGCTTTAACAAGGTTTTTACCTAAGATTTACCTGGTGACCCAGTTTTTGACCCCAGCTGACCCATGTTCGACCTTGGCCCACATATCATTGAGGCAAACATTCTGACAAGGTTTGGTGAAGATTCAATCAAAACTGCGACATCTACAGTGTTAACAAAGTTTTCCTAAGATTTGACCTAGTTATTGACCCCAGATGACCCATATTTGTACTTGATCATTACTAGAAGGTCCAATTATAACTGTGAAATCTACAGTGTTAACATGGTTTTTCATAATATTTGACCTAGCGACCTAGTTTTTGACCCCAGATGACCCATGCTCGAACTCGTCCAAGATGTTATAAAGACAAACATTCTGACAAGGTTTCTTAATGAACCAATCAAAACAGTGACTTCTAGAGTGTTCACAAGGTTTTCCAGCAATTTGCCCTAGTGACCTAGTTTTTGATCGCATATGACCCATTATCAAACTTGACCTACATATCATTGAAATTAACATTCTGACAAAGTTTCATGAAGATCCAATCAAAACAGTGATTTCTAGAAAGTTCACAAGTTTTTCCCTTATTTGGCCCTGGTGATCTAGTTTTTGCCCCAAATGGCCCATTATCAAACTCGTCCGAGATTTTGTTGATATTGATACCCAGTTTTGCGAAAACTGAGCTAAAAATTTGGCCCCTAGTGTGTTCACAAGGTAGAAGTTTGACAACGCACGACGCCAGACGAAGACTGATCACAACAAGAGGGCCAAGATGGCCCTATAGCGCTCACATGACAATCACTGTTCACTCATTAAAACATTGTTTTGAACCGGTGACCTAGTTTTTGACCCCAGACGACCTATGTTAGAATTTGTCTTACATATCATTAAGACAAACAGTCTGACTAGGTTTGGTGAAGATATGATCAAAATTTGACATCTACAGTGTTAATAAGGTTTTCCTAAGATTTGACCTTGTGACCTGGTTTTTGACCCTAGGTGACCCATATTTGAACTTGTCCTTAATATCATTAAGACAAACAATCTGACAAGGTTTGGCCAAGATCCAATCAAAACCATGACATTAAGAGCTTTTACAAAATATTTACCTAAGATTTGACCTTGTGACCCAGTTTTTGAACCCGGCTGACCCATGTTCATCCTTCACCCACATTTCATTGAGGCAAACATTTTGACAAGGTTTGGTGAAGATCCAATTAAAACTGTGACATCTACAGTGTTAACAAAGTTTTCCTAAGATTTGACCTGGTGACCTAGTTATTGACCCCAGATGACCCATATTTATACTTGACCGTTATATCATTAAAACAAACGATTTGACAAAGTTTGGTGAAGATCCAATAATAACTGTGAAATCTACAGTGTTAACATGGTTTTTCATAAGATTTGACCTAGCGACCTAGTTTTTGAACCAAGATGACCCATGTTCAAACTCGTCCAAGATATTATGAAGACAAACATTCTGACAAGGTTTCATGATCATCCAATCAAAACAGTGACTTCTAGAGTGTTCACAAGGTTTTCCAGCAATTTGCCCTAGTGACCTAATTTTACTACAGAAATTACCCATTTTCAAACTTGACCTACATATTATTAAAATAAACATTCTGACAAAGTTTCATGAAGATCCAGTCAAAACAGTGATTTCTAAAGTGTTCACAAGGTTTTCCCTTATTTGGCCCTGGTGACCTAGTTTTTGACCCCAAATGGCCCAATATCGAACTCGTCCGAGATTTTGTTGATATTAACGTTCTGACCCAGTTTTGCTAAAATTGAGCCAAAAATGTGGCCCCTAGTGTGGTCACAACAAAAAGTTTGACGACGCACGACGCCGGACGCACAACGCCGGACGGAGAGTGATCCTAATAGCTCACTTTGTCACTTTGTGACATGTGAGCTAAAAACTCACCCTGAGCACAAGTGCTTATGCGAGCTAAAAAGTATGGTCCCAGTGGGGTTTGAACCCATAACCCTCAGGAATATGCCAATTGTCAGTAAAATTCATGGAATTTGAGTTCACTTCAAAACGGAGGTTATACATTAGAAATCGAAAACAAATTCAACTAGAGCTGTAAGAATTAACAGAAAATTTAGAACCTGTAATGAATTAGTAACCTATAGAGACAGAATGTCAACTGAACGGCTTTGATCTAGAACAGTGAATAGATTTACATGTCTTCACCTAACAAGTTAATTCAACTTATTTATAAACAGTCAACTAATTGAGTCACAAGGTTGCGTAAAGTATAATAAATATTTTGAATAAATGCCAAGTTTATAAACCTGTACTGCTTGAGGTACCATACCACAGATAAATGAGAAAAAAGAGATGTCTGTGGCACAATGATTCATCAATGTCTTCCTTGATAGAGGTAAACCAGATTTCTGTAACATAAAACAATGTTTAGTACATGTGTATTCTACAATAAATTTCAGTACTTCAAATTACAGCCACATGATAATCAGAAAGTGTTACAGTTATCATCATAACTGACACAAACAACATTTCATCATCACAAAAATAATTGTTAGTATTTCACAGACTAGAATTAAATTCAGATACTCAAGGTTTTATTCAATAAATATCTAGTTTAAATTATTATGGAAAAACTATACTATAACAATGTTACATGCATTTCTTTTCACAACAAAATCTAAACCTGTTTATCATAACTTTAATTCACTTGGCATAAATAGGGTATACCAGGTATATGCAACAAGAGGGCCAAGATGGCCCTATATTTCTCACATGACAATCACTGTTCACTCATTAAAACATTGTTTTGAACCGGTGACCTAGTTTTTGACCCCAGACGACCTATGTTCGATTTTGTCTTACATATTATTAAGACAAACAGTCTGAATAGGTTTGGTGAAGATACAATCAAAATTTGACATCTACAGTGTTAATAAGGTTTTCCTAAGATTTGACCTTGTGATCTGGTTTTTGACCTAGGTGACCCATATTTGAACTTGTCCTTAATATCATTAAGACAAACAATCTGACAAGGTTTGGCCAAGATCCAATCAAAACTATGACATTTAGAGCTTTTACAAGATTTTTACCTAAGATTTGACCTTGTGACCCAGTTTTTAAACCCGGCTGACCCATGTTCATCCTTGACCCACATATCATTGAGGCAAACATTTTGACAAGGTTTGGTGAAGATCCAATTAAAACTGTGACATCTACAGTGTTAACAAAGTTTTCCTAAGATTTGACCTGGTGACCTAGTTATTGACCCCAGATGACCCATATTTATACTTGACCGTTATATCATTAAAACAAACGATTTGACAAAGTTTGGTGAAGATCCAATAATAACTGTGAAATCTACAGTGTTTACATGGTTTTTCATAAGATTTGACCTAGCGACCTAGTTTTTGACCCAAGATGACCCATGTTCGAACTCGTCCAAGATATTATGAAGACAAACATTCTGACAAAGTTTCATGATCATCCAATCAAAACAGTGACTTCTAGAGTGTTCACAAGGTTTTCCAGCAATTTGCCCTAGTGACCTAATTTTACTACAGAAATTACCCATTTTCAAACTTGACCTACATATTATTAAAATAAACATTCTGACAAAGTTTCATGAAGATAAATTCAAAACAGTGATTTCTAAAGTGTTCACAAGGTTTTCCCTTACTTGGCCCTGGTGACCTAGTTTTTGACCCCAAATGGCCCAATATCGAACTCGTCCGAGATTTTGTTGATATTAACGTTCTGACCCAGTTTTGCTAAAATTGAGCCAAAAATGTCACAACAAAAAGTTTGACGACGCACGACGCCGGATGCCGGACGGAGAGTGATCCTAATAGCTCACTTTGTCACTTTGTGACATGTGAGCTAAAAATCCATCACTTACCTGCAATGGTTCGAGGAAATCCCACTTTGAAACAGTTTTTGAGTCAAATCTAAACAGCTGTAGAACTCGAGCAAATATATTACTCTCATGATATGGCAAGAAGCACAACATAAGTTCATCTATGTTGTAAAAATGAATGTGAAACCTGAAAAAAAAGATATTTTACAGAAAATATGATTTTAATTTATAAGCCTCAAATTTTAACTAGATTGTACTTCGTGAGATCCAAAATAAACTCAACTGACATAAAAACATATGTTAATGATGTTACAAGTAACAATATTTCTTTATGCAATAAAAATCAATTTACAACAATTTTGAAAACTAGAGAAAGGAGGCAAATGGATCAGAAAAAGGAGAATACTTGGATAGAGAGAAAGACAAATAAATTTAATAAAGTTAGTGATTGGTCACCTGTGGATAAGCCATTCAATTGCTTTGTGCGCTGGTTTAAGAAGGCAATACGGTGATACTCTGATCAAAAATCGATTTATTACAACATCCAGTTTATTATTAACTTCCTTTGTCTGGACAGATCTCTCAAATGACAGCGATGAATCAGCAAACAGACTAGACTCAAACTCATGAAAATTTGGGTCAATCATCTCCAGCTCTTCAAGACCATTAAGTCCTGAAAATATAATAGACATGCAAAGTTAAGGACAAAATATTTGAACCTTAAATATGTAATCATTCTGTGCATTACAAACAATTTTGGTTTAGGTAATATAAGTACATATTAAAACAGAAGTTTTTTTCTAGCGTTTTACTTCCACTTTCTGTTGTTTTTTTGCTACGAAAAAGTACATTGACGTAATTTACCAAAAATTGCTGGGTCCAAAAGCGGTATGCCCATACTGTTTCCAGGCTCATTTACTTCCCTAGAAATGCATGTTGGTCAGATTTTAAACTTGAAAAGTTACGTGCCCCGGCAGCTGCTTAACTGAATTTCATAGTTAATGTATATCACTGAACAGACATGTCTATAGTAAAATCTGTGTATATCCTTCTTAACTTTCATCAATATTTCACAATGTAGTCTTTATATTGTAAATTTTTGTTTTTATAAAACTGGACTACCTAACAGCAAATTTGCTCTACCCATTTACAGAAAATTACATAACAAAATAAAAAATTTACCCAAGGCAAAAAAAGTTTCTCTATCAATGGAAGCTGCTTCTTTAGGATCAAACAAGAGAGAAGCTTTCTTTTTGTCTTCACCAAGAACTGCCTGAGCATGAGGAACAGCAAGTTGCTGTAGCTGTTTGGCTAGAGATGTCATTCTTCAGCAAACAGTGTGTAACAACATCAAAATGGGTTTCTATCTGAAAGTAATTATGAAAAAAATATACTTCAATTATGTTAAGTAACATAATAAAACATTTCATTTTTTTACTACAAAGCAGCGTAGGTATATTTTGTATTTATAAATTGGCTGTATTAACAGCCCGATTTAGCTCAGTTGGTAGAGCATCTGACTAGCAAGCAGAAGGTCGCCGGTTCGAGCCCCTCAATAGGCTCATCGGGTACTTTATTTATGCAGGGTTTTCAATAACAGCCGATAGCCGATGAAACCATCGGTTGAAATCATCTTTATATCGGTTGAAATTCTGTCAGCAAAAGTAAAGACAAATTTGTTTACGTAGTAGAAATTGCATTGAAATATTGTACTATAACACCGTTTTGTCATCAGTATTGAGAGTATAACGAAACGAGGCTTTTGATTGGTTAGTGGACTAGGTAACTACCAATAGGCATTCGCGTTTCATACAGTTACGGATTTCTGCACCGCAAGTGAGAGAAATAGAACAAAAAATGAACGAAAATAAACGTAAATCTTGTAAAAATGAGACATTGCCGAGCTTTGGCTTTACACGCCGATCTGGTAAGCAAATCGTGCGATGAAATACATTGTTTTTCCGTCAAAATTGAATGCTAAACAGTAAATTTGCCGATACCAAATTCCGAAGTTCGTTCTCACTGGAGTCTCGCCCGCTCGCCCTGGTCACTGATGAGTAAAAAAATGATCGGGCGACCACAATAATTTCTGCTCGCCCAATATGATATACATAAAAGTCGGCAACTTGTCAGTCATATTTAAATTGACCATGTCGATGTATGTTGTTTGTTTGCACCTATCAACATGATCAACACCAATTTCAATTGCTCCAATTGATTCATAATGATGATGATAATTTTATCCAGTTAGTTGTGAATTCTTCATTCCTGCATCGCCAGTTCAATTGAAACAAAAATGTACCAGACCGTACGGCCCATGGCCCTGTCATATGTTCCGAAAATTGCTAACACTTCACTTGAAAATCACGTTTTGATAGTTATTGAATCTAATGTTATGTAATATTATGTTTAATTAAGCATTAACTTGATTAAAACCAACTAAACACCAAAGGCTCGTTAATTTTCAAGAATGGTCGTTGTGACACTTATATTTCAATAAAGTATACGAATTTCGGACGACAAATTTCGGATAACGGCACTACATATTGTGCAACCATACATCATTTAATGGGTGTTTAATGATAATCTGTTCTAACTGGGGCATCTTATCTTTGATATTTAATCTTGTGACACGCATTCAGGATGAATTCTCCATTTGCCAGGACACAGTGCTAATAATATTCATATTGCAATGTTCAACAATTAAGATAAAATGAGTGAGAGCCAAAGGAATTGAAGTTACAATCTGTTAACTTTGTGATAGAGATTTGTCTCCTTTCCTACCAATCAACTCATTTCTCATATTTTGTGTTGTTTATTTCTCATAAAAATTAATTTCTATTTGAATAAATGATATTCAGACAAAAGAATGGTATCATCCTATTTCTTTGATCACTGATCAATATAAATACATATAATTATACAGAAGATGAATCTCATTATAGTGCTAGAGATGTCTTAACTACAAATGTTTATGTCATCAGCTTTTGTTATATGAAATTTTATTAATATGATTGTTATTTTGCAAATGATTGATAAATATGAACAGAAGAATTGAAAATGGGTTGTTGTTTTTCTTACAAGTTTTAGTTGGGGATTTTTTCCTTTCATTCAATCAAAATTTGAGAACTCATTGGCTGAGTAAACAAAGATAAAGTTAAAGACACTTGCCATGGTTGGTAGGAAAAAGAACACTAGAAATGGTGTTAAGTTTTGATTTTTATTATCATCAAACATTTCATTTCCAAATAGAAACTGGCTAAAAGAAGCACAGAAATAATAAAAATTTGCCACTCAAAATGCTTAAAATACAGGAGCTTCCGGGGGGGCTTTGCCCCCCTGGTCCCCCTACCAGGGCGTTGGCCTGGACCCACAAGGGGGCTAAGGCCGCCCCCTTGACCCCAGGCCTATCGCTTGGATTTCAAACTTTATCCCTTGACTCAAAAGATAATGAAAACCCTGTTTATGTCATCCTGTGAACAGTCCATTTAGCTTCTACAATTTAATTGTTTTAAACATGTCTGTATATTTCCATATTTTCAGATAGATAGTAAAATATTTTTATTTCTCATGGCAATTCAGATTACTTCTCTTTGTTGATGCAGTATTGATTTCATCATAACATCAAAACATTATAATTATTTCATTGTTAATTTATATATATAAATATACTGTGATAGTCATGTTTAATTTTTTATTATCATTCTTAATTTATAATCAGCATTATCGTATTTATTTACGGCAAATAGGATAATTTTTACTCATTCGAAGTATTATTTTTCATTTTTATCAAATTTTTACATGTTTGTCTACAATGTTCTATTTATCTTACTATAATACGGGGAAGTCAAAGACCGGGGCCCGCAAAGCGGGTCCCGGGCTTTGGCCTTGCCCGGCTATAGACAATGCGTACGTTAGAAAACGTTCAATGTGAATTACAACAATTTCAAATGTATTACCTATCGCCGAAAATCTCATTTCCAAATCATGGAGGCCGCCATTTTGGCCGCCATTTTGGCCGCCATTTTGTTTGTAACAACTAAATTCTCGTTCTCGTGTTGGCATATTTTTTTACATCGTAATATAATTAATCACTTATATTTATGTTTTCCTATCTGTTTACAAGAAATAGAAAGCAAAATATTCGAAGTTTTAAAAAAAGAAGCTTTATCTAAAAAATACAAACGCTTTTGGTAAACTTTGTGAAAAGCGTCTGCATAAAGTTTGCGCATAAACGCTTGACAGGAAATAGAATAACGTCACTTTTTGTTCAGCAAGGTGCTCGACCAATCTCTACCTAGAGTTGTCGTTCCTTTCCAATATACTCGACTTCCCCGTTCCATAGGCTTAGCCTATTTTCATATTATATAAGTCTGCTATATCTGGAGATATATATACCACATACATCTCCATACATTTTTATGCAGATCTGTGTGGTTTTGAATGAGTAACACAATTCTCATCATAATTGTATTCATACGGGGAAGTCAAAGACCGGGGCCCGCGACAATGCGTACGTTAGAAAAGGTTCAATGTGAATTACAACAATTTTAAATGTATTACCTATTGCCAAAATTATCATTTCCAAATCATGGAGGCCGCCATTTTGGCCGTCATTTTGTATGTAACAACTAAGTTCTCGTTCTCGTGTTGGCATATTTTTTTACATCGTAATATAATTAATCACTTATATTTATGTTTTCCTATCTGTTTACAAGAAATAGAAAGCAAAATATTCGAAGTTTTTAAAAAAAGAAGCTTTATTTAAACAAGAGGGCCAAGATGGGCCTATATCGCTCACATGACAATCACTGTTCACTCATTAAAACGTTGTTTTGAACCGGTGACCTAGTTTTTTACCCCAGACGACCTATGTTCGAATTTGTCTTACATATCATTAAGACAAACAGTCTGACTAGGTTTGGTGAAGATACAATCAAAATTTGACATCTACAGTGTTAATAAGGTTTTCCTAAGATTTGACCTTGTGACCTGGTTTTTGACCCTAGGTGACCCATATTTGAACTTGTCCTTAATATCATTAAGACAAACAATCTGACAAGGTTTGGCCAAGATCCAATCAAAACCATGACATTTAGAGCTTTTACAAGATTTTTACCTAAGATTTGACCTTGTGACCCAGTTTTTGAACCCGGCTGACCCATGTTCATCCTTCACCCACATATCATTGAGGCAAACATTTTGACAAGGTTTGGTGAAGATCCAATTAAAACTGTGACATCTACAGTGTTAACAAAGTTTTCCTAAGATTTGACCTGGTGACCTAGTTATTGACCCCAGATGACCCATATTTATACTTAACCGTTATATTATTAAAACAAACGATTTGACAAAGTTTGGTGAAGATCCAATAATAACTGTGAAATCTACAGTGTTAACATGGTTTTTCATAAGATTTGACCTAGCGACCTAGTTTTTGACCCAAGATGACCCATGTACGAACTCGTCCAAGATATTATGAAGACAAACATTCTGACAAGGTTTCATGATCATCCAATCAAAACAGTGACTTCTAGAGTGTTCACAAGGTTTTCCAGCAATTTGCCCTAGTGACCTAATTTTACTACAGAAATTACCCATTTTCAAACTTGACCGACATATTATCAAAAAAAAACATTCTGACAAAGTTTCATGAAGATAAATTCAAAACAGTGATTTCTAAAGTGTTCACAAGGTTTTCCCTTATTTGGCCCTGGTGACCTAGTTTTTGACCCCAAATGGCCCAATATCGAACTTGTCCGAGATTTTGTTGATATTAACGTTCTGACCCAGTTTTGCTAAAATTGAGCCAAAAATGTGGCCCCTAGTGTGGTCACAACAAAAAGTTTGACGACGCACGACGCACACCGCATTTTAACTGTGATAAGTATATTTTATTTATTTAATATATACCTGTTCATATAATTTATACACAAATGTGATATTTTCCTATGTCATACAACACTATATATCAAGGACCACAATGGAAATAGGGTTCCTCTGAACCCTTTCTTGTGTTATAATCCTTGACATTTAATGTTGATTTAACATGGCTGTTTTTATTAATTCATGCGTACACATGTATCAATTTACTGTTTTTGTATGTTTTAATGTTATTATTGCCATGTAAATGTTCATTTTATGTCGAAATAAATCTAACTCATAACTCTAACTGATGAACGTCTACTTTCACTTCAATTGTAATTCATTTTCGCGACCCTATATCGCATGCATTTCTAATGCGAGTTTTGTCCCACGGATGGAAAATGATATCGTCATAACGTTCCACTTTCTTCTCCGATTAAATAACAATATCTAAATTGCTCGAAATTCAGTTTGTTTGAGACTGAGAAATGACAACAAATATTAAGTTAAACACGTGCAGGAATATGAACAGAAGTTTCACGAAATTACGCATGATAGCAAATAACAATCACGATAGCATACAATAAACTGTAAAAAAATGAATATCGCAGTCTGTGCGAATATTTACCTGAATATTTCAGCCAAGCAACTGAGAGGTCACGCAAATATTCGATGAGCCTGGCCTGACCAAAGAGTGTCAGTCGAATGTGAAACAGGAAGTTAAAACTACTAACGAATCATATCAAGATCATATCGTTGTCGACAATACAGTAAGACGTTGTAATTTTCAAGTGTTTCTCAGAATATATGGATTTTAATTTTTATTTATGTGTAATTCATTTAATACAATATCTTTCAATTAAATTACTTCATCGAAATCGTAATAGTGGGATACGTCGTGTTTTCTCATTTACATACAACCGTTTTTGTATGACGACAACAATAATTTTATACTCGTAATTAATTACCAATAGGGGCGAAGTATAAAACATCCCCTCTTCATTTTAGTGTAAAATTAAAGGAAAACATGCCCCCCCCCCCATCAACTTTTTTGTTTCTTATTGGATATTAATAATTTTGATATATCATATTAAAGCTAACGTTCTGTAGTTTTAGAATATGTAATTAGATATAGAAATCCGTATTGTTTTTATGCATGCATTTATTCCTGGTTAAAGATGGGTTATTACAAAATTTGGTGTTCGGAAAACATGGCCCCCCATCTTAACTTTTTTATTTCGTAATATATTTTTTAAGATTAATACTGTTGGAAACCTTAAGCTCTCTAGTTAAGCTCTACAATTTTTATGGAACCACTTCATTTTACAATATGTGTTGTCACATCGATTCATGTTATCAATTATATATGGTAATCAGCATTGGCAATACAATTTAATATTTTGGTGTTTTGGTTCACTTAGAGGCATTTTCGGCATTTTAACAATTTTTGGAAATGGTCTATTTTTTATTGATAAAACAGTTGCGTAAATGATTTTTCATATCTGATATGATGAATCTTATAAATAAGGGACAGATTTGCGTTAAACTAAGTTCAGTTAAATACGCTGCAGCGAAAACAACTCAGTCAGAACAATTAGTCTGGTTTTGAACATCCAAGTTTCCCATCCGAGACTACAACTTTTAAATTATATATTTGTGCTAGAAGAATATCATTGGCTCCTACTACCACAACAATCACCTAGTACAGCGGTACTACTCATTTGAGCAATAACCTCTCTTTTTATAACTAACAATAATAAACAAACATCAAAATAATAACATACGTGTGCTCATTAAATTTAATGTAGTTATTTTTAAATATGAGTTTAATTATTACACACAACATTCATTTCATATGCGGAAAAAGTCGTTTGAACTTATATATGTTAAAATTATCAGGTCTGTCATTCAGAATCGGCATGTTATCAAGTGTCACACTTATGCAATAAACAAGCAATCAGCTACCGTAATAGGATTATCCGGTGATTGTATATTTGATTTGACAATAGCATGTATATATACAAACAATCATATGTGTTAATGGGATTATCTATTGAGTAGATTGGAAACTTTTTTTTCTTTATACAGGTTTAATTGTTTTTTATGTCTCATCCACATTAAATAAATAAATATAATAACGTATCATGTATAAAAAAAAATTAAATTAAAAAAAAATATGTGGTCATTCTGACTAGAATTATAAGAGACAAGAAACATAAAACAACTATTTGACAAATTAATATCATTGAAAACCATCTAAATCCTGTCCCTAGTTTAATAGTCTTGCAAACCAGGGATGCTATATTACAGGGATACGCAACGGACGGAAACTGGCTGAAAAACAGTGCCTAGGGATATTCACGCGAGAGCGCATGCGCATGCATTTACCGTTAATGTCGTTATCTAGCAGATAAAAGATGGGTCAAATATTCTCTTCAATCGGCTTAAATAAATGTTGTTTTTGCATAGAGTTATTTATATATTGATCTTAAGGTGTTAAATATTTTACAGATGTTGTAATTTTGTTTCCAAATATTAGTGGTTCTAAAGATTTCCAAGTTTTTGTGACCGTTCGAAAATCAAACTGGCGTGATAATTTGACCGAAATGGTCGCATAATAGAAAATGTCAGTTTTTTGCGACAGCTTTAGTACGTGAAGATATTCTTAATTTCACGATATTTTGTCGTGGTTGAAGTGTGACATACTTCTATATTGGCGGCATAACTATATTGTAATGTTTTATTTTGTTATAATACATAATTTCGCGATCGATTGGGACCCTGTTTTTACAATTTACAAAATGGAGGCCTGATCTGACGAGGAAAATATTGCACTTTTTGCGACATCATTTGTATGTGAAGATATACTCTATATCAAAATTTTCTTCCATAGTTTGACAATTATACACGTCGATATTGGCGGCATGATAATATTTTCATGCTTACTTTTGTAAAAGAACACAATTTCGCGATTGATCATGACCCCATTTTTACGATTCAATTCAATGGCGGCCTGATCTGACGAGGAAATTATTTCACTTTTTGCAACACCATTTGTATGTGAAGATATACTAAACATAAAAAATTTCTTCCATATTTTGAGACTGACGCACGTCGGTATTAACGGCATAACAATAATTTCAAAAATTATTTTGCTGTAGTACCTTATTTCGCTCTCGATAATGATCCATTTTTACCGGTGCATAGCAAAACGAAAAAGCATCATATAAGCACTAATCTACATAGATTCTAGCGCAAACCAGAAACAATGTAACCCGAATATATTATTTGGTATGCACATATTTTCACACCTATAATTCGAAATCGTCAATTCATAACAATGGCTGATTGAGAATCAACTGGCATGTGACAAACAATATGTACATCAATTCATTACGAAGCGTGTCAACAGTTTAATTTTTCAGATTGAGTAAAGTCAAACAGTTAATTCATGACTCGTACAACATTATATACATACATAATATGAAAACATTATAGAATACGTGCATACATGCCTTTCCATACAGAAATATAAGATACAGATCAATTCTTTAAATATCTACTACATTTACAATTGTCAAGTCAAAGTCTTGAAATAATGACGGTATAATATTACGTACATTATAATGCTAACAGAATTCCAGTTATTCTATATATGTTTATAATGAAGAAACATTACTTTAAAGTTGGTTGCTATTTATTTAAAGCTTTTGAAAGATGAACGTTAATGATAAATAACTTACAAATATAATAATATGTGAAAATCTACTGTATTTCTCTTGTCTTAACTTTGTCCTGTATTTATACATTTATTTATTTTATGATTATTGTGATTTTATTGTGTACATTACCCGAATACTGTTTGTACAATGTATATAATTGTTTATATCAATGTGTCCTTGTTACACAAGATTTAATAAACGTATGTTCTGTTCTGTTTAATCTTATTCAATATTTATCTGGTAATGTACATCTTTAATGATGGGTTAATTTAGTTGTAAGGTCGACTAAATTATGGTTTTATGCTAATCGCCACGAATATTTCACTGTGATCTGAGGTACTTGACTTGTTTTTGTATTTGCTAAAATAATATCAGTTTTTCAACAATGATTAATTACTGTCATAATCAAAACGATGTGAACATGTTGGTTTAAATTATGACATTAAATTTTATTGGTGGAACCCTGTTGTTTCCAATTAATGGTCACACACCGTGACCTAATGCATTCAAATGACTTGTGCAGCTGTGAAAACAATGTAGATTTATGAAACATAGACTACCCCATACTGTTTTCCATCCGGATGTATTGATTGTTTCCTTGTAATCAGTAAAGATCGTGACCGATATTATGATTCTGACTATACGAGGGCATATCGTACGCCATTTTGGCGGAAGATTAAAAGTTACAGATTAAGTCTTTGGCTAATAAAATTGATACGCTATAATACAGACATACATTATGAAAAACAAAGATCAATAACAAGATAAAGTTGTTCATTAATACAAATTTATACGAATCAAAATTACAAATAACAAACCTTTCACCATAAAATGTATAACATTTCTTTCGTACAAAACATTCATGATATATAGCATTTATTTAAATAAAAGTTTAACTATATGAAAATTTCTTCTTCAGCTGATAAATAGAAAAAAGTTCCACGATACAAAATTAAATTTGGTCTTGAGTTGATAAATCGAACAAAACTTTCATGATATAAATATTTGTTATACAAATTTAATTCAAATGTTTAGCATTCGATCGTACATTTTTTCATAATATAAAAGTTTCTTTCACGAATTTAAGTCAAATTTTAGCATTCTATCGTACATTTGTTGTCATGATATAACTTTTCTTTCACAAGTTCATTCCGTGAAAATTTTGCCTTCAGCTGATAATTCGAAAACAAGTTTAACGACATAAAATTTAATTGTACAAAACTTTCATAATGTAATATACTACATGTATTTCAATGTTTCATACATATTTTCATGATATAAACGTTTCTTTTAAAAATTCAATTTAAAATTAAAAAAATACAGTGAAAATTTCGTCTTGAGCCAGGTATAGCATCACTGCTTGAGCTCATAAATCAAACAAAACTTTCATAACGTAAACATTTCTTTCCTACAAAACTTACATAATATAAGTATTTCTTTCTCAAATTCAATTTAGAAAAAAAATAAGTTGTTAAAATTAATAACAAACAAATAAAAACTACGAGGAACTTGAGTCGATCATGGACCACTAATGTTACTTTTTGTCAATTATCGATTCTTTGTGTTATTTTCATGATAATTTCGGCAGTTTTGATACCTTTGCTTTCATTAACTAGCCTAGGCACTGATAATCGATAGTTGATCAGTGGATGATAAGCGGTTGCACATCCCTGTAATATAGCATCCCTGTGCAAACGCAAGAGAAAGTCTGATAAAACTGTTTATTTACATATATACATACAAAATTCTGCTATACAAAATGAATATACCAAAAGTTGAGGATTTTGTAAACTAAATAAACTGGAAAGTAACTCATTTATTATCCTTAAAACTATGGACTGATTAGATAGATTATATGACACGATAGTTAAACGTTATGATTTTTTCCCCACAAAATGATTACTTTATGATAATTCAATATCGAAACCAGTCATACGAAGACACATTATGTATGACAGTAAAACAAAGGAAAACACTATTTTTAATATTATTTATTCGGACAACTTAGTTCTAACAAGGACTTATATACATACATGGATTCGCAACTTCCGTATTAACCGTTTAAAGTAATCAAATCCCGCGATAATAAGACGTGAATCAACGGGAATACAAGCTATTGTTTACAAAAGCGAAAATACGAAAATATCCGTGATAATCCGAATGATAATAACAGCGAAAATATCCGTGGTATTCCGAATGTTTAATCTCGGAGACGAAAGGATTATAATAGATGTCCGCCATCTTGGAATTTAAAATGTTCGACTGATGCCTTTTTCAATGCTTATACTTAGACTTTGTGGATTATAAATGTATCTCAATATCTTTAAGGAATTTGTTGCATCCTTTACCAATTTCCCGTGCCCAATTGCCTGAGTTTTTTAGTATAATCAAATTCGTAAACACCCAATTACAGCTGTCGGACATTGCCGAGTATATAGCAATGCATTGTGGTATCGCCGAACGATATCATTTGAGCTATTTTTAGCAGTTGCGAATCCATGTATGTATATAAGTCCTTGGTTCTAAGTACTATTTTATTTTAGCTAATTTCAAATCTACTAAAATTATTATTCATTACCATGATTAAAGGCATTCCGTTCACCAAACTGTGATTACTTAAAATGTGTATAAAATACAATGATTATCATAACTTAATTATGAAATTGTGACCTTAAGTACAATTAAATTGGAATTATAAGTAGCAAACTTTCACTTTAAACATGTGAATACCTCAGTGCTTTCAGCGCTTTGATTATACAACGGACGAAAAGCCGGATGAGTACGGCACCGGTATCCCACGAACTTTATTCACTCCTAAATGATCCGCAATGGCCGCGTCCATTATTTCCAATTTTGAAGATAATTGCGATACATAAGAGAGTCAAGTTAAGAGAACACCATAATAATAGTTTACTTAATGGTAAGAAGAAATATCCTTACTTTGCTTTAGAAATCACATTCGCCCTATGACATCTGGAATTAACTTTTCGTCATGTCACTCATGAGGTCAACGACTTTCGATTTGAAGTATAATATCGATAGGCGTTATGGAAGTTTTAGCCTATCTTAGAAATTAGATATTATGTCCTCTGATAAAATACGAAAGTTCATTTTACCTTTACGTAGAAATGTTGATGACGACATGCAAAGAAGATCTATAGCCTTTATTTACACTCACCGTAGTCGTGCACCATGCAAATGCAATATCTTCCAGGTCCATAGCTGCACTTCAGGAAGGGGAATTTAGCATCATTTTGAGGAAAAAAGGGGAGTTTCAGTTTATTTTTTTAAAATGCCTAATAATCGAGAAACCGAGAAAAACAATGCCAAGGCACTCGTGGTACTAGCTTCCAGCCTTACACCACCTCTACAGACATTGTTAAATACCCTCGAGTAACCGGTTTCCGTGAGGTTAAGGAAACATCGAGCACGCTCAAGAATAATAGGGAACATCGCCGTGACGTCACACGCACCTGTTATCAGTTTGTAAATATCGCTGGTGGGCGAAATAATCAATATCCGGTTATGACCACCATTACAATTCCCGACACATTCTTTTTCATAGATAAAATTAAAAACATAGTTATGGTTCAGTCTTGACAAGGACTTATATACATACATGGATTCGCAACTGCTGAAAATAGCTCAATAGACGATCCCACAATGCATTGCTATATACTCGGCAATGTCCGACAGCTGTAATGGGTGTTTACGAACTTGATTATACTAAAAAAAACTGGTAATTGGTAACGGATGCAAAGATAAAGATATTGAGATACATTTATAATCCACAAAGTCTAAGTATAAGCATTTAAAAAGGCATCAGTCGAACATTTTAAATTCCAAGATGGCGGACATCTATTATAATCCTTTCGTCTCCGAGATTAAACATTCGGAATACCACGGATATTTTCGCTGTTATTAAGTAATTAACATTCGGATCATCACGGATATTTTCGCTTTTGTAAACAATAGCATGAAATCCCGCTGATTCACATGTTATTACTGCGGGATTTGATTACTTTTAACTGTTAATACGGAAGTTGCGAATCCATGTATGTATATAATATAAGTCCTTGGTCTTGAGTAGCTTTTTGCTGCACAATTAGTTGACAGAAGGGTTCTATAGTTGTATGGTGTATGAATTATAACGAAAAAATCGCTGGTACAGGAATAATTAAATGACTTTCTGTCATCTACAGGGAAAACCCGGTCCTAATTAAAGTAGTGACGGTTAATAAGAAAGAAATAGTTTTCAAACTAATCATAGTTCATCTTGATGTTCAAAATCATAAATATTTTAAGTGGACAATTAATCTAGACAAGGCTATTAATTGTTCTCTTATTATCTGGTACGCTGACAGGTTAAAGATAGTAAGTGCATTTCAAACACATGAAATTCAAAATACTCCTAATGCTCGACATTCAATAAATGTCTGCGCATACCGGACAACTCCTAATGCTCGACATTCAATAAATGTCTGCGCATACCGGACACAATATACAGTATACATATTTTGACACTCGTTACACTAGTAAATGTTGTCATATTTTTAGCTCACCAGAGCACGAATGTGCTCAAGGTGAGCTTTTGTGATCGTCCTGCGTCCATCGTTCGTCGTGAAGTGGCGTCCATGTTTACTTAAAACATCTCCTCCTACACCACTATGCCGATTGCAACCAAACTTTGCTGGAATGATCCTTGGGTGGTCCCCTTTCAAAGTTGTTCAAAAAATTAAATTTCATTAAAACTCTGGTTGCTATACCAACAAATAGAAAAAACTTAAAAAATCTTCTTGTCCGAAACCACAGGGCCTAGAGCTGAGATATTTGGTATTTAGCATTGTCTAATGGAACTCTACAAAGTTTGTTCAAATTATTCCCCTGGGGTCAAAATTGGCTCCGCCCCGGGGGTAACTTGATTTTACAAAGACTTATATAGGAAATTTAAAAAATCTTCTTGTCAAAAACTACAATGCCTAGAGCTCTGATATTTGGTGTGTAGCATAGTCTAGTGGACCTCTACCAAGTTTGTTCAACTTATTGCACTAGGGTCAAAATTGGCCCCGCCCCGGGGGTCACTTGATTTATAAAGACTTATATAGGAAAATTTAAAAAATCTTCTTCTCCAAAATCGCAAGGCCTAGAGCTTAGATATTTTGTATGTGGCATTGTCTAGTGGACCTCTACCAAGTTTGTTCAAATTATGGCCCCAGGGTCAAAATTGGCCCTGCCCTTGGGTTTATTCTATTTTATATAGGAAAATTAAAAAAATATTCTTCTCCGAAACCACAAGGCCTAGAGCTAAGATATTTGGTATGTAGCATTGTCTAGTGGACCTCTACCAAGTTTGTTCAAATTATTGCCCTAGGGTCAAAATTGGCCCCGCCCCGGGGGTCACTTGATTTATATAGACTTATATAGGAAAATTTAAAAAATCTTCTTCTGCAAAACCGCAAGGCCTAGAGCTTAGATATTTTGTATGTGGCATTGTCTAGTGGACCTCTACCAAGTTTGTTCAAATTATTGCCCTGGGGTCAAAATTGGCCCTGCCCTGGGGTTTATTCTATTTTATATAGGAAAATTTGAAAAATCTTCTTCTCCGAAACCACAAGGCCTAGAGCTAAGATATTTGGTATGTAGCATTGTCTAGTGGACCTCTACCAAGTTTGTTCAAATTATTGCACTAGGGTCAAAATTGGCCCCGCCCCGGAGATCACTTGATTTATATAGACTTATATAGGAAAATTTAAAAAATCTTCTCCAAAACTGCAAGGCCTAGAGCTTAAATATTTTGTATGTGGCATTGTCTAGTGGACCTCTACCAAGTTTGTTCAAATTATGGCCCCGGGGTCAAAATTAGCCCTGCCCTGGGGTTTATTCTATTTCATATAGGAACATTTAAAAAATCTTCTCCGAAACCACAAGGCCTAGAGCTAAGATATTTGGTATCTAGCTTTGTCTAATGGACCTCTTTTAAATCTGTTCATATAATGGTCATGGGATAAAAAACGGCCCAGATGGGTCACTTGATCTTACTTGGACTCGTATAGAAAACTTCAACAATGATCATCTCCAAATAACCTTTTCTCCTGGTGAGCATTTATAGGGCCATCATGGCCCTCTTGTTTACAGAATAATTTCAGCTAATTATTTTCACGGGCATTTCTCGTAATATATATACAAGCACATTTTTAGTCAATTCCACTACATGTATAATCACCTAATAATTCATTTAAATCCAAATCGTCAATGACATGGACGAGATCATTTTTTCTTAAAGTAGTTTTGTTTTCATGACTCACTAATGGTTAAATCAACCTGACAGAGATTCTTTTTATACCATCAACCTGAATCAGGGTCACTCAAATCAGAGACAAAGATAACAAATGTTATCTACATTGTATGTCTCTGCTCAAATAGACCCTGTCTGAATCGACATAGTGAGAATGTGTCTTGTGGCATTAATTAATTTGATTGGTAGAAACCCTGTCTTAAAGACATTGAACAGCTACTATATAAGTGACCCCCCCCCAAAATCCACATGAGGTCTAATCTCTTAATTGTTTTATTGCCCCTAATGGTATTAATGCTGTCTTTTCACGGTCAGCTGAGTGTCTGTAGACTTGACACCTAGTCATATAAGAGGGTCATAAATTTATTGATTTTTAGTGATAATTAGTTTATGGACAACTTCCTGTTGTTTTTGTAAGCATTTTATTTAATGAATGTTGTCCTTTAATTACCAGATTATGTAAGAACAGTTAATACAAGAAAATGCAACAGAATGCTTCTTTTATTTCTAAATCAAATTATTCTATTTATACATGAAATTATTTTTTACAATATGACTATTATAATCTATATATAATTAAAATATATTGGTTAGAAATATTTAACAGGTATAAAAGGTGTTAGCGGATATGTTTGTATTAAATTCACAAAATGGATGTTTTATTTATCAAAATCATCCAGACCTAACTAATTGGTGTGAGATACATATATTTGTAAGTGTTTGAAGCGTTGAGCATTTATGTGAGTAATTTATTTCTTTAATCATATTAAATGAGCTGTCTTATTCTTAATATTTTGCATTTAATATAAACATACTTTTTAAAAATATATATATATATTTCTTTTAAATTAAACATTGAATCAATTTAAGTATCTATACAGTAGCAATATATTAGCCATAAATTTAAGTGACTGATTATGTAATTAGAAGCTAGTCTATCAATGACCCTGTATGTTTTATTGGACTCCCTACTGTGGAATATACAGGACTGCTGGGTCTTAGTCACATGCCTCACATTCCTGGTTCAATGTCACATCCGACTGATAATTACATCCAAAAGAACATGTTTGGCCCCTGTGCAGCTGTCAAAACAATGTAGATTTATATACAACAACGGGTGATATAAAATATACGTAAACTACCCCTTACTGTTTTCCACGGTTGACTTCATGCAATCAGTAAAGATCGTCACCATGATTAGGATCATCATAACTGGATGGCATGACAAAAGACAAAACGAATATAAAGACAAAATATTAAGACAAAAGATCAAATGAAACTTGTGCCGAACAAACGATTTTGACTTGTTTAATGATTTGCATTGAATGCGAGAAAAAATCGAAGTTAATTAACTAGTGTTTCAATTATTGTGAATGTGTCAATTGACTAATTATCGTTCGCACATACAATGTGAAACACAATGTCATGCCCATTGTACATAGTGATTTCGGTGATTTGTTAATGTAATTGGATTAACCGTTTTAATTAGTCCCACTCTATTTGATGTATTTTAAAAGTTGCGGATCATCAATAAAAATGTACAAACAATATGGTGTCAAAAACAACAGATAATCAGAGACATAGATGTTATCTTTATATGTCTCTGAGATGATGCAGAAAATTGACAGTGTTTATAAAAGCGCACGTTTCTACCACGGGCATCATTTAAGTTAACGTTATTATAATGCTAAAATTCAATTTTATTTATTATTATTTTAAAAGTTCACTTAATATGACTTAGTGTGTTCTTTTTACATAAATATTTCAAAATAAAAGTATCTATAATGAATACAAAATAATTATCTTTGAACACATGTCTTAAATTATGTTTTTTTTTGTAAGCTCGACTCACAAGATATTCTAAATGAAAATGGAAGGTTATAAAAAGTTCATATTTCTTTATTATGATGTAAAAAAAATGTTGTCACTCACAACTTAGTCATCGTGCCTGCTTAAATATATCTAGCCATCAAACAATTACACAATTAATGCAGACACTGCTTATTCACTACGTACATTTCAGGGCTGAACGAGGGTGGGAGGGTGGGTTTAATGTTGTTTTTCACTGACTTGTGGAAACAGAAAGACTGTCTCCATGCGATAGCCAGCCTTTTATAGCAGACGACGAGAGTTACAAATGTGCACTTCCGCTGCAGACAATGAGGATTACGAATGACAGCCTAGTTACACTTCCACTGGCAACCAAACAATGATCTCCAAATAAAAGCAATTGATTTCTCATAAAATAATTGGCTTCATTTTGTGCATATGTAATATATAGAGAATACTCTTTTGTTTGTATTCTAAAAATTTCTATATTTCTAAAGGGATTTTGACCAAACTTCCATAGAATTGTTTTCACCAAGTTTCCCAGCACATATCATGTGGGTTTTGTTATTCAATCATTTTTGGAAGATTTATGGCCCTTTGTTTATTTTGTGTCCAAAATTTCTTCTATGATACTCCTCCTACATTTCTCAAAGGAATTTGACGAAACTTTCACAGACTTATTGTCACCAAGAACCCCAGCATGTATATTCCGGGTTTTGTAATTGGATCATTTTTGGCGGATTTATGGCCCTTTGTTTATTTTGTGCATATGGATTGGAGAAATACGCTTCTGTGCACAACTCCTCCTACATTTCTCAACGGATTTTTACTAAACTTTGATAGAGCTATTGTCACCAAGTTCCCCAGCACATATTGTCTGGGTTTTGTTATTCGATCATTTTTAGCAGATTTATGGCCCTTCGTTTATCTGTACCAAACTTAAACTTGCCAATAAAATCAAAAGGCTTCCACCTACAATCATCAAACTTCATATGTTGGTTCATCATGACAATCTCTACAGGACTTGTGCATTTTCAGGTCAAAGATCACCCGGAGGGGGCATTGTGTTTTTAAAACACATCTTGCTACTTACTGCAGCACAAATTTAAATCAAATGACATGATATTGTCATTACTTGTTTTTCAGGTTAGCATCCCAGGGCCATTTATAGCCTTCTTGTTTATAATACATCTGACTGGCATTGTTACTCTTTTAATCAGATAGTTATTTTTTTCTATTATTTTTGTTGATTTAGATCCTGAAAATATGGCTGAAAAGATAGAAAACAAACGCTTTGAAAATATTGAAGATGAACTGAAAAAGATGTTGCGAAAAAGTCCTCATAAAAAAGACACAGAAGTAAAGAATACTCATGAAATAGAAGCTGACCTTAAAAGAATGTTGAATGTGCAGCCTAGTTCTAGTAGTAGTAGTAATAAAAGGACTGTAAGTGAGGGCCATCTAGAAGATTCACAACAGACATCAGAAAATGCTGAACGTTCAGGGATGCAAGATTCTCACAGTACTATAGTACCATCAATTGATCATGGTGTTGTTGTGACAATGGAGGATTTACAGAACCTTACTTCATCAAGGGTAGCGTGCTTGTCATATATTCAGGGTTCTCATTCATTTTTCGGCCAAAAACTAGACTAATAGATCTGGCAATTTTCCCGCAATATTTTTAAAACTTTGAGCTTTCTATGGCCCAAATTCGTTTCTATGTGGCTAAATTGGTTGGCGGCTGGTTGTTATTGAGAACCCCGTATATTTAGTTGTAACATATACTATATTTTAAAAAAAGTTCAATTTTAAGTTCAATGTTTAATTACAAGGTATATATTAATTTTAGAACCACATACTTGGCTTAATATCTTAAGTCTAATTTGATGTTATTGAAATAACACAATCCTGAAGCATATCAATGTTAAAACTACCTCTGTTAACTATGCCTACCTCTTTGATTATACATGTTTCTTCAACATTCACTGCATCATCTAACTTTTCTAATCAATATCCTATATGGTCACTTGTATTTCCTTTAACAGCCCCACAATCACAGTTCACATGAAAATGATAATGTAACAGAAAGTGCTCGGAAAAAGAGGAATAGAAAGAAGAAGAAAGGCAAGCATCAAGAAGAAGATGAGCGACCTGCTGTGCATCATCACCATAGACAACATCAGGAAGACCCTCCGATAGTTACCGATAATGCAGGTAAATTATACATTTCAGGGTGGTTGAATTTCTTTTCGAACGCATTTACCGTATTCAGGAGTGTATTGTTTTTCTCAGTAAATATTACTTACTAATCAAAGAACTGATGATGAATCACTGGATTTCTTTGTGATACTTAACATACCAGTTACCTGTGTAAAATCCTCATGCTTCAGATTCTTATCTGTCTTTAAGATGATGAGAGCCAACTTGCAGTTGTGAAGAAAAAGAAGAAAAACAAAAGAACACAGAAGAAGGGTAAAGATGTTTCTCCAGTAGGTCTAGATTCAGGTCATAATGTAACAGAATCAGATGGCAGTGAGGAAGAATTGACTTCAAATGAGAAAGTACCCCGTCATCGTCTCTTAGAATTTCATAGAACAAGATGTAAGCTTCCTTCATTTCTTTCCATAAGGTTGACTTGTTTATTGTTTCTTATTTATTATAGCCCCGCAAACGAAGTTTGAGAGGGGGTATATTGGAGTCACTCGGTCGGTCGTTGGTCGGTCCGTTGGTCCGTCCGCATAAAATATCACAAGTTTGTGGAGCGAACTACTTCCACATTCTTTAAGCAATTGCAATGAAACTTAAAATATGTTATCACCATGAAGTGTAGATGTGCAAGACACAATTTTCATTCCCAGCGATTCCCTCATTCCAGAGTTATGTGCCCTTGAACTTAGCCATATAGTGTACAATGGTAGTCCTAATTTGTGGAGCAAACTACTTCCACATTATTCAAGGGATTGAATTGAACTTGAAATATATTATCAATATGAAATGTGCATGTGCAAGACACAATTTTTATGCCCAGTGATCCACTCATTGCAGAGTTATGTCCCCTTGAACTTAGCCGTATAGTGTACTATTGCATTCTTAGTGTCAAAGCGGCAGCAGGGGTTTTAGTCACCTCTGTGACAGCTCTAGTTTAATGATGACAGGCCTCAAGTTGTGTTGTTTTGTAAATTGTCATTTGAATTCTTTTATCACATTTGAGAATGATCATTTAAGTTTAGCATAAGATGCGAACCATTACTGTATATACTCGGCCATAAGTCAACAAAATAAGGGTCCTGAAATTGTCTGTAAAATCCAACTTGACTTATGACCAAGTAACCAAAAAAATATATTATCACTTAGACACCTACAGAGCACTACAACACAATGTTTAAAGTCTGCAGGTATTTTTGCACAAACCCAGAGAGTTGAACTATATTGATTTTCTATTTTTAGCCTGTTGCAATATTCCTAGGTTTAAAGTCAATGTAACTGACGTCATGAATGATTACTTAGTAATTAAGGTACGCAGCTGTTGTAAGGGTTTACAATTAATACAAATATAAAATTTAAGCCAATGTACTAAAGTATTGAAGTATTGTAGTGAGGTTTAAAATCCTCAACAGAAAAATGAATAAAAAACATTCTAAGTAGAATTTGATTAATGTACATTGTTAATAGTATCCCTTTGTTATAAAATTTGTCAACAAAGTCGATGTTTAGCACCTTTTATTAACAAATGGTAATGGTTTACTTGTTTGTCCATATCACTTGGCATTTTTTGTTGATAACTACAGTTACATATGCCATTTTATGTGTGTACAAAAGTATAACTTATTGGGATATATTTGCATATTTTAAACCATTGACAAATTATTTGTAGCTTAAAGGTCATATTGTTCGATTCGGGAGAGCTTGAAATTAATAAATATACACTATTTTGTATACGTACACAAAATTTTGATATTCCAAAATTAAAATTGACCAGAATAAATCGAAATAAAAAATGACAAGTATGAACCTTGCCGAAAATATCAACACGGTTAGCTCCCTTGCCATGTGACGTAGAAGTTGACATTGATCAATGTAAACACTAGCGATATCATACAAGATATCATCACGACTGTCAACAAGACTGAGTGTGATTATTTTTATACAGAGATGAAGGGTTTATTTGATAATTTGTCATTTACAGAGGAACGTTTCGTCATGCAATCGCACCAGTATGAGCCTGTTGACGAAAATAGCAGTGAATTAATATCAAATATAGAACAATGAGGGATTCGAAGGATCAGCGTAGCCATTCTTAACTGACCTAGTATCATTGAGAAACCAAGATGGGTCACACTTGTATTTCTCCAAATTATCGCAATAAAATACACCAAATGGCCAATAATAAAAATCTAATTAAAAGTTTAAAGTAATATGCATGCATTACTCACTCCAATTATCAGATCATCGGTATACTGTTTAAATCTGGAGTAATGTTTACATTAAATTCCAAACACGTTTTCTTACACAGAACGTAAACACAGCAATATTTTGCTATTGTAGATATAGGTCATGCTTTAAAAATGTCATAACCAATCAAATTCAAGAATTCAATCTTGAAACTCCCTGAGGGCATTTGTTTCTAGCTTTTCGGTACCATGGAATGTCGCATGTGGGTTATGTGGCTATTCGATTTGAATATACAGAAAAGATGTGATTGATGGTGTGACAAACAGTTAATTTCAAATATTATCTACCGATATCAGCATGACATAAATATATTTAATTGTTTAAATGTGTGGTCTAAGCAAACAAAAGCGAGCGCGCATTATTATGGTACCATTATTTTGTCTGTCTAATCAAGAAAAAAAACAAGACAAAGATCCAGATACGTGCGATTGTTAGTTTTAAGTTGAGATAATTCATGATGTTTTGTTGAGCCGTATATGTCACGGATCGAATATGTATCACGTGTATGATGACCACTACTACCATAATCATTATTTGATATCATGACGACCATTATTGTCACCATCATCACAACCATTAAGACTATAATCATCAAGATAATCATCAGCAGCAACTACAAAGTCACCAGCATAATCACGTTCAGAATTATTTTAATAAAAGTCACTGTCGTTGTCATCATCATCATCATTACGACTAGCCTCGTGATCATCATCATTACGACCAAAATCGCGATTATTATCATAGTGGCAATTATTATCACTATCATCATTATGGCCACTACCAGTAATATCATCGGATCCTCATCTGACAGTATTATCATCACAACCAGCATCATGATCATCATCAGCAAGAACAACATTCAGGTGATTGTCATCATCGTCACATTCAACTTATAACCATTCTACTCGTATTTAGCTTTCATATGTTTTTCTTCATAATTGAAAGTGACTTTAAGACCATTTGACTCTCTTTATATAGAGGGGTACAACACCATAGGTACCAGTAAATGCCACTCGTACACAAACTGAGACAGGGATTTGCCTATTTTTTTATTTATTTTTTGTCATTTGTTTAATTGCTAATATACCTGCCTACGGATGCTGATCTCAGATTTTGATTATTCAGTTGAATATCTTGTGCTATATAGATCCTTTTGAATAGCCATTAGCGTGTTATGATGATGGCGATCGTGATGCTCGTCATAATGATGATGGTAGTGGTTGTTGAGGTGATCGTGTGCAGGTTGTGACGAATTTGTCAGCCATAAAAATTTTGTTGCGTAGATAAGTGTTGAATAAAACTTGTTTTTCTTTCAAAACTTATGACAAATATCAATTTCGCAAATTCGCTTTGGTGTTCATATAACAACTTAAGCCACACAAATACATCACATTTTATATACCATATTCATTATGGTTAATTAATAATAATCAGGAACAATTCAGGAAAAAAAATAAACAAAGTGCATGTTTTATTTTTTAGCTGGGCTTTTAGGATCGGTGAATGTCCGGCGTCCAGCGTCCATCGTCCGTCCACAATTAGTTTGTTTACACTCCAGCAACTGCAGCTCTTTACGAATCTTGATTAAACTTGCTCACAATGTTTATGGCCACAATTTCTCGGCTAAGTTCGATTATGGGCAAAATCTGATAATAACTTCTAGAGTTATGGGCCCTTGAATTACAAAATTTGCTATATTTAGCTTGTTTACACTCTAGCGCATTCATTTATTCACCAATCCTGATCATATTTTCAGTAAATGTGTATAACCAAAAGATCTTAGACAAGTTCGATTATGGGCAATATCGGACCAGTAGTTCAAGAGTTATGGGCCCTTGACTTAGAAAATTTGCTATATTTGAGTTTGTTTACACTCTAGCACCTACATTTATTCACCGATCCTAATAATATTTTTAGTAAATGTGTATAACCAAAAGATCTTAGACATGTTCGATTATGGACGGAATCGGACCCAAACTTCAAGAGTTATGGGCCCTTGATTTTGAAAATTTGCTATATATTTTAGCTTGTTTACACACTAGCGCCTTCATTTATACACCGATCCTAATAATATTTTCAGTAAATGAGTATAACCAAAAGATCTCGAACAAGTTCGATTATGGGCGGAATCGGACTACATCTTCAAGAGTTATGGGCCCTTGACTTAGCAAATTTGCTATATTTTAGCTTGTTTACACTCTAGCGCCTTCATTTATTCACTGATCCTAATCATATTTACAATGAATGTGTATGACCTTATGGTTTTGGACAAGTTAAGTTATGGGTGGAATCGGACCACAACTTCAAGAGTTACGGACCCTTGGATTAGAAAATTTGCTACGTTTTAGCTTGTTTTACAGTATATACCTTCATTGTTGGTTTTGATCTCAAAATCTACGTAAAAATGAGTTTTACGAGATGGAAACTATCTTACCTGGTCATTGATTATTGGCCTTTGTTCTCAGGTGAGCGATAAAGGGCCAATGTGGCCCTCTTGTTAAAGTGAGCGTTCTGTAGGTGGAAAATAAATGTGTAGTGATAGACAGTTTTTAAAGGTAAAAGTTTAAGAATTTGGAAAAATGTTTTTTAACGGATGAACAAACAAAGAACTATCAAAAGTCTAAGCTATGGTTCACTGCATGATACAAATATTACTGTAGTCTGGAGCTACTGGGTGTTTGTCATGAATAAAAAGTATTTTTAAATTACGTGCGGTATGCGTAAAGACAAACTGAAAATCATATTTATTTAAAATCATTGCAATGGACTCTAGGTGTTTTCATTCAATGTCTACAGTTATGGTTCGTTAACTAAATTTTACAATGATAACATATTTACTATTTAATCAATGCGGTTTTCATATTATTTGTGTTAAATTGTATTTGAAACTCACATAGATCGTTTTCTTTCTTATATTTACATAATTAGACAGTATGTGTAAATATTACCCAAACGAGGTTATACATGGAATGGTTCTAATTTGTAATATACAGCGCCGTCTCCTAGATTGTTCGGGCTAATAAACAAACTTGTCTAATAATTAAGCTAATAAAACACTATTTTCGCGCATTATTTTGCTTTGTTAAACTGTTGTTTTTTTGCATGACACGAAAGTATATTTGTTTAATAATTGTAAGTGACATAAAATGTTTTTTGTGTCATTTTTTTACGTATTACAGATTGTATACATTAAAGTAACAACCTTAATCTCCATTGTATGTATATACACACTGTGTCAACATTGTATCTACAATGACGTCACAAATCAAGGGGAACAAATCTTACTGACTTATTTCGGAAATTAGCTACTATGTTACAAAACTGCGTTTTTCAGGCCGTTAAGTATATTTTTAGACCCTTATCGTGGCACACATGCTAACTTATGCTAATAAACAATTCTATTTGCGATAGTTAACCAACTTTATATTTTTCTATGAATATGACCTTTAAGTTGTGTTATTTGTTTTACTATTATTGGCGGTGTTATATATCTGCGGTGTGAATTTTTGGCGTGGTTTTACATTGGCTGAAACCTATTAACCACCAAAATAGCGAACATTAAACCACAGCCAAAATTTCAACGTATACATAATTAAATATGAATGTCTGTATGATTCATATTTAATTATTTAATTTCAATAAATAAACAAGTTTCTTGTAGCCAGGCTTGCTGCAAGATTTTTTAACAAAGATTGTTGTCCAGTGTCAAACATAGTTTTTATAATGGTTTATATACATGTATATGGTTTTATGCATGAACCAAATCAAAAGGTTCATGTTATTGTAAATGTCACATGTATGTGATCAGTGTTTTTTTCTCACCAAACAGGAAAGGTGGCGGGGCCCTTTGAAATAAAAGGAGAAAAATAGCATAAATGTCCTCCTTACATTTAATTATACCCCAGCAAACAAAGTTTGGGAGGGGGTATATTAGAGTCACTCTGTCGGTTCTTTAAGGGATTGCAATGAAACTTGAGATATGTTATCACAATGAAGTGTAGATGTCCAAAACACAATTTTCATGCCCAGCGATTCACACATTCCAGAGTTATGTGCCCTTGAACTTAGCCATTTAATGTACAATGGCATTCTTAGCTCATGAATGTTTGTGGAGCAAACTACTTCCACAATGTTCAAGAGATTGATTTGAAACTTGAAATGTATTATCAATATGAAATGTAAGACACAATTTTCATACCCAGTGATCCACTCATTCCAGAGTTATGTCCCTTGAAATTAGCCGTATAGTGTACTATTGCATTCTTAGGTCTGAAAGCGTCAGCAGGGGTTTTAGTCACCTCTGTGACAAACTCTAGTTACCAATAGGTTATTACCAGACTAACCTAGATGACAATGAGCTCTACTTAAGGTCAATTTAATGATCTTTTTTAACAGAACTGTTTTTCAAGGAAATAAAACTCCACTGAACGGGAATGTTTTATGAATTTAGCAGAAAAAATTCTTCTTAGACTGGGGCATGGGGTCGAATTTCAGCCCCAAATCACTGAAATCAGTCTACAACATGGTGTTTTAAATGTTACAATGCCAAGTAGTCACAGAAAGTTTAAGGTCCAAAATATTTATCTCCCAAGTGTGAATGAATAATATTTTTGGTAATTTTAAATGCTGTATCGTTTACATAACTATCTTTTATAGATTTAGATGATAAACTTACCCCTGAAATTATGTGTGAATTAGAAGATGAGAGAATATTCCCAATGAAGAAGGTTTGGATATTAACTCATTTCATTACTTGCATTTTCAGTTTGCCATTCTGAGTCTATTTACATTTATACAAAATTTTTAAATGATCAGAAATATTGATTGAGATAGTAAAAAGTTTCTGTAAGGGAAAAATAATACATGTATTGCAATATATTACACTAGAACCCTCTTACTCTGATCTAGAATCTTATCTGAACTGAAACTATCCACCAGTATCACTTTTTACTAGGGCTGGGAATTTTATTCGAATATTCGAATATTCGGAACTTCGACGAATATTCGAACATGAAAAACGAATTCGAATATTCGAAAAAAATAATATGAAATTTCAACGTCTCGAGCCAGTTTGAGCAGCAAAAAATGTTTAAAAACGGTCCATAAAAGGTGAATAAATCCCATAAAAGTCGGTCCAAAATGCGCAAAATGTCACAAACCAACTGTTTGTTGTTCGCACCATTCTCAATACCCCATAAACACGTCAAGATAATCAATAGCCTGGAGCGATCATTTGTTAATCCGATCAACTGATGTCGATAGTCAGTAATTAGTCCAAACACGTGGTAGACTAGGATAAAACACTTAATGCACTGGTCTTTTGCGTTAAATGATGTGCTTACAGCATATCAATTAAAAATATGAATCACTGCATGTTAATGACAAATTATGTTACGAGTTAAGGACTTCAAACGTCAGTCCGTACGCAAATTACAAGCTGCCAATTATTTTTTCATTTAAGTATCATTTCGGTTTAATCAATGGCAGCAGTCGGTATCAAAGATATAAAGAATGCCGACATTCTTTAGCCCGATTTTGGAGCCCTTTTTTTTCAGTAAATAACCCGTGCAAGTTGTAACATTGTGCCCAATACGCATCATCATCAACTTGACATATTTATATAACGACATGTTTTGCTCGTTTTAACTCAATGGAAGTTAAACTCAACTTGGAAACAATTAATTCTTGCAAATGTAGTTGTTTTAAAAAGAAATGTTTTGACTCATAATTTCTGTTGATAAATATAAACACGTTACTCGCAACTCGTTATAGTTAACTCCCTTCATTACTTGTACATATAAACAACCAACGGAACACAAACACATGTACGTTTTTTTATCAAGTGTAATGTCGACAGAAATATTCATAACATCTAGACTCAATAAAAAAGATAAACAATACCGCTGTAATTAGTTTTCAATAAAAAATTAAGTTCATAGTTATTATAAGCTCTCTTCTGAAACATGCATAGTATTCGGACGCAACATATTTTGGACACGATGTTTAAGGAACAGACACGTTCATTGGTTAAGAACAAATTATCTATGAAAACGAATATTCGAATATATTCGAATATTAAAAACGAATATTCGAATATCATAAACCATATTCGTTCCCAGCCCTACTTTTTACCATGTTTCTAACATGAAATTAACGTTTCAATTCCAAAAGCAGAACAATTTTTAAATATTTAGTGAGTTTAGTTTTGTTTCTATTTTTAGCTCACATGTCACAAAGTGACAAAGTGAGCTATTAGGATCACTCTCCGTCCGGCGTCGTGCGTCGCGCGGTGTGCGTCGTGTGTCGTGAAACTTTATGTTGTGACCACACTAGGGGCCACATTTTTAGCCCAATTTTAGCAAAACTGGGTCAGAACATTAATATCAACAAAATCTCGGACGAGTTCGATATTGGGCCATTTTGGGGTCAAAAACTAGGTCACCAAGGCCAAATAAGGGAAAACCTTGTGAACACTTTAGAAATCACTGTTTTGACTGCATCTTCATGAAACTTTGTCAGAATGTTTATTTTAATAATATGTAGGTCAAGTTTGATAATGGGTCATTTCTGTAGCAGAATTAGGTCACTAGGGCAAATTGCTGGAAAACCTTGTGAACACTCTAGAAGTCACTGTTTTGATTGGATGATCATGAAACCTTGTCATAATGTTCGTCTTCATAATATCTTGGAAGAGTTCGAACATGGGTCATCTTGGGTCAAAAACTAGGTCGCTAGGTCAAATCTTATGAAAAACCATGTTTACACTGTAGATTTCACAGTTATTATTGGATCTTCACCAAACTTTGTCAAATCGTTTGTTTTAATGATATAACGGTCAAGTATAAATATGGGTCATCTGGGGTCAATAACTAGGTCACCAGGTCAAATCTTAGGAAACTTTGTTAACACTGTAGATGTGACAGTTTTAATTGGATCTTCACCAAACCTTGTCAAAATGTTTGCTCAATGATATGTGGGTGAAGGATGAACATGGGTCAGCCGGGTTCAAAAACTGAGTCACAAGGTCAAATCTTAGGTAAAAATCTTGTAAAAGCTCTTAATGTCATGGTTTTGATTGGATCTTGGCCAAACCTTGTCAGATTGTTTGTCTTAATGATATTAAGGACAAGTTCAAATATGGGTCACCTAGGGTCAAAAACCAGGTCACAAGGTCAAATCTTAGGAAAACCTTATTAACACTGTAGATGTCAAATTTTGATCGTATCTTCACCAAACCTAGTCAGACTGTTTGTCTTAATGATATGTAAGACAAATTCGAACATAGGTCGTCTGGGGTAAAAAACTAGGTCACCGGTTCAAAACAATGTTTTAATGAGTGAACAGTGATTGTCATGTGAGCGATATAGGGCCATCTTGGCCCTCTTGTTGTATTATCATTAGATTGTATTTAACTTGTGTTGTATTTAACTTCCAATGCTGTTCTACTCAAGCCTGATTTAAGGTATTAGTTTCATGTTTGAAGTATTTTAACAAAACTTTATCCAGTTTATATGCATTTCATATGTCTTTCAATAAAAGTAATCTTACTATTTTCAGCAATCGGCTGCATTTCCCAAGGCTAAATATTTTTGCCGACTTTGTGACTACCATTGTGACAACATACCTATTAGTAGAAAACATGCTGAAGATGCCAGACATAGAAGAAAAATTGAAGTAATTAATGTGTTGTAGATTTTGACCTACAACATTATTCATACTTAGTGTGAGACTAATGGATCACATTATGATTATTCATACTTGGTGCGAGACTAACATATAACATTATTCATACTTAGTGTGAGACTAATGTATCACATTATTCATACTTGGTGTGAGACTAATGTACCACATTATTCATACTTAGTGTGAGACTAATGGATCACATTATTCATACTTAGTGTGAGAATAATGTATCACACTATTCATACTTGGTGTGAGACTAATGTACCACATTATTCATACTTAGTGTGAGAATAATGTATCACACTATTCATACTTGGTGTGAGACTAATGTATCACATTATTCATACTTAGTGTGAGAATAATGTATCACACTATTCATACTTGGTGTGAGACTAATGTACCACATTATTCATACTTAATGTGAGGTTAATGTACCACATTATTCATACTGTACCACATTATTCATACTTAGTGTGAGACTAATGTACCACAATATTCATACTTGGTGTGAGACTAATGTATCACATTATTCATACTTGGTGTGTGACTAATGTACCACATTATTAGCTCACCTGGAGCGAAGATCGAGGTGAGGTTATTAGTATACTATTTTGTCCGTCCACAATTCTTCAAATGACTTCTCGTCAGAAACAGCAGTGTCAAATTGGAACAAACTCCACAAGAATGATCATTGGGTGATTCTTTACCAAAGTTGCTAAAAGAATGTCATTCCATGGAAAACTTTAAAAATCTTCTTGTCTTAAACCACATGGTCTAAAGCTTATATATTTGATATGGAGCACCATCTAGAAACCCTCTAACAAAATTACTAAAATAATGGGCATATAGTGATTATCCTGTCGGTCCGTCCGACGTTAAGTAGATTTTACCGTTCCGTCCAGCACCAACACCGCTTACAAGAACACTTTAATACTTATACAGTTGTTGCCTATGATCATTCTCAATCCACCCATATCAACCAACTTCACATTGACCTTGACTTAATTTGGACTTAGAATGATTCTGTATGAGGTTAAGTAGATTTTACCATTTTGTCTAGCGCCAACAGTGCTTACTAGAACACTTTGTTTTTTATACAGTTATTGCCTATGACCATTCTCAATCACCCTATGTCAACCAACCCAACTTTGACCTTGACTAATTAGGACTGAAAATGATTCTGTACTAGGTTAAGTAGATTTTACAGTTTCGTCTAGCACCAACACCACTTATTAGAACACTTTAATACTTGTACGGTTGTTGCCTACAACCATTCTCAATCACCCCATGTCATCCAACTTCACTTTGACTGTGACTTAATTTGGACTAAGAATGATTCTGTACTAGGTTAAGTAGATTTTACTGTTTCGTCTAGCACGAACACTACTTACTAGAACACCTGAATACTTTTACATTTGTTGCTTATCACTACTACAATCCATCCATAATTATCATACACCCACTTTGACCTTGACCTTGTTCAAATGGGCTATTACTTGACAAGCATGCCACCGGGGGCATAAGCGTTTATTGAATGCAGCGTCTTGTTACTTACTGCAGCACAAATTTAAATCAAATTTGTAAATGATATTACCATAACTCGTTTCTCAGGTGAGCATTTCTTGGCTACTTGGCCCACTTGTTCATATTTTTATTATGTAACTATGTTTCTTTATGTACCGGTATCTCTTCCGTGATTTATAAATCCTCTTGATAGTATAATATAAATTGATTTCGTCATCTGTTTGCATTGTTATTCAAAACAATTATTTGTATGTAGATAATGGTACAAGACAGAATGTTGAAGAATTTACCTACTCCCTCTGAGCGTCATATGGCTGCCTTGGATGCTGTTATTGAAAATATATTCTTAGTTCATGGTTTGACTGATGATGAAATATGTAACCGACAAGAGATAACGGAAAAAATTCAGTCCGATTTAAAATCAAAATTACCAGGTTTGAATCTTGGCTTTATAATGTTTAGTTTAAGATTTGGGTCCCCTGATTTTGAGTGTATTAAGTTTTTTATCAACATGATATTGCTAATTTGTACATTTATGTTGGTATATCCTTTAAAATGTGTCAAACAATCTTGTAGCATAATAGGTTATGAAAATGTTTTTAGGGAAATTATTTGAATTTAAAAAATAGTATTAAGCATGATAAGATATTCAGCATTGAAAAAAAAGAAAGTGCACATTCTACTTACAGATATTCAACTTAGATCATTTGGATCATCTGTATCTGGATTTGGCTTGAAAGATGCTGATTTAAATATGAACCTGGATGTACCAAAGGGGAAAATTCCAGCTCATTATCTTATTCAAGTGCTGCATATACTCAATGAGAAGTCTGGTATGTTTCTATCAGTTAGTCTATACATTATTTCAAAAGTTGTCACTTGTTGTACATAGAATTTATAGGGAAAACCTTTCAAACTTGTAAGTATGGCTAATAACTTAGATTTTTGGTTTGTCGCATTGTGTTGGGGCTGCTTTTGAGAAATTCAAATTGTTTTCCTGGGGTCAACATGGGTCCTGCCCACTTGTGTTACATAGACCTATTTTTAGAAAATCCTTTGGAATTCTGATTGGCTAGAAGAGTATGGCCTATAGACTAGATATTTAGTTTGTAAACTAATATTGTCAAGGACTGTTTACCATGTTTGAAATCATCTGGTAATTCATGTGAGAGATATGGAAGGGCCATCAAGGCCCAGTCTCAGAGAAAATCACAGGACCAACTTGGAGGTCCCATAAATATTGGAAGGTCCTGAAAAGTTTTGTCTGACCCTGTAAAATTGGAATACAGGACCTACTGTGCTAGGAAATTGTTTTGTTTCTTTGAAACTGACGGCCCTCTTGCTTAGTTACATTTAAAATAAATAAGATAAAATCAATTGATACAGAATAAAGTATTAACATTGAGTTCTATTACGTTTTATTTAAGTACAAAAAAAACAACATACAATAACAGGTTTAGCACATTTATGCGATATTTGCTTTACAATGCTTTACAGTTGATTTTGACTACAGTTATTGTGAATACTTCTTGATTGGGACTTAAAATATGTTCATTATGATTGAACATTCTTTGTGACAATGTTACTTTTTTTTCATACAGACAATAGAAGGGTCAGAGTGTTACTTATTAATTGAGGTTCAATATTATGTATGTTACAGTGAATTTTATTTTATATTTTTCATGTAATTTCATACATTATTTGGTTTTGAACATTTGAAGTTTCTATTGATTAAAAAAATCATAGTGTATATTTCACACAGTGTTATGTCTTTCAAACAGAGTACAAAAATGTGAGGAGGGATTTCCAAGCTAAAGTACCGGCTGTGTTGTTTATGTCCCCATGTGGTAGTCTCCAGTGTCAGATAACAATAGGATGTGAGCTATCATGTTATACTAGCCAGTATCTAGCAATTCATTCCAATCTGGATGATAGGTTAAGAAAGCTGGCTGTAGCATTTAAATACTGGGCACAAGTAAGTTGATACTTTTTGTTTTCTGTTATTTTATATTTTCATCTCATACTTTTTATATTTATTCTATTCTTTAAATGGTAGGGACATGATTCACTGTTAATAGTTACATATACTATAAAAATAATCTGCATAACAACCAGACAGGCAGTAGTAACAGACTTGCAGTGTTGCATCTTGGAAATCAAAATCATGGGGGATTATCTCCCACTCACCTGAAAAATGTGGGGGTTTTGAAAAAAAGTGGGGGTCTAGGAATAACTAAACAAAACTATCACTTAAAAGTGTAATTTGCTCTAAATCAAGCGTAAATCAGAACTAAATAAACAATAGACTTCGCCCTCTAGAATGAGAGTGCCGCGAGGCATATATTGTACGTTCTTACCCTTATTTTTCACAATTATAGTGCTCGTTTATGGTATACTGTTGATTTGTTCAGTTTAGCACGTAAATGACGGATAAATATAAATGTATGTTGTTGTTTTGGATCGACCAGATGACCTAACATTTCCCTAAAATCTCTACTATCACTTTACTAATGTGTAAGGATAAAGTCGAAACATTGCCGAATAATACTAATTAACATAGATAGTCATACAAAGACATCGTATAAAAAAATGGTTGGTAGGCATGCGTGTGATGACCCGGCCGCTTACGTCACGCAATTTTTTAAAGTAATTTAGTCATTACCACAAACAAAAACAAACATGGCGGATACATTTACTACAATCGCCAGAACTAAGCAGAATTGGTAGTCAGATGCGCAACCTGGTGCACAATGACTCAATGAAAATACGCGATCTGCAAAAAATGTGCGTGAATCACGGAATAGTGCGGCCTAGATGTAACACTGGACTTGTGGTGTTAATTTTGTAAAAATTTCTGTTATAAACACCCAAATTTAAGCCAAAATTACCGTAACCATTTTATTAAGTTCTAATTATTTGTAATATAATGGTCAAGAAACTAAATTTTTATGCCCCCGTATCGATAGAACAGGGACATACTGTTTTTGGCCTGTGTCTGTCTGTTGGTATCAAACTTTAACATTGCCTTTAAATCAAAGGGCTTCCACCTACAATCATCAAACTTCATATGTCACAATCATAATCCAGTATTGTAAGGAACCTCTTGTATTTTCTAAGGTGACGAAAAGTGTGAATATTTCAATTCTATAATGAAAGGTAGTTTTTGGTCACTTATTTACTAAATGCACTTAATGAAGCATTTGGAATATTTTTTAATAAAGTGGATTTACTTTGAATATGTTTCATTCTAACAGGTGTGTCAGTTAGATGACCAAGAAGCAGGTTCATTACCAAAATATTGTTATGGAATTATGACCATATACTTTCTTCAACAAATCACTCACCCCATTCTTCCTGTGTTCTGGAAGGTAAACATCTACATTTTCATGTATTCTTATAAACTGCAAATCATAATCTGCTTATTCTACTTAGTACACACCAAGTATGTACATTAATAATCATGTATGAAAGAGTTTAGATATCAACATTGTTAATTTTTTAGCTCACAAGTGCTTAAGGTGAGCTATTGTGATTGCGTGTTATCGATTGTCGATGTGTGCGTCCGTCCGTAAACAATTGCTTTAAACAACATCTCCTTCTTAAGCAGTTGGCCAAATTCAACCAAACTTTACAGGGATGTTCCTTGCATGAAGCTCTTCCAAAGTTGTTAAAAAAATTAAGGGCCTAGAACATAGATATTTGGTGTGTAGCATTGTCTAGTGGACCTCTACCAAGTTAGTTCAAATTATGGCCCTGGGATCCAAATTGGCCTGCCCTGGGATTTACTCTATTTTATATGGGCTTACCGTACGGTTTGGGTGATTTGTTAAAAAATCATGAATCCCCGCGGATTTAAAATTGCGCTAAGCCACAGGTAGATCACTTCAACGCGGCAATTTGATTTCTAGCTGTCGCGTTCAGGGCAAGAATTCGCAGTGAATTCCGGCGACGATCACTTTAATTCCCGGTGATACACGATGTTGCCTCTTTTCTCTAAACTCACTTATTTCTTGTCAATAACAGTGTTATTAACTTAATTGCGCTTTTGTGGACAATTGTTACCTGTTAAGTGTGAAAAATTAGCGTTGACATGAATTAGAATCAATGAGTGTTGAGAATTTAATTAGTTGATGAACTTTTGTAATCTGTCAGCTTTCTTTCATTACTGAAATCTTCCACATCGCGAAATAATATTACATGTAAATAGTTGTCTGGTTTTATTGATAATAGAGCGCTGACCGATAGAAGTAAAATGAGAAAAAGCAACTCAGTCTAAATAATGATAGATATATGTGCATTTCACACTGTACCCGTCATATGTATAACATCGCTACAAGTTTACAAATGTGTTTTAACTGCGACAATGTAACATTCGCCGACTGTTATATTTATTTCAAGAATGGGATTTCCTATTTGAAAAAAAATTAATTGGATGCCTGGATTTCTGTCGGTATCGTACAGACAGACTTGAATAAGTGTCAAAACCTGAATGATCTTTCCATGTAAACTGTTTTCTGAAAATGACCAGTGCCTATTTTCTGAAAATGAATGGACTGAAAGCGAAAGTAGAAGAAGTATTCACAATAAATATCATTTTGCTACTTGAGAGTCGGCTTTAAATGTATGTGAATCACTGTGATCCTTAGCAATCAAAGATAACCGTCAGATAAAAAGTCATAAAACGTGATGGAATGCGACATTGTGGTGATTCGTGTTTTTTTCACAATCGATGTAACTAAGTAAATCACTGCTACAGGTGATAAATAGCTGATTACAATCGCGGGGGAACGCATTTTCTGACAAATCATTTGAACTGTACTGTATATAGGAAAATTTAAAAAATCTTCTTGTCAGAAAGTACAATGCCTAGACTTAAGATATTTGGTGTGTACCATCATCTAGTGGACCTCTATCAAGATTGTTCAAATTGTGGCCCTGGGGTCTAAATTGGCTTCGCCCCGTGGTTTACTAGATTTTACATTGGCTTATGTAGGAAAATGTTGAAAAAATCTTCTTGTCAGAAACTACAATACCTAAAGCTTATATATTTCAGATGAAGCTTTATCTAGTGGAGCTCTGCCAAGTTTGAACATATAATTACCCTGGGGTAAAAACTAGCTGCGCCTCGTGGTCACTTGATTTACATTGGCTCATATAGGGATTTTTGGAATAGTTACAATCTTATTTCATTTACAATTTCTTGTTATTTACAGGACCTATCTGAAGAAGCATTGAAAAGACCACAATCCACCAAGGACCTATTGAATTTGTTGTCTGAATTTAGAGATTTGGTAGGTAACATTGTTTATTGATTGGGACCAAGTTTAAAAAGCACCTACATAAGTTATAATCTGTAGTTCAGAGATTCACCCTTGAGTTTTTTCAGACCTTTGTTTTGAATTAATGTACTTCAATTTGAGATGGTCTTAATTGATCAGAATAAATATTTCTATCATTTAAAAGATGATTAAGTTTAGTTTGATATGTTCTATTCATCTTTATGGTCCCACATTAAATATTTTGTTGTGTCTGAGAACCATGTCACCAGAATACGTACACCTAATTAATAAAAGTCTGCTTGATCTGGCAAGAAGATAAGGCTAATTGTTGATAAATGACAAAAAATACCCGGCGTGGTGTGAAAACAACGGAAAACAACAGCTGGTCTAATTGATATAACTGACATCTATATTGAGTAGACGGGCATAAATTCCTGAATCATTAATTACTTTGTAACGTAATTGTATTTCTTTTAGGTCTAAATCAATATCAGTAAATGTACATGTATACAAATTATTAACATTAAACGTATAGAAAAGGATGCTGTAAGTAGGTAGTGTATGGCGACTGTGTTAAGTGTTATCGTATCTTACATTCTAACTGTGTTCAAGGTTCGCACCTTTTACAATAAACTATGTTTGACGTTCTCAAAATACGAGGGTAGGCCGACTTTATGCATCAATATGTCTGCGGAAAATGGGAATGAAAGTCTGGGATTTCGCTTATTGAGAGAAAATAGATTGGAGTAAATGATGGTATCTTTAAAAATGTTCACTTTCATGAAAAAATGCATTTATGGATATGGATTTATCAAATGAAGCATTTTCTTTAAAGAATAGCAGCGTTTTCTTGATGAAAAATGCACGGTTTTCCTCACAATTTCCAGTATTTATTCCTTTTTCAATAGCAAATAAATGTGCATGATTGGTTTTGTTCGGGTCCTTCTAGATAAATATAAATTAAGCAGATACTTACTTTCCGTTCGAAACTGTAAACTTTATCGGCAACTGTGTTCGTCTGAGCAACTGCATTCGGCTCTTCCGGGTATACGGTGTGATGACACCAGTTCAAAACAATGTTTTAATGAGTAAACAATGATTGTCATGTGACCGATATAGGGCCATCTTAGCCCTCTTGTTGAGATATACAGGCAATGGTGTAAGCGTCTTCACCCTCGATGAAATTAATAATTCCAACATGGTTTTCCAAATCCAGTCTATAAATAGCACTTCAACTTGATCGTGCGCAAAGAACTACAGTAAAACCCCAATTATTCGAATGTCGTTGGGCCCTGAAAAATCATTCGGATAATCCATGGTTTCGAATAATCCATTTCAGTCTGATGTACTGGTTGGAAACGATAAATTCCGTACTGTCTATATATTGCTAGGGAGTTAACTCTCGTGTGCAAAAATGACGTTACTTGAGTGATAATAAGAATAAAATAAAATGTATAACAAACACTTATTATTGGTTTATCCTCGTTTTATGAATGTATATGAGTTAATAAATGAAACAATAATTCTTGTTCAATAAATGCCTGCGCATTTATGGATTATGCAGAATACAATCCGACACAATAATATGTCATTCTCAAACAATTAAAAGAATCGAAGACGAAATGTTTTTATGTTTGGAACATTTTTCACTAAATCATCATATTCTAGTTAGTTTTGTTTAATTGTGTTCAAATCAGTTTTTAAATTTTGAAAGACGCTGAAATGCAAATAAGTTCATACAGATCACCTTGTACGTGCACACATTAACTTATTATACGCGAGATCATAGTGAAATAGTCGTCGCGATTTGTATAAAATCAACAATATGGTCAATTTAACGATAATTACACTGTTGACACGCTTTGTGTATGAATTGGTGTTACACATTGTTTGTCACACGACATTTGATTCTCAATCGGCCATTGTTATCAATTGACGATTTCGAATAATAGGTGTGAAAATACGCGCATTCGTAACTTTAGGGACCAAATAATGTATTCGGATTACACCAGGTATTTGTAAAATCCGATTCGTATAACCGGGGTTCGTTGCAGTTGAAATATATAGAGACGTAATTGGGACCATAGATTTTATTCGGATAATACCGGGTATTCGGATAACCAATGTTCGGATAATCGAGGTTTTACTGTAGAAAGAAATTTAGAAGAAATTTATAACTATATAATTACCTTTGCACGGGAAATAAATTTCATCTGAAGGATTGAAATTTGTAAAACGTATTCCTCCGTTGTCAAACAAAATGGGATGCTGGATTATTTTCGTTTATTGAATTTATGAGTGCCAAATTATTATTTTCTTGTCAAATGGTGCATTCTTGATTCAAGATTTGATGATTCAGTTTCTCCCCAGCGGTGAAGGTTTCCATACCTTTGATTTTGACCCATCGTTGAGACTTACATTTTCTTTTGAAAACGCTGATGTTGGTATAAAATCACGAACCATTAAAAAGAATTTATACATATAGACATTCTTATTGTAAGTTGAAGGACTTGCTGCTCCAGTTCAGAGCAATATATTGATGTAACATTAAATGTTGCTTAAAAGAAAAATACTTCTGCATTGAATAAGACCAGCCTTTAAAAAATTGGTTTAAATTGGTACATCACGGCCTTGATGAACACACTTGGTGTATGTCTTCGTGATTTCTAAACCCAGGAGTTCAGTGCCTTTACTATAAGATATCAAGCATAATTATGTATACAAGTCCTTGATAATACATATGGTGAAATAATTTTTTTGTTTGAAAACAGTCAGGCAACATGATCCTTGTACATTAATATTTGATTTAATAAACAGTAGCCTACTAGGTCCTTGTTTCAGTCAAAATTATTGATACAATTTTAAATTTTGTATCAACTCAGAGAGATCCCTGCATCATAAAATTCATCTCCTTTCAGGCCTTTGATTTCACATATTTTATCATTTCTTATAGACTTGGAAAACCAAGAACACAGAATCTGTAGGAAAGCTTTGGAAGGATCTCTTGATGTTTTATGGTGTTAATTTTAGTATTGCAGACCATGTTATCTCTATACGTTCAAAAACATTGGTGAGTCGTTCTGCTAAGAAATGGAAGAGTAAGCGCTTGGCTATAGAAGGTATTACCCATTGATTTCACGCTATTACTATTGTTTTAGTCATGACTTATTAGTTTGATCTTAAATTATTCTTTCTGATGATATTTGGAACTAGTACTTAAATTCTTACTTAAAGTATCCTGGAATTTTGATATATGTCACTTTAGGACGAAACAGTTTTGTAAACTGTCTTAGGTGACAGAAGTGTGATTTCTGCGGATTTCCCCAGTTTTTATCATACCTGGACCCACTGGGGTTCCAAGCAGCCCGAAGCCCTCAGCTCAATTGATTTGATTTTCCTCTTTTTAGTTCACCAGAGCACAAAGTGCTCAAGGTGAGTTATTGTGATTGCGTGTTGTCCGTCGTCCGTCTGTCAGTGTGTCAACAATTGCTTTAAACGAAATCTTCTTCTTAAGCAGTTGGCCAATTTCATTGAAACTGTACAGGGATGTTCCTTGCATGAAGCTCTACCAAAGTTGTTCAAAAAATTAAATTTCATTGAAAACTCTGGTTGCCATGGCAACCAATAGGATTTTTTTAAAAATTCTTCTTGTCCGAAAGCACAGGGTTTAGAGCTTAGATATTTGGTGTGTAGCATTGTCTAGTGGACCTCTACAAAGTTTGTTCACATTATGGCCCTGGGCTCTAAATTAGCCCCGCCCCAGGGGTAACTTGATTTTACATGAACGTATATTGGAATTTTTTTTTTAAATCTCTTGTCAGAAACAACAATGCACAGAGCTTAGATATTTGGTGTGTAGCATCGTCTAGTGGACCTGGGCCAAGTTTGTTCAAATTATTGCACTTGGGTCAAAATTGGCCCTGCCCTGGGGTTTACTCTATTTCATATAGGCTTATATAGGAAAATCAAAAATATTTCTTGTCTGAAACCGCGAGGCCTAGAGCTTAGATATTTTGTTTGTAGCATTTCAAGTGGATCTCTACCAAGTTTGTTCAAATTATGACCCTGGGATTAAAATTGGCCCTGGCCCGGGGTTTACTCGGGTTTATTTCTACATGAATATAGGCTTATATAGAATTTTTTTTTAAAATCTTCTTTATCAGAAACTACACTGCCTAGACTTTAGATATTTGGTGTGTAGCACCGTCTAGAGGACCTCTACCAAGATTGTTCAAGTTGTGGCCCTGGGTTGAAAATTGGCTCCGCCCCAGGTTTAACTTGATTTTGCATGGGCTTATGTACGAAAATGAAAAGTCTTCTTGTCAGAAACCACAATGCCTAGAGCTTAGATATTTCAGATGTACCTTTATCTATTAGACCTCTGCCAAGTTTGTTCACATTATGGCCCTAGGGAAAAAATTGGCCCCACCCCAGAGTCACTTTCAAAGTGGCTTTTTTCTGGTGAGCGATATAGGGCCAGCATGGCCCTCTTGTTTAGCATTCCGCTGATTACACCCCTGGAAGTGTTGGTGCATTGTTTTTAGTCACTGATTTATGTACGTTTTCTTGTTTACAGATCCTTTTTCTACTAAGCGAAATGTTGCTAGATCTCTACAAAATCTGAGGATGTTTGATTACTTCTATAATTGTCTGCGCAAGGCTGGTTTGTATTTTAGCCTGCCTACATCACATCAAAATGTTGATGAATATAACAAATGCATGAAATCTGCTTTGAGAAATAAAAAAAGTCATCAGAAAACGGACTTAAATCAGATCTCAAACATTCACAGTGAGTTAGTTTTAACTAACAAGAAGCTGATAGAAACTGATAAGAATAGTTCTAGTGTTAAATTGGAAAGTGAATCAACTGAGCAGGTCTCTGTGCGTCCGATAGATGTGATGAACAAAAGTGATGATAGTCAGGTGTCAGAAAGTGATATTCCTCCATCTAATGAACAGTCTATGAAGACAGTTGATGATGACCAAACTGCAGATGGTGAAAATGAGTATGGTGAGAAACATATAGCGAAGAACTTTGTTGAGGAAGTTATTGCTTCTGCTGTTGACGCTGTTAAAAAGATGAGTGTTGGTGATAAAAAAGACCAGTCAGTATCCAATAGTGATAAGACAACAATGTTAGATTCTGCTGAATGTCATAATAATGAAAACATGGTGAACATGGATGTAGGAGAAGTCATTGAGGAACATCAGGATAAAGATGAAGGACTAGCTTCAGATTCTGATTCTTGCTTTGGATTTGATAATGATTCTGAACAAAAATCTGACTCCAGTCCAGTTGTAAATATGAGACAAGAGATGACAAGTCCAGTTGGTGCAGAATATGATTACAAGTTTGACTCACAGACTTTGACTGATGGCAAGGTGCGATTTATTTAATTTTGATGTTTATTTATTTTTGTACTTCATGCTAGTAGTTTATATCATAAAACTTTTATTTTGTTCCATTATGGTAAGCTGTTTGTTACCTTTTATTGTTCAGCCTGATCGTAGTGAGTTCAACATTGTCTCCACAATGGCAGGTTGGTGTTTGTATGTGACTGCTTGTATACATTAGTTTATCCAATCTTATCTTGTCCTGACTATTTCTCTGTCATGTGCTGGGAAGAAGTAGCAGTATATTGTTTTGCACATGTTCATCAGTCAGTCGGTCTGTCTGTCTTTTACCAAACCTCATATGACCAATAACTAATCGTCCTCAGATTTGTGTCGGTAAGTTGGTCATCACATGGTTTGTGGTCAGTACATCAAAAGTCAAGGTCACATTGACCTTTAAGATAAAAACTTTGTCCAAATAAGCAAACAAACAAACCAACCAATAACTAGAGAACAATTTGGCTTAAGGTCCTCAGTTTTGATTGGGAGGTTGGTCATCACATGTAATGACCCTATTGATTTTAAAGTTATGTTGAAGGTCAAGGTCACAGTTACCTTCAACACAAAAACCGGGACTGCTGGCCTCAGACTTGATAGGGAGGTTGGTTATTTAATGAAGATGACTCCTCTTGATTTTGAGTCAGTATGTCAAAGTCACTGTGACCTTCAACACAAAAAGTTTGTATACTCTTGACTAGAGATAGATTTCCATCATTTCGCCTTCGGTCCTCAGATTAGGTAACAAAGGACAGAACGTTCGAAAATAGTAATTATAGGGGTCACTGTTCCTATCAGTGTAAAATTCCTATCAGATCAATAACAGGAAATTACTATCCAGTTGGCATTAAGGGGGGCGGGCATCCGTGTCTGATAAACGCCTCTTGTTCATTTCTTGGTTTGAGATATTTTTTAAAAAACGTGAAAAAAGAAAAAGTGCAGATTATACATATATGAACCTGTTTTGACAACAAAGAGGGGTTTAGTGTGGTAAAGTTGAAGATTTTGAACAGATAAAAGCATACATAAAATACTTAGTTAACTAAGAGTAGGAACCGCTTTGATTGCCTGATTATCATGCATCATTTGATATGTTCCAGATATTAGTCATTTTATAAACAAGTACGTCCTGAATTCCATCATGCCAATTTCTGCTTGATAAATTTGTACTCAATAGATATTGTAGCATAATGTTTCATCCCTGTTGGGAAAAGTTGGATAAACATTTTTGTAAATCAAAAAATATACAAATCAGTGATTTTTTTTCGCTATATTTACTGCCGAATATGGGCAGTTTCCCCTAGTAAAATTTCCTTCATTTTTCCCCTAAAATGGCCAGAATTTCCCCTAACAAGAAGTGTTTTCCACATGATTGTGTAAAAAGAAGAAAAATACAACAGTTTCCTCACCATTGTCACCAATTACAGTGTAGTAATAGTTTATATTTATGATTTAAACAACTAAATAATCACATATTCCATAGAAATTAATGTTATTATATATTCCCATTTTGAATTTTTGTGTGCTAAATTTCCCTTTTTGATGGGCATGGGCAGTGAGAAAATTTTGGAAAAAAATCCCTGCAAATGTATAAGTATTGGCCAGTTATACAAATGAAAAATGCACTATGATTATCATGACCTTTTATGTTTATTCTGCATTGCTATTATTCACTTGCGGTCTAATTTATCAGGGTCCATCCATTGTTTGTTGTGTTTGTGATAAGGAAGGACATTTGAAGACTAATTGTCCAGAAGATGAACTTCCTAAGATTATTGAATTACCACATTTACCGAAAACTCATCTACAGAAATTAAGTCAAGTCATTAAACAGGTTCCAAGTAAGTTATATTGTTAGAAGTAATTCATTCTCTACCTTCAAGAATATTTCAATTCTAAAACATTCCTGAATGTCAAAACTTGCAAGAGTTTAATGTTTTATCTGAACCTTCTCTGAATATCAACTGTAATCCTGATTGTGCATTTAGAGTTGTATAGAAACATATATAATTTAGGACATTGTGGTAATGTATTGATACAGATTATGTACTGATTGTATTTAATTCATGTTATGTATTACAGAAGATTTTAGACTGTCAGAAAGAGAGATGGCAGAACGTGAACATATCAGACAAGATCTTGAACAACATATACAAAGTTTATACCCAGGTATCATTATTGTAAAAAGATCATTAGTTTATCATTATTTGTGCTAAATCTATATATATGATAGATTTAACATGATTAGTCAGTGCATTTGATGATTTTTTTTCTACTCTCTGGCTTCTAGAAACTGTATTTTTATGTCCCTGTATTGATAGACCGGGGGCATATTATTGTTGGTCTGTCTGTTTGTCTGTTTGTACCAAAGTTAACCTAGCCTATGAAGTCAAAACGCTTCCACCTACAATCATCCAACTTCATATGTTGGTTCATCATGACAACCTCTACAGGACCTGTGCATTGTTAGTGAAGTATGACGAAGGTCAAGGTCACGGGGGCATTGTGTTTTTAAATAATCTTGTTGTCAAATATTTTTGCTACTTAAGAAAATACAATGTATTTGATAACTTTAGTGTGAAATTATTGTAGGCAATCTTTTGACTATAATGCAAACAAACTACAAAATCACTTTATCTGTGCTTTCTTGTCTTCTGAGTTAAATGACAACTGATTGTTAAAATATGTTAAGTGTCTGCATATCTTCTTCAGGATATTGCATCAACATGGGTATTTCTGTTAAATGGGACATTATTAAAATTATTAATTGTGTCAAGACTGGTTTTTGATTGTATGTTTTCACTCCTCTGGAAATGTATGAATTAATTAGATAGTACTGAATTAATATCTTTAAAGTTTATGTAACAGCTGACTGTTTGTCTAATACATCATGTTCAGCACTCTTCTCCAGAAATCGTTAATTATAGTCCTTCTAAATGTTAGTTTGAAATGTATGATGGACTGGTTCAGTATTAATTACTATAGGAATAATAACAACATTTTCAGAATAGTATCCAGACAAATCCTCATAGTAAATTTGGCATACCTTGACAAAATGCTCCCAATCAGATAGACAAAACTCTCAGTACATTACCATTAATGTACAAAAACACCACAATATATGGACAAAACTACCACAATATATGGACAAAATGTATGGACAAATTACCATAATAGATGAAAAAACTACTACAATAGGTGGACAAAAAGCAGAGCATATTTTGTCCTGGTATGGCAGTTTTACTTGGGGTATCCAGATATGACCTCTTATAGCTTAGGGTGTTTGTCCTTGTGCTCAGGGTGAGCTTTTGTGATCAGTCTTCTTCCAGCATTGTGCGGCGTCAAACTTTACCGTGTGAACACACTATGGGCCACGTTTTTAGCTGAATTTTAGCAAAACTGGGTCAGAATGTTAATATCAACAAAATCTCGGACGAGTTCAATAATGGGCCATTTTGGGTCAAAAACTAGGTCACCAGGGCCAAATATGGGAAAACCTTGTGAACACTCTAGAAATCACTGTTTTGATTGGATCTTCATGAAACTTAGAATGTTTGTCTTCATAATATCTTGAATGAGGCTGAACATGGGTCATCTGGGGTCAAAAACTAGGTCGCTAGGTCAAATATTATGAAAGACCATGTTAACACTGTAGACTTCTCAGTTATAATTGGATCTTCACCAAACTTTGTCAAATTGTTTGTTTTAATGATAAAAAGGCCAAGTACAAATATGGTCATCTGGGGTCAATAACTAGGTCGCTAGGTCACACTGTAGATGTCACTGTTTTGATTGGATCTTCACCAAACTTTGTCAGAATGTTTGCCTCTATGATATGTAGGTCAAGGTCGAACATGGGTCAGCCAGGGTAAAAAACTAGGTCACCAGATCAAATCTTAGGTAAAAACCTCGGTCACGGTTTTAATTGGATATTCGCCAAACCTTGTCAGATTGTTAATCTTAATGATATTAAGGACAAGATTGAATATGGGTCACCTAGGGTCAAAAACTAGGTCACAAGGTCAAATCGTAGGAAAACCTTATTAACACTGTAGGTGTCAAATTTTGATTGGATCTTCACCAAACCTTGTCAGAATGTTTGTCTTAATGATATGTAAGAGAAATTCGAACATGGGTCATCTGGGGACAAAAACTAGGTCACAAGGTCAAATCTTAAGAAAACCTTGTTTATGCTGTAGTTGTCATGGTTTTGATTGGATCTTCAGCTAACCTTATCAGAATGTTTGTCCTATTTATATGTAGGACAAGTTCTAACATGTGTCATCTGGGGTCAAAACCTAGGTCACAGGTTCAAAACAATGTTTTAATGAGTACACAATGATTGTCATGTGAGCGGTATAGGGCCATCATGGCCCTCTTGTTTGCTGTAGGGTTTGTTTAGGCTGCCATTACAAGCAGTTATTGTAAATGATTGACAGGTTAGGAAAAGAGTATTTCTAACTACCTTGGTTAAAATTAAATATATGTTGTACAGAGTATATTTCCTTGTAATGTAAGTTACACTGGCTGGTTTTATTTTGTTAGATTTGTGCATTGCACTAATGATGTTTTTATAGTTGTATAATATTCCGGTACATGTTTTGCAGGTGCTAAGTTTGAATTGTTTGGCTCATCAAAGAATGGTTTTGGGTTTCATCAAAGTGACCTTGACATATGTGTTACATTTGAAGACAAGAGAGCTGAAGTAGGTGTTGTAATATTTTTAACACATGAGAAGAAAAGGTCTTCACATCACTTTCTCAGTATTGGTTGTCCTGATTGGTGCTAAAAACAAATCTTAGTGATAAAAATACACATTCCTTATTATTGAATTAATACATTGTAAGTTATGACATACATTGGGAATAAATCATGAACATGTTCATAAAGATACTTAAGGTATTAGATGTATAATATGAAGTGTTGAGGATTGCATTTTAAATATTGTCATTCTTTTGTATATCCATTAGTACACTCACAAGCGAATTTTTAAAAACTTTCACCATCAGTTAAGAGTGTTACGACCATTTTTGTTTCTCTACCCCCAACGTAAAATAGTACCTTAAAATCTAATGAAGACACCTGTATAAAAAATTGATCTACCTCAATAACAGATGACACATTAAATGCAAAAATGTGTTTAAGTCTAAGGGAAACCAATATTTAGTCAATCCAAAGTATAGATATGATATTTGGAACTACTATGTTGCAGAAAAAATGAAAAATGTACCCCCGCCCCTTTAAAATTTAGTCAAGATTTTTGCCTATTACCAAAAAAGTAACAAATTGATAAATAGTTAAAAACTAAAGTGGGGCGACACCTGAAATTTTCTCAAAATTAACTACTGTGTGTGTATAATGTCTATAGCAAATTTTAAAAAGTTTTACCATTTTTGAAAAGATGTGTGTCAGAAATCCATGGTTACTTGATTTTTGTTAATTAACAATGTATAAATTCCTATAATCTAAACAAAATATTTTGGAATAATTGTTTTCTTCCATATTACTGTATAAATTCATGTTCTGAATACGAAACATTACCTAAAAAACTATAAAAAATATTTAAAAAATGGTCCCAGTGTGGTTTGAATCCATGACCCTCAAGGAATTTGTCAATTGTACGTAAAATTCGTGAACTTGAGTACTCTTCAGAATGGAGGTAATGCATTATACATCTAATACCTTAAACTAATTTGCCCAGGAAAAGTTAGTGTTGTTGAAATACATCTTAACACATGCTTTTATGTCAAGTGATATATTGTTTGTTTATTTCTGTCTTAATTTACATGTACTGTTGAATCGCGATAGTTCGAAATGACACATTAACATCAGAAAATTTCGAACTTTTGCATCAAGTTTACATTGAAAATAGAAGGAAATTCGCCGGGACTGACAAACGATTTCAAACTATCGCATTTTCAAAATTATCGCATTTTGAACTATAGCGATTCACCTGTATTCTGTCATAGGAAGACATTGATTATCTTTATTCAATAATGACAAATCTATTTCAACAAATGCTGTTCTCTAGTTCCAGATATTTATCTTATTTTTATTGTTTACAGGATGTGAACTTTGTGGAACATATTGAGGCTATTTGTAAGAAGCTTAAATCAGTCCGTGGTTTGTATGGAGTGTTTCCCATCACTACCGCTAAAGTACCTATTGTAAAGTTTGTACATAGACAAGCACAACTGGAAGGAGATATTAGCATGTATAATGTTTTGGTAACTATTATTATTGATACCTTACTTTTCCAGACTTATGAGTTTTGATGGTAAAATGTGTTATACAATTAGATTGAGCATATAATATTATCTCTATCTGTCTGTGAGGTTTAACGTGATACCAACAGCCAGGGATACTGGATTACTTTAACAGTGGAGGTAGATCCCTACCATACATCTGTGTAGAACCACTGATCTTCTTTAGGCTAGCCCGACAGCTTCGTCACATGTGAAATTTGTCTGGTGGCAAAATGGATTCATCCAACATCAGTGAGAGGCTAGTGATTACTAGTCAGAGGATGTGTAATGCACAGGACCCAGGCCTGTAGGTTGAAGATTGAGATCACATTAGAGGTCGAATGTGTTTTCCCTCTCCGCACTGTACCTTCTGTATGAATTGAAGGATTTTGAAATAACTGGGCATATATGTTAACTTCAATGAGACGATGAGTTTGGGCGACACTCTGGGCTCGACATGTTGCCCTTGGGCATCTAGTAATATCTAGCTTAACATTATCGAGAGTTATAAGAGAATTTTATGATTTATGACCTTAATAAAAATGAAACTTGTTATTTGATAGGAAACTCAGAAATCAGTGCTTTGATTTTTAGCTCACCTGATTGATCAGGTGAGCTTTTAGGATCGATGAATGTCCGGCATCCGTTCACATTTAGTTTGTTTACACTCTAGCATCCACAGCTCTTAACCAATCGTAATCAAACAATGTATATGGCCACAACGTTTCGGCTAAGTTTGATTATGGGCAAAATCGGACAAGGACTTCAAGAGTTATGTGCCCTTGACTTAGATAATTTGCTGTATTTAGCCTGTTTACACTCTAGCACCTTCATTTATTCACCAATCATATTTGCAGTAAATGTGTATAACCAAAAGATCTTATAAAAGTTAGATTATGGGCGTAATCGGACCAGAACTTCAAGAGTTATGGGTCCTTGACTTCGAAAATTTGCTAAATTTGGGTTTGTTTACACTCTAGCGCCTTCATTTCTTCAATAATCATAATCGTATTTACACAGAATGTACATTTCCCTGCATCCAGTATTCATTAAAATTAGAGTTAGTTTTGATCAAAATCTATGTAAAAACGGATTATACGAGATGAAATCTATATTACCTGGTCATTAATTATAGTGTATTTGTTCTCATGTGAGCGACCTAGGGCCATCTTTGCCCTCTTGTTATCTATTCTGCCCAATGGTCTGATATTATCTGACAGACTTACATTTTAGTTTCCATTACTTGAACTTTCACAATGACTAAAAATGTCCTTGCTAACACAGAAAATTTAGTAAAAAACAAGTAAAATTATATTTAGATCTGAAAATTATTTTTCTCAAAAGATCCATATTCTACTGTTCACTGTATTGAATGAATAAATTTAAATAGACAAGCAACCTTTACTTCTAAAGATCTAAATTAGAATAGTTGATACACATGTTTTTCTTACTGCTGTTTTCTTTATAAGGCTATGCAGAACACAAAATTACTGTACACATACGCTCGCATGGATCCTCGTGTACAAACACTAGGATATGCTATCAAGGTGTTAGCTAAAGTATGTGACATTGGTGATGCATCAAGAGGAAGCCTTTCATCATATGCCTATATGTTAATGATGATACATTATTTACAACATACAAAACCACCTATAGTACCTGTTCTACAAGAGGTAAAGTATATTTCAGAAAACAAAAATAAGTTGTACTTGTGTACTTCTATTTTCTAGTGAAATTTAAATTTCTAGATGTTTGTTTGATTTCTACATATATATCAAACATGTGCTTTATGCAGAATCTGTACTTAGCTGACTAATTTAACTGGATATTTGTAGATATTTGAATATTTGGCTGTTTAACAATGCAAATCTGAGTGTGCATAAAGAGGACTGTTGTAAATTTCATGAACAAACTCTGTTACATCATGAGTAAATGTCAGAATTCTCTTCAATTTTATACAGTTGATAAACTGTGCATGTTTATTATGTTCATGAATCTTTTATAATGCATGAAACAATAAATTTGCAATATTAACTTTGATGATCCTCTTTCAAAAACATAGCATACCTCGGCACAACTATTTATGGATAAATAACTTTATCTAAACAATCAATGAATATTTGATACATTCAACAAACATGTATTTTCATCTTACACGTCATGGTGTACATTTTACACAAGCATTTCATATTATTACTGTCAGTATGCCCATTAACTAGGGTGCATGATACGCATTATACATTTAATTTTTCATTCAACGAACAAAAACCTGTTTATTACAAGCACCAGGTTTATCTCAAGCAATTAATCTAGTCCGATGACTCGATCCTTGAGGTAACAAGGTTTTACTGTAGTTTCCTTTGCTCTGTGTGTAAGCATATCATTTTTGTGGAATAGAACTGACTCGATCACAACACCTGTGTGTTTCTTTATTACTGTATGATTAATCTCAATGGTTGACATTCACGCTTCAAGTTCAACTTGGCAACATTATTTTAATATCTGCCAATAAATTTTGTTATTACAATGTTTGTTCACAAACCTTTTTACTAGCCCTTGGAATATCTTGATGTATGATGAACAAGTATAATGATAACATTATGTTCTTTTGTTACATTATTTCTGGGTATACATTGTAGTTACGTTATCCAGAGGACCCTAATCCGGAGTATATGGTTGAAGGGTGGAACACTTGGTTCTTTGACAACATAGATGATTTGGTAAGATTATATTTGCTTTCAGTACAAAATTAATCCCCACGTCAGCATCTGATTTCAAGTTTTTAAATTAAGTTTGTAAAGTCTTTAGGTAATTATGTAAATGGTCTAGTGGGTAGTGTGCTAGACCAAGCGATCTCGGCTCAAATCTCATTCACAGCAGGTCATACCCTTTTATGAAATTTTGGCATAACTGTCGTGTTTTCCTCCATATGTGGAGAAGTAGCCAGCTCCTTGTTGAAGATTAATTAGTACTAGTTTGAATATAGTCCAGGAAACTGGTGAAGTGAACCAGTGTCTTAGTATTGTATATTTGATGGTGTTCATAATCATTGTCATAATATTATAATAAATGTTAAAATACAATGATCAATTTCTGAGTTTATTTCTGTCCCACATACTTAAAAGCATGGAAGATGTAAAATGGATTTGGTTAACCCAGCATTATCATAGCTTAAATAAATATCTTAGATAAAGCTGGAATGGTTTTAACAGATTTTTATGCCCCTGCCAATTGAAATGGTGGAAGGGTATAAAGTGGTACTCCACTTCGTTCATCCGTCTGTTCAAATTTTGTTCAATAACTGAAGAAATATTTCATGTGTATAATAATAAAATACAGGTCAAGTTTGATTTCCGTTAAAATTCAAACATTTTCACAGGAGTTATGGCCCCTTTTTGACTTAGCTTTCAGCAGGGGCATTTGTGTCCACCAGACACATTTCTAGTTTAATTAACTCTTACATAATATTTAGTCTGAATACATTTTTCTGTTACATTTTCAGCCGCTTGTGTGGTCAGGTTGTGGAAAGAATGCTCAGAGTGTTGGGGAACTGTGGCTTGGGTTTTTCCGTTACTATTTAGAAGAGTTTAGTTTCTTGGAGAATGTTGTTACTATAAGGCAGTTTCAACCTCTCGCTAAGTTTGAGAAACTGTGGAATGGTAAATGTATTGCAATTGAAGGTAAACAGATTCGTATCTTTTGAAATGGGAATGGTCAATTAGATAACTTGTCAACCAATCAACCATCAGATATTTTCAGTTATTTAAATGAAAATTTTATATATTTCAGAACTTTATTTTTTTCATGGTTAGGTTAATTGTAAACTATTATTAAAATTGGACAAAATGCCTGTCATGAAGGGACAAATTCCATAAAAAAAATTTGCGAAGGGTGTCTTAGCTCATTTTTAGCTCACCTGGCACAGAGTGTCAAGGTGAGTTTTTAGGATTGAGCTATGTCCGTCGTCGTCCATTTGTTCAAATTACAGCTGCGGGGTCAAAATTGGACCTGCCCTGGGGGTCACTAGATTTATATAGGCCTATATAGGAAAATTTGAAAAATCTCTTTGTCCAAAACCACGAGGCCTAGGGCTTAGATATTTTGGATTTAGCATTGTCTTGTGGACCTCTACCAAGTTTGTTCAAATCATGACCCCAGGGGCAAAATTTGCCCAGCCCCGAGGGTCAGTTGATTTCTGCAACCACTTGACAGTTGGGGTAGATAACTCTTTACCATGACAAATAACTTTCCTTGATAAAATTATCCCTTAGTGTTACGATACTCAGGTTAGCAATATAGGGCCATCATGGTCCTCTTGTTACCTATATTTCTTGGTATGACGTATTAATTATTCAGAAGAAATTCCTCATTGGATGATTCAGAGGAAACTCTTCCTTCCATTGGGTGAAATCTACAAGCGTAGAAAATTAGGACCATGCCAACTTATAGCGAGTCTGCAATTGTTTAATGTGTACTTCTTGTGGTTTTAAAATTTGTAACGTAAAAATGTACGAAAATGTATTCTTATGCGGTTGAAATAAAGTTATAAACGGTTCTTGACAAACGTTTTACATTTATTTGAATTGATATACAGTGGATATGACTAAATGCGTGATTTATTTAGCTGACCTAATAGCAAATTTTAATTTTGTATTATAATGTGTATGACAAACTTCTTTGGTTAAAACTATGGAGGTTTGTCAGACTTGAATTGTGATTATGTAAGCCATTTATATTTGATATTGGAGTTTGTTAGGCATGTATCTTTGACGTAATGGTTATGTCAATCATGTATCTTAACTGTCTTACTATTGAATTGTTATTTTCAAATTCAATTTGAATTATCTCTGTTTTATGAATAAGGAAAAATGATGATAGATCTAATAGATTTGAATTCTGTGTTACGGTACATCAAAGAACATCAAAACTGTCTGTTTCAAGAAACTTCGCTATCTTTATGGACTTGTTTGTAGTTCTAATGTAGAAACCTGTTGTGATCTTTTACTTGTGTTCATTATTTGTGTTTATTTGTGATTATTTGTTGGTTCATTTTAGATCCTTTTGATCTTGATCATAATCTTGGTGGAGCTCTTTCCAGAAGAAGTAAGTATCACAAGTAGCAAGATATTTGATTATTTATTATTTATGTCCCCTCTTCTCTTAAATGATGAAGGTTGAGTGTTCATTGGTTGGTCTAACTAAATGTATATACAGTCGAAACTCATATCGAAGTCACTTATATCCTTATTACTTATTTAAAAAATGCACGTATTTCGAAGTCATGGTTCTCGATATTTTTATATATCGAAGTAGATTTTCTGTCCCAAACAAAGATTTTTAACTATAAAGTGACCATCTATGTCAAACCAATTTTGTTGCCAATTTACAAAAGAAATTTTCGCACCTTTTCCTCAAACAAAAACCTACAGTCTAAAATTGATATTAAAATATTGACAGCTGTAAAGTTTGTCTAAGGCAACAAGTGGGTCTGTCCAGCATTAATTCATCCAGGCAAGAGATGGTCAAGCATATTTGTAATATCCAAAAACTGAAAATTACCCAAGCAAGCTAAACTGTTTGGAAGCCACATACTACTGCTATTAGCCATAACCACACACATCCATGCAGTCAAAGTTGCCATAGCACAAGGCAACACAGTCAGTAAACGCAAAGCTATAAATGCCACCACCTGGTGCCATCATGGCTGCAAACATGCAGCATAACGCAAAACTAGGAATTACCAGTACACAAAGGGCAAAACCTAGTAAGACTTGCGCAGTACTTACATGTACCGCAAACACGCAATATAACGCAATAACAATTGGCAGTGTTACAAGCTACCAATACACAAAGGGGCCAATAACCAGGCAAACTAGTAACTACTAGTACACAAAGGGGGAAAAAAGTATTCAGACTTAGCAACGGTAGACACCATACCTCAAACTATGTTTCCCTTGCTATTGTAATATTTTACTAATTTTGTCCAATGATCATGGTTTCGCCTTCACAGACGGGTATGTAGCGTAAGCCACAACATTCTGAGAAGGTTGACCTGAACAATTCCCCCCAAAAATAATCAACTAATAAAATAGCAATTAACACTGAACTGTAAAAGTTTTCAGAGCACCTTAAAAGTGCTGCGATTTCTATTGATGCTTGACCAACTCTCACCTGAAAGAATTTTTCCGCCACAAAATTTCTCATTGAGAAAGTTTCCCCAAAAATTCAAGAAATTAATGGGCTTGGCTAATTTTTATCAATATTGCCTTTAAATTATCCAGATAAAATTCCAAACCACCTGTATTCAAATGAATTCCATCGGGCCTGAACAAATGCTCATTGGCCTTGATATCTACAGCCAGAAATTCTGAGGGGCCATGTTTTCTAAATATTTGTTTTCCTATTCTGTTTATTCTTTGACATTTATTGTCAATGGCCTTGAATGAGCGCCCTCCTTTCCATACCCTGCGGGGGAGGATATCCACCCAAACAAAGGTAGCATTAGGAAAGGCAGTCCTGAAATACCTTACCTCTTTATCAATAAGGTTATGTATCTGCCAAATTGACAGTGAGACAAGGTGATTTCCTCCCAGGTGAATTACTAGAACCTTTGATGGCTCATCCAGGAGAACATCAATTTCTATTGAATGGCGTAGCTGCCTCCACCCCATGCCCCGGACTGCCTTCCAAACTATGGACAGAGATTGTCCCATGATTGGCTTGTTAGTCGCTCCAGCATGGTGACCAGCCCAATAGGGGATTGAATCGCCAATAATCCAAACATCTAAAATTATGAAAGAGACTAGAGAAAAAATTGGGACAATAAGTACTAAGCTATCTTGCTGGTGGCTATCTAATTACGAATGTATAGTTTATAAGCGTCTGACTGCCAACGCCCAAGTTGCATTATTTTAGGCATAGGTAAACCTTGGGCTGCTAAATCCGAAGCTCTGTCTATCCGAAAACTATGAGATTTATAATGACCAGAAACAAATTCCGTTTTTGATAGACATTTAGCCAACACACCAGAAAACTGTGACCTTATGACTAGGGTTCCATTTTGGTGACAGAAAAATGGGGCATTGATCTTAGGACGTACATGGGCATATTCTTGCATTGCATGAACAGGGCATATATTCAGATTCTCATCGGAGGGAAGTTTGATAGTAACATAACTACCTCTTTGACTTGATTTGTGTTTATGCAAGGTAAAACATACAGAATTTTGTTTAATGCATACATTATTGACCCCTAGCGCAGTGCCTGCTGCAGTGGTAGAGACTGAAACTAATTCTAAATAACCCAAAATATGTTGTTGTGAAAAGAGATTTAAAAAGTTTTGATTCAAATTCATCATAACAAGTCAATGGTATTGCTGTACAAATAGCATTCAAGACCTTTCCCCTTATAGGTGCTCTAGCATCCTTAGCTTTCCTGGACCTGTGATATCCTTCTAGCATTTTCTTTGCTAAAAAGAAGTCGCTTAAAACGCACCACCCATTTAATTTGTGATAGTAATTAATTCAAGCAAGATATGTTGAGATAGTTCTGGGTGAGAGACCCATTTCAAATCCATAGGCAATGAATAATATTATTTGGTGTTGTGTAGTAGGCCAGATAATGTCCAATGTGTAGCTTGACCGGAATTTCTCAAACGCTTTCAAGCCAGTAGCATAAGCCAACTGGGTATTTGAAGCTATACCAGCTCTAAGAAGTTGTCCAACTCTATTCTGAAGACGTTCCAAAGAAGGTTGGGTACTGTTTGGGGTTCTAGGTCTGCCCAAGGTGCTAATTGGCTGAAACGTTCCATCTGAAAGCGTGATAATGCGTCACAAATTAAATTTTTAGTGCCTGATAAGTGGGCTGCTTTTTAGCTCACATGTCACAAAGTGACAAAGTGAGCTATTAGGATCACTCTCCGTCCGGCGTCGTGCGTTGTCAAACTTTTTGTTGTGACCACACTAGGGGCCACATTTTTGGCTCAATTTTAGCAAAACTGGGTCAGAATGTTATATCAACAAAATCTCGGACGAGTTCGATATGTGGCCATTTGGGGTCAAAAACTAGGTCACCAGGGCCAAATAAGGGAAAACCTTGTGAACACTTTAGAAATCACTGTTTTGAATTTATCTTCATGAAACTTTGTCAGAATGTTTATTTTAATAATATGTAGGTCAAGTTTGAAAAAGGGTAATTTCTGTAGTAAAATTAGGTCACTAGGGCAAATTGCTGGAAAACCATGTGAACACTCTAGAAGTCACTGTTTTGATTGGATGATCATGAAACCTTGTCAGAATGTTTGTCTTCATAATATCTTGGACGTGTTCGAACATGGGTCATCTTGGGTCAAAAACTAGGTCGCTAGGTCAAATCTTATGAAAAACCAGGTTAACACTGTAGATTTCACAGTTATTATTGGATCTTCACCAAACTTTGTCAAATCGTTTGTTTTAATGATATAAAGGTCAAGTATAAATATGGGTCATCTGGGGTCAATAACTAGGTCACCAGGTCAAATCTTAGGAAAACTTTGTTAACACTGTAGATGTGACAGTTTTAATTGGATCTTCACCAAACCTTGTCAAAATGTTTGCCTCAATGATATGTGGGTCAAGGATGAGCATGGGTCAGCCGGGTTCAAAAACTGGGTCACAAGGTCAAATCTTAGGTAAAAATCTTGTAAAAGCTCTAAATGTCATGGTTTTGATTGGATCTTGGCCAAACCTTGTCAGATTGTTTGTCTTAATGATATTAAGAACAAGTTCAAATATGGGTCACCTAGGGTCAAAAACCAGGTCACAAGGTCAAATCTTAGGAAAACCTTATTAACACTGTAGATGTCAAATTTTGATCGTATCTTCACCAAACCTAGTCAGACTGTTTGTCTTAATGATATGTGAGACAAATTTGAACACAGGTTGTCTGGGGTCAAAAACTAGGTCACCGGTTCAAAACAATGTTTTAATGAGTGAACAGTGATTGTCATGTGAGCGATATAGGGCCATCTTGGCCCTCTTGTTTGAGGTTAGTTTATTGATAATTGATACAACAGCGCTATTGTCGCAATTGAACCTGATTTTCTTGTTTTTAAATTCTTCACCCCAAATGAACAAAGATGCTACTATGGGAAAAAGTTCTAAGACTGTAATGTCATTTGTGATTCCTGAAGCATGCCAGTTAGTGGGCCACTTGCCATTGCACCATTGCCCCCTAAAGTAAATTCCAAAACCAAGGTCTGTGCCACCTGTATATAATTCTAAATCATCACTTGAAACCCAAAATCTGTCATGAAAAACAGAAATACCGTTAAAGTTTTGAAAGAAACATAACCACATTTTTAAATCTTTCCGCATGCCTTCATTAATACGTATGTGGTGGTACGGTTTCGTCAATCCACAGATAGCATTTATTAATCGCCTACAGAAGGGTCTGCCCATTGGGATTCCTCGACAACAAAAGTTCAATGTTCCGATTATTGACTGCATTTCTTTCAGTGTAATCTTTGGTTTTGCTAATACATTTGTATTGTATTTATTTTGTCAATGACATCATGAATTTTATCTTCTGGTATTCTTACAGACATGTTAATAGAATCAAGTTCCAAACCCAGAAAAACAAGGACCTCAGATGGTCCCTCTGTCTTCTCATCTGCTATAGGCACATTTATATCTGACATAATTGCCCTGAATGTTGCCATTACGTTAGAACAAGATTTTTCGCATTGATCACCCCCAAGAAAATCATCCAGATAGTGAATGAGTTCCCCTGATGTCATTTGCCTTTTGATACAAAATTCAAGCAACCTAGCAAACTTTTCAAAAGTGCTGCAACTGATAGAAGCCCCAAATGGTAGTGCTTTATCGAAATAAAATTTATCTTTATATTTGAAACCAAGGAGTTCAAAATCTTCCTTTCTGACTGGGAGTAGACGGAATGCATTCTTAAGGTCCATTTTAAAAAGTTTGCACTTTCTCCCCAACTTCTGGATCATTGAAACTGCTTCAACAAAAGTGTATTGCACTGTAGACATCTTTGGGTCAATATAATCATTAATCGAAGTTCCATTTGGATAAGATAAATGATGAATCATGCGGAATCTTTTGGATTATGGGACATTCATATCATCACATTTCTTTGGGACAAGACCAAGGGGTGATACGATAAGATTTTTAAATGGTTTTTCATCAAACGGACCTGCTACTCGTCCCGCAGCTAATTCAAAATTAATTTTTTCTTCTAATATTAATGGATTTGCAATTGCCGACCTTAAGTTTTGGGCATCTCTACCCAATCTTGGTCCTGTATATTGAAGAGGAAAACCTTTAAGCAGGCGTCACACTGTCATGAAGTAGACACCAGATGGACACACGATTTAGGAAATGTTCAAATTCGGGTGTGATCGTGATAACATCGGGCCATTCGTGCGGGCATCTAAAGCCATCGTATGACCGCCGGTTCAGTTCCTCAGGCTTCGGCACCAACTTCATGAGCGGTGACAAAATCTTTGGCATGCCAAAAAATTGCCGAAGGTCCACGCGAAGTATCATGTTCGTGTTGAATTTGTGTGTTCATTTTACCCTTATTGCCATCGTGAGGGCATCTTGTTTAATCGTGTCTTCATCATATTTTTTTCGTGTAATCATCGGTGCTATCGGACATATCTGCCATACGAAGACAATACGATGGAAACAAGAAGCCGCCCGATTGTCTTAAGAAGGCAACGCGACTACGTGAAGCCCTCTCAATGCCGTCGTGTAGCCATCGTATTACAGTACGATGACATCGAGATGGAACCACAGTGACGACGAAGACAGCCGATTTTGAGTAGCTCAAGCGTTTCACAAGTGTTATGGTAACCAGAATATATAAAAGGCTAATCATTGAGTATCTTCCTCGGTCAGTCCTATATGCAACTCTACAGAAGAGAGATGTGTGTTACTCTCAAAGCTTCAATCACATTTATCCATAATTCACCTTCTGCAGAATGGCATACTCTGATGATGAGACTTCGATATACCTTAGAAAACATGATGAACAACTCTTACAGGCCAGTACCTCCTCTTAAAGGTAAAATTGTCTTATTTCTTTTTGTCATTTCTTGCTATTTGCCTTTCTTATGTGATAGGGTTATCATGACCATAAGTACATCATCTTATCATTATCATCATCAATACTAGCATTCTTTCAGTCAGAAATAGTACTTTATAATATATGATATATGACCCAACCTATAGTTCACTGTTATATAGCACGCACTCGCCATTTTACTTTCATAGCGTATCTGATATGCACAGGGTAGTAAACTTTATCTGCATAGTGAAAAGCAAGGTAACCTTTGCATTGTGATCTACATACCATTTATTACTGACTGGCCTAAACCCACGTAATTCATTATTGGGTTTGTAACAAAATAGAGGGTTACACTCGCAATTGATAATGTACTTATTTGTTTTGCTTTTTATTTCCAGGGTAAGGAAATCTCGAGGTGAATGAGGAAACAGAAGTCTATGTGTGTCAGGAAATGGCTGTCTGGTAAAAGAAGACAAAGCTACATGTATAACCAACCATTATAGCACTCTTCTAATGGAACTGAAGACAGAGGTAGGAATGACTTCTACAACTACATAAGCTTCCCAGAGGTCCAGCGAAGGCTAGAAGGTCGTTTAGAAGAGAAGGACACATGTTACAAAAGTCTCTCCCTCCCGGTCTCAACCTGTCTATCACCCTACGACAACTAACCGACGGTTACAATAATCCTAGCTTGTCCTACAACTTGTCCAAACACCATATCCCTTATCATAAATTAAGTATGTGAAGCCGAGTTTGCTGCTGAGATGATCCAGTGTCCTACAACAACTGACAAGTTGACCGCCATTGATGAGTAGTTTCAGAAGACAATTACGCTGCTGTGGCGCTCTGGGTGGCAGGCATGTGGTGGTCACCTGTCGTTGGAACAGTGGGTACAGAAACTACAAGAGGTTCTTCTCATTGTCCTCATGGCCCTGGTCGACGCAGATTACAAATGTCTTTGCATTGATTTTATGCCCCTCTCTGTGGCTGGAGGCTCAGTAAAGTCTACTCAGTTGTCTCTGAACTCTGTATTTACCGGGCAGCCTCATTCCCCTGTTTGTCTATGCATTGGGTGCCATGTTAATTAAATTGACTTTAATTTGAAATAATACCAATTGAATATCCAACGATAAGTCAAAGGTTTTATACCATCGGGAGGTCACACGACGCCTTCGTGACCTTGTTTGAAGGCATCGTACTCACAATACGACGTCGTGAAGCCATCGTGTAAGCTTTGTGTGTCCTGCGGGTAAATATCTAAATAAAAATTCACATCTTCGTTCCGCCTTCGTAAGTGTTTCGGGTGTCATCGTGTCATCTTCGGAAGGCATCGTACTTGATTCGGCTGTTGATTCGGCTGTTGACTAGGATCAGGGCCATTTTCGCGCGATTTCAAAAATCCATATTCGTGTGGCCATCTGCTGTCAATATCGGGACAGTGTGACGCCTGCATTAGTAAAACCATCAATCAAAAAAGCCAAATCAGATGAGTCATATGCATTGGCATGTTTTATCATCATTTCAATATTAATTGGTGACTTAGCCAGAATGGATAAACTTGTGTTTTGAAACTTGCTACTTGCCGCCCCTACTGAAGCCCCGGCCTCGACCCCGAAAATTGTTTCTTGCATGAAATGACTGACTGCGTGGGGTTATTAGCTGTTGGGTGAAAGGACATAGTGGCGGATGATCTAGGAAGGTTATTGCTACCTGAGCAACTCAGTAAAGCATGGGGGCCACCACATTTAGAACATGCATGTTTGAACCTACAGTTTGGCCACCGACACATACCACTGTTGAACTCGTTGCATGTATAAGTATACTGTGTCCAGGGTTTGGGAACTGTTTTATGATCTTTTACTTGCATGCATCTCCACCACAAGTCATTGTTTATCTTTGACCATGGTGTAGGGTTCAAGGCCTGGTGCAACCTAAATTGCTCATCATATACCTTCCAGGCATCACCACCCTGAATATTAGCACTTTCTCGAATATTATACATGTAATGAAACATTTCTTGGGTTTTATCTGGATGGTTTGTTAAATAAATGGAGCTGTAAATAATGAAAGCATCAGTCCAATTTTCTATAGAGTTGATTTTGTCCTTACACTCTCGTTGGTGTGATTAAATTTTACAAAATTCTGCTAGTTCTACGGCCCCTTTTAATAGTATGGCGAGATTAATGTATTCCCCTTTACAAATCTGTCGCTTTAAAGAAACTGGGACATGCGCTGTTAAATCATCCCCGGCTAATCTGATGGGTGATACACCACCTGTTACTTGTGCTGAGTCCAGCACAGTGCGTGCATCATTGAGGCTATTGGTAGCCTGAGGATTAATTTGCTCTATATTCATTGGGAGGATACTGGTATTAGTTACAGATTGTGGCATTGTATTAAAATGAGGTCTTGGGATACCACCACACCCTGAAGGGATAATATCAGAGGCTCTTAAAATTTCTTCAAAATCAATCGCACTACCTGATTGAGGTTGATCATCCTCTACTAAGTCTAAAGCCTCCTGACTTGGAGCTTTCTTTTTAGAACCTCTTCTTGGCATCTTCACCAACAACTTGATACCACTCAACACCAATAAGACTGTGTATAAATGCTTGATGTTTTTGGATTTAATACCTCTAAAAATAGTGTGCACACTTGGGAAGAGTAAAGTTGGAAAGGAATTTCCTGAGTATTGGTTCCCTTTATACCTAATGACATGAACAGTGGTAACATGGGTCAGGGAACCAAGGTCTGGCTCCCCAATCTATTCAAAAAGGCATATTAAAGCTTATATGCAATGGACCCAAACTGAGACAGAGTTGACCCAGATGTATCATAAAATGTAAACAAATACTCTGAGTTTGAAAGGTTAAAGTTAAATTTTTTAGGGGAATTCCAAAACAAAGTATTTTCCATAAAAATAAATGTCATTATTTAAAGTTTGAAATAATGTGTATTGTTTTCTATTCCTGTATGTTATATTGTTTGAGGAGAATCCTTGTTTATTTACAATCGACCATTTTCTTTCAAGCACTATTACGTCACAAGGTATAAGAACAGTGGTGCTGTATAAATAACTACTTGTGGTTTTCACTCGCATTTCTGTTTTATTATTGAAGTTAATTTGTATATATATTTGTTATTTTAAGGTTAGGAACTACTAAATTTCAGCTTGAAATTTTTATAGCTGTTATATCAGGGGTGTCGATAACTGTATCCACCTGTCGATAATTGTGTCAGATGGATTGCTCATGCTTAATAAATGTCACGTAGTGTAACTGATATGGGCCGGGAAATACTTTACAATTTTTACCAATTGATAATGATATAGCAGTAAAAAGGAATTTCTAATAAAACTGATACAAACCTTTTGTTGATGACACTATCTTAAAACAATGATTTATGTGATGATATTTGTTTAATTAAAATTGACAAAAACAGGCTTGCAAATTTGTATATTTTATATATATCGAAAGTATAAATGTCTTGCTCTTATTATCTGTTACTATCCTGTGCACCAAATCACACGATTACATTATTATTACCGACTTAAGCTCCAAAATTTAAACTCGGGTATTTAAATTTCTTTATTGAAGTTTGTTTATAACAAGTTTCAACCGTATTCATTTATCATTATTTTTACAGACTATTAAGGTATCTGCCTTGGTTAAAATCACTAAAATATTTACAAAGATTAAATATCATACTTTAATACCAAGCAACAAAAAATTCTAACCGAACGCTCAAAATGGTGTTTTATTGCGATAAATACTGCATCCCTTTATCGACTTTTCCTTATCAGCGTTAAACATCTCTAACGTAATGTGCATTGTATTGGTACGATATGATACTATAAATTCATTAATGACAAAAATTTGTTATAAAATCTCTTACTAGACATCAAACCTGGGCGTGGTTTCAATTATTGAACCGTAAATATAAGCGATTTTGATTGGCTATCAAAATTGAATGGGGTGCGTCAAATTCGTTGATTTCATGAGACGATTTATTGACCCGACACTTTGTTAATTGCTCAGCTTAAAAAAACACAGTAGGTGTCATTTTCGAATTAACATTGCCGTCTTATTTGATGACAGATTTCAAAGCGGTTTTCAGTATTTTGTAGCGGAAATGTTAATCTAGGGAACCGTGCCTCAGAATTTTGATACTTGTTTACATTTTTAGCTCACATGTCACAAAGTGACAAAGTGAGCTATTAGGATCACTCTCCGTCCGGCGTCGTGCGTCGTCAAACTTTTTGTTGTGACCACACTAGGGGCCACATTTTTGGCTCAATTTTAGCAAAACTGGGTCAGAACGTTAATATCTCGTTAACAAAATCTCGGACGAGTTCGATATTGGGCCATTTGGGGTCAAAAACTAGGTCACCAGGGCCAAATAAGGGAAAACCTTGTGAACACTTTAGAAATCACTGTTTTGACTGGATCTTCATGAAACTTTGTCAGAATGTTTATTTTAATAATATGTAGGTCAAGTTTGATAATGGGTAATTTCTGTAGTAAAATTAGGTCACTAGGGCAAATTGCTGGAAAACCTTGTGAACACTCTAGAAGTCACTGTTTTGATTGGATGACAATGAAACCTTGTCAGAATGTTTGTCTTCATAATATCTTGGACGAGTTCGAACATGGATCATCTTGGGTCAAAAACTAGGTCGCTAGGTCAAATCTTATGAAAAACCATGTTAACACTGTAGATTTCACAGTTATTATTGGATCTTCACCAAACTTTGTCAAATCGTTTGTTTTAATGATATAAAGGTCAAGTATAAATATGGGTCATCTGGGGTCAATAACTAGGTCACCAGGTCAAATCTTAGGAAAACTTTGTTAACACTGTAGATGTCACAGTTTTAATTGGATCTTCACCAAACCTTGTCAAAATGTTTGCCTCAATAATATGTGGGTCAAGGATGAACATGGGTCAGCCGGGTTCAAAAACTGGGTCACAAGGTCAAATCTTAGGTAAAAATCTTGTAAAAGCTCTAAATGTCATGGTTTTGATTAGATCTTGGTTAAACCTTGTCAGATTGTTTGTCTTAATGATATTTAGGACAAGTTCAAATATGGGTCACCTAGGGTCAAAAACCAGGTCACAAGGTCAAATCTTAGGAAAACCTTATTAACACTGTAGATGTCAAATTTTGATCGTATCTTCACCAAACCTAGTCAGACTGTTTGTCTTAATGATATGTAAGACAAATTTGAACATAGGTCGTCTGGGGTCAAAAACTAGGTCACCGGTTCAAAACAATGTTTTAATGAGTGAACAGTGATTGTCATGTGAGCGATATAGGGCCATCTTGGCCCTCTTGTTTATCTATGGCATATTACGTAATAAACAGCGGGGTTCTGGGTACAGAATTTCTTTAAAGTCAAGTATCTAACGAAAGGAGGACTTTATAAAAAAAACTGAGGCACGGTTCTGTGCTTTATACATTTACAGTCATTTTAAGGCTACTTGTTGTAATAAATATACTCCTATATACAGGGTAGTTATCGTTGTTTAAAAATATTGTAAATTACGTGCGATATTGGTTTATAGAAGACCAATCAAATGTAATACTTCGTACAGTGGATTTATTTTATAGTCCGGCGGAACCTGGGTTGGACCTGGCTTTGGGGTAGATAGTAGGTTATTTGGGTTTTTCTTGTAGATTATATCATATCGTACACAAATCCGATTGATGACACTTAGTCATCAGTGGGCGGAATGTAATATTCAAAATGGCGTCCAAGATGGCGGATTGTTATTAAGAGTGCCTTAAAACAATATTTTTTTACACATTCTGACCCGAAATCGTTCATAAAAGACTTGTTTTAATATATTTTAATGAAACTCAAAGGCCTTTTCATTTCCCATAATCATCCTGCAAATTTTATTATAACAGAGATAAATTCCATTTACTTCCCTTAGTTGAAAATCAGTCATAAACTGTTGTTTCATAATTAGTGGACATGGAATTTAAAAAAAGGTAACTGTCGCCAATTATAACCAATATGACAACTTTTAACTATAAGTGAGTATACTATGCTTCAAAATAAAAGGAACTTTTCTTCTCTTCAATAGTTTTGTATGTTTGTTGGTAAATAATATTACGTAAGTTGCGGATTTTACAAAGAAAACTACATATACTTATCTATTGATGAGATTTATTTGGAAATAATTACTTATAAGGACTGTAATTGAGGTCAATTAAGTGACATATGTGATATGAGCGTTTTGAAAAGGTAATGATTGGTCTACAAATATCCGGGCTTTTTTTAACATAAAAAGGGAGGCAACTTTTACGAGTGATTATTGCAAAAACAAGACTCCCTCCCATATTTATGTTAGTCACTCAGCCAAAGGATCAAGAAGCACCCGCTAAAGATGGAACAAACGAGCTTATTGGGAAATGGGAACTGTCAAATCCCCGAAGATGTCAATGTTGAATACTACAGTGGGCATGAGAATCCACAAATGACACAGCTGAGAAACAAAAATCAGTATTGCCCTTAAAAAAGTACTTGCAGAAATAGCTTTGTTAAATTGTCACTCAGACACAACATTCATGTGCAATGTAGCTTGACGTGACGAGTACCCTAAATTCAACGGTTACAACACAAATCTCAGTGGTCGACAGGGACATTCACCGAAGAGCAAAACGAAGGTCGTATACTTGCCCTTGATTGACTTGACACCAGCGGACCCAGATACTATAAAAACAGTAATGAAAAGTTCTGTTGACAAGAATGCATTGTAATGGCTGGATATTTGCAATTGTACCGTGTGGCCGTGAATGTGTTATTGTCGCAGCTTTAGAAGTTCGGAAGTTCCATTCCTTGCTTAGGGCGTACGCACACCCTAATGTGCTTTGTTGGTGCAGTTGGTACACTCAAGTGTGGCAGTGTAACATCTGATAATCATCTGAGGTCTTAGAATCAACCTTTGGAGGCGTTCAGAAAAAAGTTCCACCAGAATGTACGCGCGCTTAGACTTGTTGCTGAGGAACTGCTGAGGCCAGTATTGCACCACAGAAGAATATCTTTTCAGTAAAAAAGACAGCGGATATCTCCAATTGTGGATGACTTAACAACAAACCTAGCCTTTCATGAGAATGCAAGTCCTCAAAGAAAACCTGTTGTGACTGGCGAGAATCGAATATGATAAAATACATCGACGTGCTTTGAGAACATCGCATGAAGAGGCAGACAACATCCTTGCTCAACAGATGGTTTACATTGCTAAATAACCCGGAAAAGACATTTCGGTAATATCGGACTACACCAATGCTTTCCTGTTGTTGTTGTACCACTGTGTATAACAAGGTCAAGGTGAACACATACTTATGGAATACTTATCGACATCACTGAACGGTCAATGTCATTGAGAACATTTAACCAGTTATTCTAGCTGTTCATGCATTGTCGGGTTGTGATGCATCCGTCGGCTACTTTGGATTAGGTTAAGGGACGGTTCTAAAAGTGCTGAGATCAGGAAATGCCCCCGTGCCATCAATAGATATTTCTGCTGACTTCAATACGGTACTTCGACAGTGCATAAGGTTTGTTCCTGTCTGTTGTAGTGGTTATGTAGACACCGGCAGTATATCCTATACTCGGCAACTTGTTTGGGCGTCAAAGGTAAGGAAGTCACCATCGGCTGTATGTAGGTTGTGTACGTTACCACCAACAGCAAAATCATTCAAAGAAAATGTGAAGAGCATATTTTCAGATATGCATTTAGAAAAATGCATTGGCTGCAGATCCTCTAGATGTAGATCCAACCTTGTTCGGATGGGAAAGGGTAGAAGAAACAAGGTCATTGGCCCCAGTCATGTTCCCAAAGGAGGTAAAGCATTCACCACCTAATGTTTTGAAAATGATCAAATGTTCTGGCGAAAGTCAGGCACAGTGTACTTTGCTAAGATGTCGCTGTAACAATTATCGTCTGTCGTGAAGACAGCATGGTGTGTATCATATATCATTGAACAAACAGTTCGAGTGTAGATGGACCTTGCTGTGTTGGGTTGAACGCGAACGTTTGGCAAAATGTCCTGTATTATTTTTATGAAAACCGAGAATCAGTCAGATAATGTTTCTTATATAATTAATACTGATGTGTAATAACTTACTTTTGTCTAGTCACATGTACATGTATAACATTTTTTTCCCCGGTCGACTTTAGTCATTTAACATTCATTCATTACGTATGTGTTTTGTAATATTCATCAACAATAGTGAAGTACAAAAGAAATCAATGAAACAAAAAAATGATTTTATGACGATAAAATTTCTTGACCAAATGATACCAAATATGGTAACATACAATGATTGGTCACATAAACTACATACATGAACTTCTTTGATTTGAAATTGTTTGATGTTTTGGTCGTATTCTTCCACATGATAAATAAACATAACGACTTTATTCCTTTTTGATTATATAAAATTGCTTTTTTATGGTAACTTTTTTATGGTAACGTAAATTACATAAACTGCATACATGTACAAACATTTTTTATCTGAATTTGTGTGATGTTTTGGTCGTATTCTTCAAAATAAAAAATGAACATTATTACTTTTTTTCCTTTTTGGATTGTTATTGTCATATAAAATTGCATTTTAAAGGTAACGTTATTATTTATGGTTATGTAAATTGCATAAATTTGATTTTTATTGTTGTCCAAAGCACATGTATATCTTTAATAATTTCTGATGATTTTTTTGTTCCAATATATAAGATACTAATAAAAGAACCAGCTGTTATTCATGTCTCATCTAATTGTCCACTGTCTTGGCTGCCATTTGGACGCCATCTTGAATTTTTCAAAACGCCCAATGATGACAGAGTGTCATCAAACGGTTTTTCATTTCGTATGCCCTAACCTTTCAAAATCACTAAATAAATTTACTATCTACCCCAAAGCCAGGTTCAGTGGAAAATTCCCAAAATGCCACCGGACTATTAGTATATAATTATGGTTTAGTTTTTAAATCTATAAATTGGTGAAACTTGATTTGTCTTGACATCCAAGCCAGATTCCTTAAGGAGGTACATATGTGATACTCTCCGATGATTGTCATATCTTTATTTTGAGCAGTGTTTATTAATTTATCTTAACATGTGCATCTTACATTTTCAGTGAATCAGTACATTGTGCGTACTTTTGTACATGCCAGAGAACTGTATGGAGTGCCATTCAATCATTTACCAGATGGATTTAATAGAATTGAGGTAAAAATACAATGAACCTATTGTATCATATTATATAGTGGATTTTTTTATTACATGAAAGTACAATAATTTATTATTTTACTCCATTAATTTCTGAATTTAAGGCATTTTGTCCATGGTTCTTGAACAATTTGTCATTTCAAGTTTGATAAAAGTTTTTTACACGTAATGTCCAAAATTAGTATCTCAGTATGGAGTGGGCATATTTTTAGCTCACATGTCACAAAGTGACAAAGTGAGCTATTAGGATCACTCTCCGTCCGGCGGTGTGCGTCGTGCGTCGTCAAACTTTATGTTGTGACCACACTAGGGGCCACATTTTTGGCTCAATTTTATCAAAACTGGGTCAGAACGTTAATATCAACAAAATCTCGGACGAGTCCGATATTGGGCCATTTGGGGTCAAAAACTAGGTCACCAGGGCCAAATAAGGGAAAACCTTGTGAACACTTTAGAAATCACTGTTTTGACTGGATCTTCATGAAACTTTGTCAGAATGTTTATTTTAATAATATGTAGGTCAAGTTTGATAATGGGTAATTTCTGTAGTAAAATTAGGTCACTAGGGCAAATTGCTGGAAAACCTTGTGAACACTCTAGAAGTCACTGTTTTGATTGGATGATCATGAAACCTTGTCAGAATGTTTGTCTTCATAATATCTTGGACGAGTTCGAACATGGATCATCTTGGGTCAAAAACTAGGTCGCTAGGTCAAATCTTATGAAAAACCATGTTAACACTGTAGATTTCACAGTTATTATTGGATCTTCACCAAACTTTGTCAAATGGTTTGTTTTAATGATATAACGGTCAAGAATAAATATGGGTCATCTGGGGTCAATAACTAGGTCACCAGGTCAAATCTTAGGAAAACTTTGTTAACACTGTAGATATCACAGTTTTAATTGGATCTTCACCAAACCTTGTCAAAATGTTTGCCTCAATGATATGTGGGTGAAGGATGAACATGGGTCAGCCGGGTTCAAAGACTGGGTCACAAGGTCAAATCTTAGGTAAAAATCTTGTAAAAGCTCTAAATGTCACGGTTTTGATTTGATATTGGCCAAACCTTGTCAGATTGTTTGTCTTAATGATATTAAGGACAAGTTCAAATATGGGTCACCTAGGGTCAAAAACCTGGTCACAAGGTCAAATCTTAGGAAAACCTTATTAACACTGTAGATGTCAAATTTTGATCGTATCTTCACCAAACCTAGTCAGACTGTTTGTCTTAATGATATGTAAGACAAATTCGAACATAGGTTGTCTGGGGTCAAAAACTAGGTCACCGGTTCAAAACAATGTTTTAATGAGTGAACAGTGATTGTCATGTGAGCGATATAGGGCCATCTTGGCCCTCTTGTTTAAAGGTATAATCTATAGAAAAATTAATGATATACCATGAGATTTTAATTCCTTTACAAATAAATTTCATTGGCGCAGCTTTCAGAAAGTAAATTAACAACTACCGTATGTTTGCTCATTATCGTATCAAAATACAACTACATTATGGTTGGTACAGATTTATTTCTCATGGTATTGAAATAGAATTGGATATTTAATATTGTATGCCGGTAATATTATTTTGTCAAATGATAAAGATAAGAATTCTACAAATGTTTTTGAACATTTTATCTAGATTTTCAATTAGAATTTGAACTGAATATTGTTTTTTTTTTTTGTTTTTTTTTTTTTAATAATTGCAAAATATGCCTTTACAGGATTATTTCTTTGACAAGGGTCATTTAGTAGATGGCGAACTTCCTTCAGACCGTCTGTGTCGTGTTTGTAGTAAAATTGGACATATTGCAAAAGAATGTCCTGTGCTGTTAGCAAAGAAAGAGAGGTAACTTGTTCTGTGTATAATATAAATCTTACTAGACATGACATTTCTTTATAACACATGTTTTTATGCCCCCGCCATGAAATGGCGGATGGCATATAGTGTTTACCCTGTCCGTTGGTGTGTGTATGTGTTTGTTTGTTTGTGTGTTACAGCATTTTTGTGTCCGGCTTATAACTCTTGTCATGCATGATTGGATTTTGAAATAAAATGGCTCAAATGTTCATCATAACAAGTCGATGTGTCATGCGCAACAACTGTGTCGCTTGCTCAAAGGTCAAGGTCACAGTTGACACTTAAAGCATTATACGTATATGTTTGTGTCCGGCTTATAACACTGTCATGCATGATGGGATTTTGAATTAAACTGGCACAAATGTTCATCCTATCAAGACGACGTGCCATGAGCATCAGCTGTGTGACTTGCTCAAAGGTCAAGGTTACAGTGGACGTTCAAAGTTTGTGCATATTATTGTGGATATAGTGAAAGTGTATGTTCGTGTCCGGCTCATAACTTTGTCATGCATGATTGGATTTTAAAATAAATTGGCACAAATGTTCATCATATTAAGACGACGTGTCATGCGCAAATCTGTGTCGCTTACTCAAAGGTCAAGGTCACAGTGGACACTTAAATATTTACGTTCATTCCTTATATTGAAATAGTGAAAGTACATGTAGTTGTGTGTTTACCACCCTTAGGTGATCTTTACCTCCCACTATGGGCAGCATTCCCAAGCAACCTTCTCTATGTTGTATTCCCATATTTGCCACACAACACTCATTTCTGTGTCCAGTGTGAAATGGCGGGGGCATCCGTGTCCTACGGACACATTTCTAGTCTTATGCTAGTATCTTGTTGAGTACTTTAATGAAATAACTGATGTCTGTTTTGTCTTGTTTATGTTTACTATATTGATCTGTTCAGGCTAAGTTTGTTTCTTTGTAATGTGTTCAACTCAATTTATCAACATTGTTGTAGATATGTTTTATGTTGATCTAATCTGTGTTCCTAGGTTACCAACCAAACAAACATGTTTCTTGTTAATGTTCTCATGATGTTGGAATCCAAGATGAAAGACTAACTGTATTTAATGCAATATTTTGGGCATTTAAGATGAGCTTGGTGATTTATCTTTCTTTTAAAATGTTTGACAGCAGTTGACAACCTTTGAAGTATGACTTTTGTTACTAATTACATGATGTTGACTGTTATTTACCTCAATTTTCAGAGAAGCCCAGAGAAGAGAGGAAGCGAAGAAACAAGAAGGGACAAGTTCTGGTAAACATTCTGGACCAAGGCATCATAATAATCATAACATTGGTAAACTTATATGTGCAATTAAAACTTTCTCTTAATTGTTTCAGTATGTAGCATATTTTGTTCATGATATTTGAATGTTTATGTATTTGTTAAGAGCTTTTTATTGTTTTTAATTTTCATCATTTTTAAAACAAATAGATATTGTGAAAATGGATATTCTTGTTATTATATCAGTCACAGGTTCCCTTTCGATGAAGGGTTGACTCAATCTTACAGACTTTCAGTGTGCGTTGTCATATTTCCTTTTTACGGTCTTGGACAAGTTCAGTTATGGGTGGAATCGGACCACAACTTCAAGAGTTACGGGCCCTTGGATTAGAAAATTTGCTACATTTTAGCTTGTTGAACAGTATTATACCTTCATTGTTGGTATTGATCTCAAAATCTACATAAAAATGGGTTATACGAGATGGAAACTATATTATCTGGTCATTAATTATTGTGCCTTTGTTCTCAGGTGAGCGATCAAGGGCCATCTTGGCCCTCTTGTTTCATTTGTGTTCAGTTATAAAACTTTTTCAGAGAGACATGGGACACCCAGATCATTGTCAGATCCTTCTTCTGAAGATAATTCTGCTAGAGGCACTAATAGGGGTCGTATCAATCAGCGACAACACTCACAACCCAATACGCATTCCCCAGACAAGGTATCTCCTTCCTTCATTTCTTTTATACCTTGTTAATGTGCTTGTTTACTTAAATGAAAACACAAAAATTCATATGAAAGATTAAAAATAATGAATTGATGAAGAAAAAAAACTAAATGGAAATTAAGTTATAAATCAAAGCTTGAGTAGAGGGTTAGTATGTTATTATACCCCGTAAACAAAGTTTGAGAGGGGGTATATTGGAGTCACTCTCTTAGTCGGTCCGTCCGCATAGAATATCACAAGTTTTGTGGAGCGAACTACTTCCACATTTTTAAGGGGTTGCAATGAAACTTGAAATATGTTATCACCATGAAGTGTAGATTTACAAGACACAGTGGACAATTTTCATTCCCAGCGATTCACTCATTCCAGAGTTATGCCCTTGACCTTAGTCATATAGTGTACAATGGCAGTCTTTGTTTGTGGAGCAAACTACTTCCCCATTTTTCAAGGGATTGAATTGAAACTTGAAATATATTATCAGTATGAAATGTTGATGTGCAAGACACAATTTTCATGCCCAGTGATCCACTCATTGCATAGTTATGTCCCCTTGAAATTAGCCGTATAGTGAACTATTGCATTCTTAGTGTCAAAGCGTCGGTGGGGGTATTAGGCACCTCTGTGACAAAGCTCTAGTTCTTGAATAAATATATTTTTGAATGTTTATTACAGAGGCAGCAGATACCCAAATTGATGGATTATAGGCATCAAGATGAATATAGTCAGGGCAATTATGGATCCCCTCAGTCTCATCACTATGATTATCAACCATCATATAGTCCTAATCGACGATCACAAAAGCATCCTGGACCTAGATCTCCGCTGTTAAAAACACCAACCAATTATGGTTATAGACAACAGCAGGGTTATTCAAACCAGCAATATCATTACAGTAACAAGACTGATAACTCACGACCAATGTTTGACCAAGGTCAGGCAACCAGCAGAAGTGGACCACAGTATTCAGCTAACCAGAACTATGATCTCAGACAACACAGGAATTATGTGCAGGCTGATACTCAACATTATCCAACTTCTCCATCACATAATCAACATCAGGCAGTATTCAAAAACCAACCGTCTCAGGTATACATAGATCCTAACATGTTTGTTGGATATCAAAGATGTTTACTCACTAACTCAGTATCTAACCATCCTGTCAATGTTATGTCATCTGTTCCATTGTTCATAAACACCAGCATGACAGCGGGTCAAGCTTTTCCATTAGCTACAACTCCTGTGATGACATATGGTGTTAACATTGACAACCAGCTGAACAATCGACCACCAGTCTGCATGACTGACTGGAACACTGCTCAGTTACAAGCATCTTTAGGGAACACACAGATTCCATTAGTAAGCAACAATCCAAGTATTGTAACAGCTGTTAATATGAAACAAGAACACTTAAATTGGACAGGAGTTGATCAGTTTGGGCGCCCTTTAGAGGTATAATCTTGTGCGCTGCTGTTCAGTAATGCTTTTTGTGCCTTTCATGTTAGCAATATTTGCATAATTGATTCTTTATGACAACTACTTCCTGATCCATCAATATCTCCTGTAAACTGTCGAAATCTATTCTTTTCCTTATTTTCCAAATATGCTTAATATCTAATTGTATAAAAATTTTACAAAAACCTCAGTAGGTGACCAATATTGGGGCTGCGGGTGTGTATCAATTTGACCAGCATTGAATGTTATTTACACCAAAGCCACTTTTACTTCGAGAAGCTTTGTTTAAGAATGACACATCTTCAAATAATGCATTATTTGAATGATATGTATGAGTCTAACAATATGCTTGACTTGCTTCTCTTCTGTACTTGCAACTTGTCTTAGCTATAATGATACCTTGGTGTTGCTGGTAACTACTTTTTGATGATATTTTTAGCTCACATGAGCGCTAAGTGTTCAGGGTGAGCTTTTGTGAATTGTCTTTGTTTGTTGTGCGTCGTCAACTTTTGACTTGTAAACAAAATAGAGGCCACATTTTTAGTTAGATCCTCACAAAACTGGCTCAAAATATTTGTATTGACAAGATCTTGGACAAGTTCGAACATGGGTCATTTTGGGTAAAAAATTAGTTTAAATGGTCAAATTAAAAGAAAACCTCGTGAACACTGGAGAGGTCACTGTTCTGATTGGATTTCATGAAACTTTGTCAGAATGTTTGTCTTAATGATATCTTGGACAAGTTCGAACATAGGTCATCTTAGTTTAAAAACTAGGTCACCAAGTCAAATCTTAGGAAAATCTTGTTAACACTTTTGATGTCACAGTTTTGATTAGATCTTCATCAAACCTTATACAAGTTCGAACATGGGTCAGAAACTAGGTCACCAGGTCAAATCACAGGAAAACCTTGATAAGATTAGACATCATGACACAGGCTCAAAACAATGTTTTCATCAGCATGCAATGATTCTCATGTGAGCGATATAGGGCCGTCTTGGCCCTCTTATTAAGGATACTAGAGAGATGTACAATATAAACCATGTGACTATGAGTTTAACTTTCTATGGTCTGGGTTGGATGGTCAAGTGGTAACATTCTGGACTAGCAATTGAGAGGTTGTGGTTTGAACTGTTTCGAAATATCAGCTCCTGCTTCAGATACTCAAGGGAAGCTTTTTCAGCGTCCCCTTCCTGACTGTAAAACCCAGTACTGTGTTTGGAAAATCACAGGAAACATACGAGTCTCTCATCAGTGCTTTACACTGGGCAGGATAAAGAACCAGGAAAACTATTAGAAATAAGTGTAGGGATACAAATGCGCAGTTCACTTAGGTCTGTTGGTATTGTCTGTGTAAACTTTGTCCTATAATGTAGTCACTTGTGATATGGAAACATGATCTGTTTCTGATGTGTTATAATTGGTGATGGTATATGACTGATATGTTTAATATTTATTGTTTCACAATATGACTAATATCTTATCAACTTTATCACACCCTGTATGACTGATATATTTAAATTCTGTCTCTTATAAGGTGACTGATATATTATCAACTTTATCACACCCTGTATGGTATCTTATGTGTTGATATATAGATTACTTTTTAGCTCACCTGAGCACGAAGTGCCCATGGTGATCTATTGTGATTGTGTGTTGTCTGTCGTCCGTGCGTGCGTCAGTGCGTCAACAATTGCTTTAAACAACATCTCTATCTTAAGCAGTAGGCCAATTTCAAAGAAACTTTACATGGATGTTCCTTGCATGAAGCTCTACCAAAGTTGTTAAAAAAAATAAATTTCATTAAAAACTCTAGTTGCCATGGCAACCAAAAGGAAAAACTTTAAAAATCTTCTTGTCCAAAACAACAGGGCCTATAGCTTAGATATTTAGTGTGTAACATCGTCTAGTGGACCTATACCAAGTTTGTTCAAATTATTGCCCTAGGGTCAAAATTGGCCAAGCCCCAGGGGTCAATTGATTTGTATATGCATATATAGCAAAATTTCAAAAATCTTTTGGTTCTTTGGTTTACTCGAATTTATGTACATGTGTAGGAACATATTAAAAATCTTCTTGTCTGAAATCACAAGACCTAGAGCTAAGATATTTGGTATGTAGCATTGTCCAGTGGACCTCTAACAAGATTGTTCAAATTATGACCCCAGGATTAAAATTGGCCCAGCCCTGGGGTTTACTCTATTGTATATAGGAAAATTTTAAGAATTTGTCTGAAACCACAGGGCTTAGAGCTTATACATTTCGGATGTAGCATTGTCTAGTGGACCTCTACCAAATTATTTCAAATTATGGCCCGGGGTTAAAATTGGCCCCGCCCCGGAGGTCACCTGATTTACATAGGCTTATACAGGAAAATGTAAAAAATCTTCTTGTTCGAAATCTCAAGGCCTAGAGCTTAGATATTTTGTATGCAGCATTGCCTAGTCGTCCTCTACCAAGTTAGTTCAAATTATTGCCATAGGATCGAAATTGACCCCACCCCAGGGTTTACTCTATTTTATATAGGAAAATTTTAAAAATCTTCTTGTCCATAACCGCATGGCCTAGAGCTTAGATATTTGGTATGTTGCATTGTCTAGTGGACCTCTAACAAGTTGTTCAATTTATGGCCCAGGGGTAAAAATTGGCCCCGGCCGGGGGTTTACTCTATTTTGTATATGCTTACATAGAAAAATTACAAAAAACGTCAGAAATTGCAAGGCCTAAAGCTTGGATATTTACCCCTTTGGCCCTGGGGTAAAAACTCGCCCCGCCCAAGGGTCACTTGATTTTACATAGGCTGATGTTTTCCCTCAGGATCTTTTTTTCTGGTGAGCGATATAGGGCCATCATGGCCCTCTTGTTGATACAACTGCTTCTTAATATGCTGTTAAAGCAATGCAATGATTTGCCTGACATATCACCTGCACAATTAGATAAATCCTTCCATAGTTAATTGATTTATCTGTGAGGAGTTGTTCCTTCAGTATCATCTAACACCAAGGTTGTTTCTAAAGGTAAAATTATGTTTCTTCAAGTATCGTACTCAGTTCGGTAAGGGTTACCTTGACTTCATATAATGATAATGAGGACATTACTTGGCTGTTCTTGCATGATAGCCATACATTGTTAATAGATGAACTGGTATAAAACATGACAAATTGGCACAAATGAGCATCATGTGTCGCTTGCTCAAAGGTCAAGGTCACAGTCAACACTTGAAGTTTGTGCTCATTACTTATATGGATATAGTGAAAATATATGTTCATATCCAGCTCATAACTTTGTTGTGCATGATTGGATTTCAAAATGAATCTGCACGAATGATCATCATATCAAGACGATGTGACACATGCAAAAAGCCATGTCGCTTGTTCAAAGGTCAAGGTCATAGTAGACACATGAATTTCTTTGTTCATTCTTTGTATTGAAATAGTGAAGGTACATGTTTGTGTGTTTACCACCTGCTTTAGGCTACATTCCCAAGCAACCTGTTTAATGTTGTATTCACATAATGTCTGCCTCACAACACTCAATTCTGTGTCCAGTGTGATAAGTGGGGGCATCCGTGTCCTATGGACACATTTCTAGTTCATTTTATTCTTGGTCAAGATACTAATTTCATACAATTCCATTAAACATTTTTAATTACCTTTTAAGAAACTGAAAATTCTTCATAATTTGGCCATTTTTTAGCTCACATGTCACAAAGTGACAAAGTGAGCTATTAGGATCACTCTCCGTCCGGCGTCGTGCGGTGTGCGTCCTGCGTCGTCAAACTTTATGTTGTGACCACACTAGGGGCCACATTTTTAGCCCAATTTTAGCAAAACTGGGTCAGGACGTCAATATCAACAAAATCTCGGACGAGTTCGATATTGGGCCATTTGGGGTCAAAAACTAGGTCACCAGGGCCAAATAAGGGAAAACCTTGTGAACACTTTAGAAATCACTGTTTTGAATTTATCTTCATGAACCTTTGTCAGAATGTTCATTTTAATAATATGTAGGTCAAGTTTGAAAATGGGTAATTTCTGTAGTAAAATTAGGTCACTAGGGCAAATTGCTGGAAAACCTTGTGAACACTCTAGAAGTCACTGTTTTGATTGGATGACCATGAAACCTTGTCAGAATGTTTGTCTTCATAATATCTTGGACGAGTTCGAACATGGGTCATCTTGGGTCAAAAACTAGGTCGCTAGGTCAAATCTTATGAAAAACCATGTTAACACTGTAGATTTCACAGTTATTATTGGATCTTCACCAAACTTTGTCAAATCGTTTGTTTTAATGATATAACGGTCAAGTATAAATATGGGTCATCTGGGGTCAATAACTAGGTCACCAGGTCAAATCTTAGGAAAACTTTGTTAACACTGTAGATGTCACAGTTTTAATTGGATCTTCACCAAACCTTGTCAAAATGTTTGCCTCAATGATATGTGGGTCAAGGATGAACATGGGTCAGCCGGGTTCAAAAACTGGGTCACAAGGTCAAATCTTAGGTAAAAATCTTGTAAAAGCTCTAAATGTCATGGTTTTGATTGGATCTTGGCCAAACCTTGTCAGATTGTTTGTCTTAATGATATTAAGGACAAGTTCAAATATGGGTCACCTAGGGTCAAAAACCAGGTCACAAGGTCAAATCTTAGGAAAACCTTATTAACACTAGATGTCAAATTTTGATCGTATCTTCACCAAACCTAGTCAGACTGTTTGTCTTAATGATATGTAAGACAAATTCGAACATAGGTCGTCTGGGGTCAAAAACTAGGTCACCGGTTCAAAACAATGTTTTAATGAGTGAACAGTGATTGTCATGTGAGCGATATAGGGCCATCTTGGCCCTCTTGTTTAAGAAAATTGGCATTGGTTAAGGTAAAGAAAAAAAAATACAAAACCACTCATAACCAATTCTTGAAATTATGCACAATGACATGAAAAGAAGTTGGCTACATAAAAAGGAACATAATTAAGGCCTTGTTGTCCTTCATTGTGAATCTGCCCTTGAACCCTAAAGTAAGCAAACAATTCAAATTCAAGGGCAGATAACTAGAAAACGAGATCAGAGACTCCCATTTTTTTTCGCTTAAATGTTTCTGTTATCATATGCTATGATCATGCAAAGTTTGAATAAATTCTATTGAACATTATTCATTCTGCCTGTAAGTCTATGTGAAAACTGTAGCAATCATCTTTAAATGTTAATTACTGGCTCAACATTTATCTGTATATTGTTTTATATGTGCATAGTCCATAAATCTATATTTTAATTAATATTTTACAGTCTGTAAATAATTCTGGTAGAACAGTGAATGTACAGAAAACAGGAAGAAATCAGAGTGTTCCAGATTTTGGTAAGGTCTTTTATCACTGAACTGATAGTGTCTATATATATCTTATATAAAGATAGAACTACATATATTTGTTCAGTACATGTATATAGATACATGAGAGATGATCTGGAACTGGACTGGATCTATAGAGCTATTAGAGGTCCTGAAGTAGTTGAATGGTATAAAATGTAACAAGATGAGACTTAAAATCACTGATGAACCTCGAATAGCTCTTAGGAATCTGTGTCCTAGACATTTTCTTAGTTATTAGTCCCCTTGTACCCCCTTGGTTTTGTTAGGGTCCTTCAAGATAAATATAAATCAAGCTGATTCTTACTTTCTGCTCGAAATTGAAAAAAATATCAGGAACTGTGTTCACCTGAGTAGCTGTGCTCTGCTCTTCAGAGTAAACAGTTTGGTATATAGAAGTTTGTATTTTTAAGATAATTATAGTCTTTTTTAGAACCACAAATATTTTTGTCATACAGTAAAACCCTGATTATTCAAATGTCGAAAAATCATTCGGATAATCCATGGTTTCAAATAATCCATTTCAGTACGATGTACTGGTTGGAAATGATAAATTCCATATTGTCCGTATATTGCAAGGGAGTTAACTCTTGTATGCAAACATGGCGTTATGTGAGTGTTAATAATAATAAAATAAAATGTATAACAAACGCTTATTATTTATCCTTGTTTTATGAATGTATATGAGTTAACAAATGAAACTATAATTCTTGTTGAATGAATACCTGCATATTTGTGGATTATGCAGAACACAATCCAACACAATAATATGTCTTTCTCACTTCACTTACTAACGATCGTGTATGCAACGCTGTCATCACTTTCTAAACAATTAAAGAGTAATTGTCATGAGCGATATTGGGCCATCTTGGCCCTCTTGTTTTATTTCTCCAACCAGTCATTGTCAAGGCTCAACTGATAGGGGACTTTTGTGTTTCGTGCAACACCAGTGACGTGTTGTCTTTGGATTTGGGCCATACTTATTCTTTTGTGAATATCCTAACTTACAGCAAAATTTGTTGATGATGCAATTTTTTGGAACACAAATGAAGTCATGCATAGATGTTGTTATAACAGGAATGGCATTGATTCTTCCTGATTTGACATCATGTTATACATTATGCTTACAGCACCAAAATATCTCTAAAGATACCTTTATATGCAATTTTAAACCTCATGTAGTAAACACCTCATTATTACAGTCCTTTATTTTAGGACACTTATTAAATATTTCTAGTGTTTGATAATGTTTACTGAATGTCAAACTAAGCATATTTGAAACTGAATATGATCCACTCATGTATATTTTTTGTAATAATGGACAATGCACTGATATGTTTTTCACTTACAAGGGGACAGGGCCCATTCAAGATGTTGTCAAAAGAAAGCTCTTTGACTGTTAATGATGACGTGTTTCTCACACAGTTATCAGATATGTACATGTACCTGATATATACCGGTACCTGAACATGATGGTTACAGACTTTATGTGGTCATCTTTTTTCTGAAACTATATTTTATTTTCAAGAAATTCATGTGTTTCATGATACATTGTTTATTTCTACCATATTAGCTAAACTTTGAATTTATGTGTGTTTTTTTCAGGTGTCACAGTAAAGAATGAATACTATGAAAACAAACAGACATGATTACTCACTGCTAGATCATAGAATTTCTTCTATGAAGATATGCATTTTAATATTTGTATCTTACGATGGTTTTAAGCTGTGATAATTGTCTGGTGCCCCTAACTTTTTACACGAGTCACCAGAGCTTTGTTAATAAAATGTATGATGTATGTTTTTGACATTTTTATTAGCTCATCAGAGCATGAAGTGCGGTCAAGGTGAGCTATTTTGATCGCATATTGTCCGTCATCCGTCCGCCTCTGCGCACATCCAGGAGCAACATTATGGGGTTAGAGTTAGGGTAAGTATAATTTGACATGAGGTTTCCATTACATATTATTATACCTCAATTTAATTTAGTGTTAATCTTCCATAGGACACCGTGACATACGTACTGTCAGACACAACAGGAAAAAATTTACTGTCAGAAAAATACTGTCTCCCGCTACCATGGATACGGAATGTTCGAAAATTATACTGTACTGTTTGCACATGCGCAATATCTATTTTTGAATTTTAGTTGTAAACAGAAAAAATAATTTGGATTTCACAACAAAAGACATAAATTTTCGAACTGTGTTACTTCTTCATTAGTCAACGTTTCGGGGCAACCGCCTTTATCAAGACATAACAATAAAATAACGGACGTTACGTCATAATAAATGTAATATCAAAAGTAACATTTTTACAGGAATTCGTGCTGTACAATAACAAAATGCAATTAGTATTTTTTATATCGTTGTAAACAGACAAATAAAGATTGAATTAAGTTGCTCATGGTTTGAATAGTTTTTCGGTATAATAAAATAAATATTACATGTCTGACCTTCGCCTCGGTTCACAGTATTTCATCAAGTTGACAATTTTACTGTCACCCGGCCAAACATATAATATTTATATACTAACTGTCATTGTGTGGTTGAATTGCTCTTGTGGGGTTGGTAAAATACACATAATATGGGGTTGAAAAAGATCAAAGCAAAGACACCATAACATCCGTCTCGTCCGTCCGTGCGTCTGTCAACAATTCCTTTAAACAACATCTCCTACTGAAGCGGTGGGCCAATTTCAGTGAAACTTTACAGGGATGTTCCTTGCCTGAAGCTCTACCAAAGCTGTTAAAAAAATTGTATTTCATTAAAAACTGGTTGCCTTGGCAACCAATAGGAAAAACTTTAAAAATCTTCTTGTCCGAAACAACAGGGCCTAGAGCTTAGATATTTGGTGTGTAGCAGCATCTAGTAGACCTCTACCAAGATTGTTCAAATCCTGATTGATTTTGCAATTGGTCTTTTTTCTGGTGAGTGATACAGGGCCATCATGGCCCTCGTGTATTTTAAAATGTTGTGGAAATCAAAGTGGTTGCAGTTTTATTTTTTATTATCTTATATACTTATGACACTGCATGTGGCTCTTATATACTTACATTGATATAACTGTAATTTTTATATCAGTGAGTTTGACATAACGAGATTCAACTGTACATATGACTCTGTCACACTTGTTTGTTTTGAATTCATTTATTTTTTGTCTCATTGGTTTTCTGGATACTAGTCTACTAATGTCATACAAGTAGATGAGTCATAGATACAAAGTTTGGTTGAATAGAAACATGATTCATGTACGTAAATCCATTGATTAGATGTTTGTATATTTGTAATAGAAATTGCTTTATACTTAAGCCAATTAATGTCCAGATTATTAATACATTCATGTCTGAATTTATTTCTATTAATTACTTCAAAATTCTTCAAATACCTTGATTACATTGTTATGGCCATTTAGCGTTTTATAGTAATTTAAAGAGTTGGATAATTATGATGTATTTTGAACTGAATAGTTTATGTTTAAATGGTTCAGCAGATATGATTAAAATGATAACAATGTTGACAGCTGATTATTTAGATGTATAAACTGGCTGCAGGTTCTGGCTTTCCTTCAGTATTATTTCATCAAAGGGTTTCAATGAAATATTTGTTAGATATAAAAAAAATCATAACAATGGATAACATGTTAATGCACATCATACTTCAGATCTTGAAAACAGCCAGTATATCCCATTTAATTTGTTTGTTTTGAAGCCCTACATTTGAATGATTCTAAATTAAAATATATTCAGTTATTTTTAGCTCACCAGAGCACGAATGTGCTCAGGGTGAGCTTTTGTGATCACCCTGCGTCCATCGTGCGCCGTGCGTCGTTACGTGGCGTCCATGTTTACTTAAAACAACATCTCCTCCTACACCGCTATGCCGATTGCAACCAAACTTTGCTGGAATGATCCTTGGGTGGTCCCCTTTCAAAGTTGTTCAAAAAATTAAATTTCATTAAATACTGGTTGCTATGGCAACAAATAGAAAAAACTTTAAAAATCTTCTTGTCCGAAACCACAGGGCCTAGAGCTGAGATATTTGGTATGTAGCATTGTCTAATGGAACTCTACAAAGTTTGTTCAAATTATTCCCCTGGGGTCAAAATTGGCTCCGCTCCGGGGGTAACTTGATTTTACATAGACTTATATAGGAAATTTAAAAAATCATCTTGTCAAAAACTACAATGCCTAGAGCTTTGATATTTGGTGTGTAGCATAGTCTAGTGGACCTCTACCAAGTTTGTTCAAATTATTGCCCTAGGGTCAAAATTGGCCCCGCCCCGGGGGTCACTTGATTTATATAGACTTATAAAGTAAAATTTAAAAAATCTTTTTCTCCGAAACCACAAGGCCTAGAGCTTAGATATTTGGTATGTAGCATTATCTAGTGGACCTCTACCAAGTTTGTTCAAATTATTGCCCTAGGGTCAAAATTGGCCCTGCCCTGGGGTTTATTCTATTTCATAAAGGAAAATTTAAAAAATCTTCTTCTCCGAAACCACAAGGCCTAGAGCTAAGATATTTGGTATGTAGCATTGTCTAGTGGACCTCTACCAAGTTTATTCAAATTATTGCCCTAGGGTCAAAATTGGCCCCGCCCCGGGGGTCACTTGATTCATATAGACTTATATAGTAAAATTTAAAAAATCTTCTTCTCCGAAACCACAAGGCCTAGAGCTAAGATATTTGGTATGTAGCATTATCTAGCGGACCTCTACCAAGTTTGTTCAAATTATTGCCCTAGGGTCAAAATTGGGCCTGCCCTGGGGTTTATTCTATTTTATATAGGAAAATTAAAAAAATCATCTTCTCCAAAACCACAAGGCCTAGAGCTAAGATATTTGGTATGTAGCATTGTCTAGTGGACCTCTACCAAGTTTGTTAAAATTATTGCCCTAGGGTCAAAATTGGCCCCGCCCCGGGGGTCACTTGATTTATATAGACTTATATTGTAAGATTTAAAAAATCTTCTTCTCGGAAACCACAAGGCCTAGAGCTAAGATATTTGGTATGTAGCATTATCTAGTGGACCTCTACCAAGTTTGTTCAACTTATTGCCCTAGGGTCAAAATTGGCCCTGCCCTGGGGTTTATTCTATTTTATATAGGAAAATTTAAAAAATCTTCTCCGAAACCACAAGGCCTAGAGCTTTGATATTTGGTATGTAGCATTGTCTAGTAAACCTCTACCAAATTTGTTCAAATTATTGCCCTAGGGTCAAAATTGGCCCCGCCCCGGGGGTCACTTGATTTATATAGACTTATATAGGAAAAATTTAAAAAACTTCTCCGAAACTGCAAGGCCTAGAGCTTAGATATTTTGTATGTGGCATTGTCTAGTGGACCTCTACCAAGTTTGTTCAAATTATGGCCCTGGGGTCAAAATTAGCCCTGCCCTGGGGTTTATTCTATTTTATATAGGAAAATTTTAAAAAATCTTCTTCTCCGAAACCACAAGGCCTAGAGCTAAGATATTTGGTATCTAGCTTTGTCTAATAGACCACTTTTAAATCTGTTCATATAATGGCCATGGGATAAAAAATGGCCCAGATGGGTCACTTGATCTTACTTGGACTCATATAGAAAACTTCAACAATGTTAATCTCCAAAAGACCTTTTCTCCTGGTGAGCATTTATAGGGCCATCATGGCCCTCTTGTTGGTTATCAGGAGAGTGTTGGTATTTAGCTCACCTGTGTGCAAAGTACTCAAAATGACTATTAGTATGAATCAGTCAATGTCAGGCATCCACATCTAGAGGCCACAGTTTTGATTGGATCTTCACCAAACTTTTGCGGTATATTTGTCTTAATGATGTCTTGATAACACTATAGACAACATGTTTTTATCAAGTCTTGATGAAAGTTGCTCAAAATGTGGTCATGGGTATCTGGTGTCAAAAATTAGGTCAACAGATAACACATATGAAACACAGGTCACAGTTTTGATTGGATGGATCTTCATCAAACTTTGTCAGAATGTTTTTCTCTATGATATATTGTACAAAAACAAAAATTAGGTCATCAGGTCAAATCACAGTTAAACCTTGATAACACTGTCGAGACAGCATTTTTAGCTCACCTGATTCATCAGGTGAGCTTTTAGGATCGTTGAATGTCTGTCGTCCGTCCACAATTAGTTTGTTTACGCTCTAGCATCTGCAGCTCTTAACGAATGTATATGGCCACAATGTCTCGGCTAAGTTCGATTATGGGTAAAATCGGACAATAACTTCTTGAGTTATGGGCCCTTGAATTACAAAATTTGCTATATTTAGCTTGTTTACACTCTAGCGCCTTCATTTATTCACTAATCCTAATCATATTTTCAGTAAATGTGTATAACCAAAATATCTTGGACAAGTTCGATTATGGGCGGAATCGGACCAAACATTCAAGAGTTATGGGCCCTTGACTTAGAAAATTTGCTACATTTGAGGTTGTTTACACTCTAGCGCATTCATTTATTCATCAATCCTAATCATATTTTCAGTAAATGTGTATAACCGAAAGATCTTGGACAAGTTCGATTATGGGCGAAATCGGACCAGAACTTCAAGAGTTATGGGCCCTTGACTTTGAAAATTTGCTATATTTTAGCTTGTTTACACTCTAGCGCCTTCATTTATTCATCAATCCTAATCATATTTACAATGAATGTTTATGACCTTACGGTATTGGACAAGTTCAGTTATGGGTGAAATCGGACCAGAACTTCAAGAGTTATGGGCCCTTGGATTAGAAAATTTGCTATGTTTTAGCTTGTTTAACAGTATTATACCTTCATTGTTGGTTTTGATCTCAAAATCTACATAAAATTGGCTTATACGAGTTGGAAACTATATTATCTGTTCATTAATTATTTTGACTTTGTTCTCAGGTGAGCAATAAAGGGCCATCTTGGCCTTCTTGTTTATCAAATCTTGATGAAAGTTACTCTGAATAACCATCTTATTGATTTCTTGGTTAGTGTCAGGCTCTTCTAGTTATACATTGATAAGAAAGAAGTTGCAATGATATGAAAGAAGTTGTAGTTCGATCTTTACTTGGTTGAGTGAGTAAAGGGCCATCATGGCCCTCTTGTTTCATTCACTGAATTCTAATTTTTAATCAAATATATTAGGGTCAGGTCTAGATATATTTAAAATGATGTTTTTGTTTAATGAAAGTGTTTATGTTAACACTCACACATACAGTAGTTATGACAGGTACATGTATGTATCCCTTGCATTACATACCTGTATATTTAAGTATTAGAATTAATGCCATGTATGTAAATCATAAACAAAAATTGCTTTATGTTTGGATTCTCAAAAATTCAGACATCAGATTAATGCTAATGGCAAAATTCTGTGCTGTTCATTCATTTCAACTAATATCTTATTGTTTTCAAATTCTAAGACATTATTTTAGTGCCATGTTTAATTATTGATTGCTCTCAAGAACAGTCATTTTTTAGGTACTACAATGTTTTGGTATTATATACTTGTGTAGAATGTCTTATATTTGATGCATTTCCCATTAAATTTGACTTATCCAATATGACGAGTATCAACATATTCTAGTTTTACTTTGTGTAGTCTTGTAAAATACATTTTTAGCTCACCAGAGCACGAATGTGCTCAAGGTGAGCTTTTGTGATCGCCCTGCGTCCATCGTGCGTAGTACGTCGTGAAGTGGCGTCAATGTTTACTTAAAACAACATCTCCTCCTATACCGCTATGCCGATTGCAACCAAACTTTGCTGGAATGATCTTTGGGTGGTCCCCTTTCAAAGTTGTTCAAAAAATTAAATTTCATTAAAAACTCTGGTTGCTATGGCAACAAATAGAAAAAACTTAAAAAATCTTCTTGTCCGAAACCACAGGGCCTAGAGCTGAGATATTTGGTATGTAGCATTGTCTAATGGAACTCTACAAAGTTTGTTCAAATTATTCCCCTGGGGTCAAAATTGGCTCCGCCCCGGGGGTAACTTGATTTTACATAGACTTATATAGGAAATTTAAAAAATCTTCTTGTCAAAAACTACAATGCCTAGAGCTTTGATAGTTGGTGTGTAGCATAGTCTAGTGGACCTCTACCAAGTTTGTTCAAATTATTGCCCTAGGGTCAAAATTGGCTCCGCCCTGGGGGTCACTTGATTTATTTAGACTTATATAGGAAAATTTAAAAAATCTTCTTCTCCGAAACCGCAAGGCCTAGAGCTAAGATATTTTGTATGTGGCATTGTCTAGTGGACCTCTACCAAGTTTGTTCAAATTATGGCCCCAGGGTCAAAATTGGCCCTGCACTGGGGTTTATTCTATTTTATATAGGAAAATTTAAAAAATCTTCTCTGAAACCACAAGGCCTAGAGCTTTGATATTTGGTGTGTAGCATAGTCTAGTGGACCTCTACCAAGTTTGTTCAAATTATTGCCCTAGGGTCAAAATTGGCCCCGCCTCAGGGGTCACTTGATTTATATAGACTTATATAGGAAAATTTTAAAAATCTTCTTCTCCGAAACCGCAAGGCCTAGAGCTTAGATATTTTGTATGTGGCATTGTCTAGTGGACCTCTACCAAGTTTGTTGGGTTTATTCTATTTTATATAGGAAAATTTGAAAAATCACTTGATTTATATAGACTTATATAGGTAAATTTAAAAAATCTTCTCCGAAACCACAAGGCCTAGAGCTAAGATATTTGGTATATAGCATTGTCTAGTAGACCTCTTCCAAATGTGTTCATATTATGGCCCTGGGGTAAAAATTGGCCCTGACCTTAGGGTCACTTGATTTTACTTAGACTCGTGTAGAAACATTTTAACAATGTTCGTCTCCAAATGACCTTTTTTCCTGGTGAGCATTTACAGGGCCATCATGGCCCTCTTGTTTCACTTGTTATGATACTTTATTATGTTCTCTTTACTGAAAGTTAAATGTACATGCATGAGCTTACTACCTTTTTTAACAGAATAGAATTGATTCATCAGAACATGTTCTTTGAATGTTTTATTTATTTGGAGGTTGGTTTACTTATTTATAAATATTTTAAATTTGATTACAAGGAATTTCATGAAATTTATATACATGTTTTTCTGTTTTTATCATGTATTTCCTGTTTATTTTACATAATTAGATTTTCTTTAATTAGGAAGGTTATCTAAAAAAAAAACTCTAAATGAATCAATGATCAAATAGGAGACTAGCCTGTATGTTTCCTTAATTTTATCACTTAGGAATCTGAAATTCTGCACTTTTTGTCGGCACATTTCTATGAGTATCACTGTGTCTGTTTTCAGTGTATCACCTAACTTTGACTTGAACACTACAGAGATCTCATGCCCCTGTATAAATTGAATCTTAGCCTAATAAGTGGTCCTCTGGAAACTTTATTTTGCTGTTATCACACGCCGGTAGCCTGTGCTCTGGGTCAAAGACTAGTTCACCCATTCAAAACAGTTCCTAGCTTTTATTTGATTTTAAATCCAGTTCTTAATTATTATCTACATAAAAGCATTCACTGTGAGACTTTCCTGTATTTCCTAACATGTTTCCTGTATAGTATACACTGTACTCTGATTTCTGATGATGACAGTGGGTATGTAGATAGTACAAGAGTTTGGGATTTATATTAAGCTATTTTATTAATGATGTATGTTACTGTTTTCTGTCCGATGTCTTGTAGTATTTGATTTTAAATTAAATATATTTTTCTTTTACAATAACATAACTTATTAAAAACAGAGTCTGTGACCATAATTTTCAGTTATTAGACTGAGTTTTGAGGCCAAGGAATTTAATCAGAAAAGGACTTATTCGATAAACAACAATTACATTGAAATTTACTTACATTTTGTTATCTACATTGTAAATAACATGAATTTGTTTCAGGTAGCAGTACATGTATATACATTTAGTTTCATGTATTTTAATGATAGAAACAATGCATGACAAAGTTTATGGTATAATTATTTTGTTATCTCTTATCAGGTTCTTGATATGTAAATTGTCTAATTGTTTAAATTTCTAGATTGATTAAAATGAAATGAATAAAACAAGATAGTGTTCTATTTAGTCATTTCCTTGTTGTACATGTTAAACAGTGCAATTTTATATGATGACTCAACTGGACTTGATATTTATACCCCCAGATATGAAATATATGGGGGCTATATTGGATTCACGCTTGTCGGTTGGTCGGCCGGTCGGTCGGTCGGTCCGTGCGTCTGTAGACACAATTTGTCCGGAAAATTTCTCAGCAACTACTTACAGGATTTCAATGAAACTTCACAGAAGTGATCAGTAGTAAACCTAGTTGTGCATGCTTAAAGCATTTTTCGTTCAGATTTATTTTCACTGAGTTATAGCCCTTTGTTTTTTTCTACAGTATATACAATAGGCAAATTTTGTCCAGACTATTTCTCATTAAATATTGACAGGAATTTTTAGCTCACCAGAGCACGAATGTGCTCAGGGTGAGCTTTTGTGATCTCCCTGTGTCCATCGTGCGTCGTTACGATTACGTGGCGTCCATGTTTACTTAAAACAACATCTCCTCCTACACTGCTATGCCGATTGCAACCAAACTTTGCTGGAATGATCCTTGGGTGGTCCCCTTTCAAAGTTGTTCAAAAAATTAAATTTCATTAAAAATTCTGGTTGCTATGGCAACAAATAGAAAAAACTTAAAAAATCTTCTTGTCTGAAACCACAGGGCCTAGAGCTGAGATATTTGGTATGTAGCATTGTCTAATGGAACTCTACAAAGTTTGTTCAAATTATTCCCCTGGGGTCAAAATTGGCTCCGCCCCGGGGGTAACTTGATTTTACATAGACTTATATAGGAAATTTAAAAAATCTTCTTGTCAAAAACTACAATGCCTAGAGCTTTGATATTGGTGTGTAGCATAGTCTAGTGGACCTCTACCAAGTTTGTTCAAATTATTGCCCTAGGGTCAAAATTGGCCCCGCCGCCCCAGGGGTCACTTGATTTATATAGACTTATATAGGAAAATTTAAAAAATCTTCTTCTCCGAAACCGCAAGGCCTTAGATATTTTGTATGTGGCATTGTCTAGTGGACCTCTACAAAGTTTGTTCAAATTATGGCCCTGGGGTCAAAATTAGCTGTGCCCTTGGGTTTATTCTATTTTATATAGGAAAATTTAAAAAATCTTCTCCGAAACCACAAGGCCTAGAGCTAAGATATTTGGTATGTAGCATTGGCTAGTGGACCTCTACCAAGTTTGTTCAAATTATTGCGGTAGGGTCAAAATTGGCCCCGCCCCGGGGGTCACTTGATTTATATAGACTTATATAGGAAAATTTAAAAAATCTTCTTCTCCGAAACCGCAAGGCCTAGAGCTTAGATATTTTGTATGTGGCATTGTCTAGTGGACCTCTACCAAGTTTGTTCAAATTATGGCCCTAGGGTCAAAATTAGCCCTGCCCTGGGGTTTATTCTATTTTATATAGGAAAATTTAAAAAAATCTTTTCCGAAACCACAAGGCCTAGAGCTAAGATATTTAGTATCTAGCTTTGTCTAATGGACCTCTTTAAAATCTGTTCATATAATGGCCATGGGATAAAAAACGGCCCAGATCGGTCACTTGATCTTACTTAGACTCGTATAGAAAACTTCAACAATGTTAATCTCCAAATGACCTTTTCTCCTGGTGAGCATTTATAGGGCCATCATGGCCCTCTTGTTTTTAAAAAGACCTCATGTTCAATCTGTTGGTTTAACACAGTGATCTCATGATCAATCCAGCACAGTGGTCTCATGATCAATCCAACACAGTGATCTCATTAATTATTTAACTCAGAGATCTCATTAATTATTTAACTCAGAGATCTCATTAATTATTTAACACAGTGATCTCATTAATTATTTAACAGTGATCTCATGACCAATACCACGCAGTGATCTCATGATCAATCCAACAGAGTGATCTCATGATCAATCCAACAGAGTGATCTCATGATCAATCCAACAGAGTGATCTCATGATCAATCCAACAGAGTGATCTCATGATCAATCCCACGCAGTGATCTCATGATCAATCCAACACAGTGATCTCATGATCAATCCAACACAGTGATCCAATGATCAATCCAACACAATGGTCTCATGATCAATCCAACACAGTGATCTCATGATCAATCCAACACAGTGATCCCATGATCAATCCAACACAGTGGTCTCATGATCAATCCAACGCAGTGATCCCATGATCAATCCAACACAGTGGTCTCATGATCAATCCCACGCAGTGATCTCATGATCAATCCAACACAGTGATCTCATGATCAATCCAACAGAGTGATCTCATGATCAATCCCACGCAGTGATTTCATGATCAATCCAACACAGTGATCTCATGATCAATTCAACACAGTGATCTCATGATCAATCCAACACAGTGATCTCATGATCAATTCAACACAGTGATCTCATGATCAATCCCACGCAGTGATCTCATGATCAATCCCACGCAGTGATCTCATGATCAATCCAACACAGTGATCTCATGATCAATCCCACGCAGTGATCTCATGATCAATCCAACACAGTGATCTCATGATCAATCCAACACAGTGATCCCATGATCAATCCAACGCAGTGGTCTCATGATCAATCCAACAGAGTGATCTCATGATCAATCCAACAGAGTGATCTCATGATCAATCCAACAGAGTGATCTCATGATCAATCCAACAGAGTGATCTCATGATCAATCCAACAGAGTGATCTCATGATCAATCCAACACAGTGATCTCATGATCAATCCAACGCAGTGGTCTCATGATAACGCAGTGGTCTCATGATCAATCCAACCCAGTGATCTCATGATCAATCCAACACAGTGATCTCATGATCAATCCAACACAATGATCCCATGATCAATCCAACACAGTGGTCTCATGATCAATCCACACAGTAGTCTCATTAATTATTTAACACAGTGATCTCATCAATTATTTAACTCAGTGATCTCATTATTGATTAACACTGATCTCGTGAAAAAATGATACAGTGGTCTCATGATCTATTTAATACAGTGGTCTAATGATAAATTGACACAGTTATCTCATAAATTAATACAGTAGTCTCAAAATAAATCCAAAAGTGTGGCCTCATGATCAATCCTGCACAGTGATTTCATTATTAATTTAACATTGATCTCATGAAAAAAAGGTCTAATGATCAATTTAAGACAGTGATCTCATGATCAATTTGACACAGTGCCTCATGATCAATTTGACACAGTGATCTATTTATCAATTTAACACAGTGATATCATGATTAATTTTAGCACAGTGATCTCATGACCAATTTAACACAATGATCACATGATCAGTTTAACACAGTGAACTTGTGATAGATTTAACACAGTGATCTCATGAACATTTTAAGAGACTAAATTATTCACTTCAACACAGTGGCCTCTTGTTAGTAACGTATTAGTCGCACTGGAAACTGAACCACTGATGAAGCCACAGCGAAGAATTCTAGAGTACTGTGGTATTAAAGCCTTGGAAAACCTAGTTTCGTGGCACTGCCGCGTTTCTTGTTACTAGAAATTATTGCTATAATTATGGTATACATTTCAGACTTTTAATTAACAGCTGACGAGAGATCAATAAACAATCATATAGAATGAAACACTAGCTTACACATTTACAAACATAGGTAGCAATATTTACAATCAAAATTGTGTCGATGAAATGGGTTCCATGTGTAGGGACAGAACCAAGCTAGCACTGATTGGTAGAATATTGTCTTCATTCGTTTTGATGGAATTATTCCAGAGGTGCGTCGATGAGGGTTAAACAAGACTTTCCTGTAAAAGTTTGGTGTGAAATTGTAATTCTCCTAGTCGCATATAAACACAATCCAGGGATGTAACACGAAAAGTAGGGTTCCATGGAGTCTGGTCAATATCTAGGTAACTTCTGCGACCTTTACCAGTGCAGAAAGCTCGAGTTTCATTTAATACGCGCCGAAAATTATTTGTCTCCTCGGTGATGTCAATTTCATTCGTCAATTTTTCAATGAATTTCTCCCGAAAATATAGATAAAAGTAATGATCAGCCATGTTCCATTTTTTCAAGGATATCTTGTCTTCCTCACTCAAATTAAAATCGAATGACTGATACGCTTCATTCTTTCTTAAGTATAAGATATCTTTCAATTGCCAACACATCCGTCTTTTCAAAACAACGAGAGATTCGTCAAAATATTCTGTTATCATAACGAGATCAAAAATACCGTCCACCGTAACAATATGAGATATGATGGACTGAACATCGCGAAGTTTTGTAGGATTTAATCCGAGATCGAGGGATTGTCGATTATCTGTGAACGATAAGTAAGGGTTAGCAGGCTCTAAAACAGCGGGGTTTTTCAGATACTTAGTTATGTTTTCTCTCGCTGCTTTTAATATATCCTCATGTAAGAAAAACAGGAGAGACGATATGAACTGTCTGGTTGGTTCACGAAGCATTGTAATATACGTATAATCTGCTTTGGGGAATTGCGTTAAAAATTCAGATTTATTAAAAATAACATGATTGTAAAGAATATTGTATCGTGTCGATAATCGTTTGGACGGTTTGACTGCGGTAGGATTCAACGTTTCACCAACATCACTAAAGTAGTTGTATCGTACATGGTTCGTGGTTTTGTTTGGAAGTGCGAACGTAAGATTGTTATCCAAACCAAATCTTTGCAAAATGTTAGCAACTGTTGAACTTCCAGTTTTGTGAACTTTCAGAAATAAAATATGCTGTTTTACGTCACAGACGTGTGGTAGTTTCGGGGGTGGCAATCTCTGCATCGAACAAAATCGCCTTGTTGACGGCTTAAAGATGAAAACTACAAGCGTTGCCAATGCAATTAATCTGAAAGGAAATAAAAACTTTTTTTTTTCGAGTTTAAGAAACCAAATCAATACAGTTCTCATGTTGAATGTGTTTTGTGTTTAATAAAGCATCCAACAAGGCACCATTTTGATGTTGTATGTATATTATAGCTAACGAAATTGATATATGCTGTACACGTATAATTATGTTAAATCCTTAACTATCGAGGATTTAATGCACAACTTTAACAAATCCGTTTTGTTTGATTAACCATGAGTTACATGCAACCATAACGTGTCAGACATTCAGAATTATTTGAGATATATACGTACATTAATAATATATAATTACATTTCTTTGTGTTGATAAACAGAGTTTGACTCACACTATATGATGTACACTTCAATTATGTCTAATAAAACTTGTAAACAATATTTTCTATACAGTTTTAGTGTAGTTTTTATCAGAATTTATGTTATATAAAACAGTAAATGATACTCACACACATTTTCGTAGATTCCTGTTTTTTACTAACATGAATCTTTTTAAATTCAGATAATGTCCGAAATATTTCATTATGAAGATATCAGTTTTACCATTTACACTATGCTAGTCAGGACTAAGCCAATGATTAGAATATGAATAGTGTTTCAGTGATACTATTTGTCGTGTGTAGAGGTACAATCTTCAAGTACTTCTACCTGAGACAGTTACACGGTGCGAATACCACGTGACTTTTTGCTAAGGTTGGGTGTACAAACAAATTGGGTTTGGGTGGCTCTAGGGTTAGGACTCTTTGTTCAACCGGAGTCACTTAAAAAAATGTCCATAAGTGGATTTATGTGGCTAAAATCGAGTTTATGTGGCTAAATTTGAACAAATTTTAACATGTGAAAGCCACTTAAGTATCCTATCGTTAGTACGTCCGTTCCAACAATGGCGGAATCCGTCGATTCAGGTAAGATTTTTCATCCATGTAGTCTTATATGTACTGAATGGATTTCTAATCTATACTTTTTGCTCAACTAGTAACTACACGCTAGGTTGCATAAATCTAGCCTACATATTTGTTTGAGTAATCACACTGTACAGACGGAAGGTAAACGTATATATATAGTCACCTCCGATTCAAAGAGGTTATATACAGGGTAAGGTGATTCTTTGGTCAACATTTATTTGCCGAACCCCTTTGCTCCGATGAAACCAGTAGGGGACTAAAAATAATGTCATACAGATAACTGTTATAGTAAATGATTTAATTGTCCATTGGTAGATCTTATCATTGAATATTACTGAAAATAGAGCAATGTTTTGAATACATTATACCACTGGGGGCCAACGACGTATCACGAGAGGCGGTTCGCATCAAAATGGTATGCAACGAAATTTTATGTAAATAGTCTCTGGTTTTCTGACCTCCACATGTCATTTTGAAATGTTTGACCTGCAGGGGGACGAAATGTTAGTTTTTTGGATTGTCTTGTTAATTGTTTTTATTAAGTTTGTATTTGCCGTTGTAAAATGCGTTTTCTGTACAATGATTGCGTTGTCATTCATCGAATTATGCCAGATTAGTCCGTTATTCTGTGTAAAAAACAGATTTCCTCAAAATTATTGCGACATGAAACCCATTTGTAAAATATTTAGCACTCATGATACAGGCATCATGTCTGTGAACATAACTTAGCATCTCCCCACCGCTTATCAGATTCAATAGAATGTATACACGTTAATATAACAAGGCCTTTCGCACTAGACAAGTGTGTGTGGTGTCAACTGAAGTCTCTTTTTTATGTATATGTTACTAACAGAGTGTTTGATGTTTCAGTCTGAAGTCAAATGTGTATATCAATTAATATTTTGCAGTTGACAGTTATCTATATAATTATGTGTGATGGTCTAAAGATAACAGTTAAAATTCTCAGATGGTCTTATCATTTAATAACTGCATTACGAGGGATGTTCGATAAGTAATGTGTATTGTGTATTATTTTAAAAAGAACCGACTTTAATGGTCAAAATAACTTTCCATCCTCTTAAAGTATTTCCCGTGGTTAGAAATACAAATCTTCAGTCCGTAAATACATTTCTGAAATGCGTCACGGATGGCTGATTTGGATGTACCTCAAAAACACTGACAAACAGATGAGCCAATGGCTTGTCTGGAGTGATATCGACGGCCAGATAAGAACTTTTTCAGTTTGTGAAAACTGAAAAAGTCGCAGGGAGCCAGATCTGGTAAGTACGGTATGTGCGACAAGACGGTTACCTTCTCCGACTTCAGAAACTGGTTTACAATGCAAGATGAATGTGCTGGAGCATTATCATGGAGTAGGCAAACATATTGAAAGCCGTCAACTGCACGTCGGTTTGATGATATATCTTGAGCTTTCTAAGTACAACATCACGGTATAGCTGGGCCGATAACTGAAAAAATCTTTCACTTTATGATACAAGCACCAAATTTGGCATGAATGTTCAGGAAGGCTAACTCTTTGAAAAAAGCACGTTAGCCACTTACATTTTTCAAAATGGCCGCCATGATTATTTCAATATTGCTTATTTCACTCGATGGTAATATTAATCATTAAAAAAGGACTAGACCGTATTCATATATGTTTGAAATTGATAGAAATCTGTTAAAAAGCTGTGAACGGCTGAAAATTTCGAATTAAGTTGGAACCAAACGATTGAAATGACGTCGTTTTCGACGTCAAAACGGTCATTTTTACGGTATTTATAGTGCCTCTCTGAAAATACCTATCGCTCTATCAATTTATGTAGATATTTAATGAAATAAACATTTAAAAGCGGAAAATAAAATTACCTACACGTAGGTATAAATTTGATATTCATGCCTTAATTATAAGTGCAAGTAAAACGATTTTAAATGTGAAGTTAGGTGTCTCTTTATCTCCTCTCTTCCAAATTGCTATCAAATATCCCTTTTCAGCTTTCTGTAGCTCTCCTGCCTTTTGATTGTGTTTCTATTATTTTCTATTTGCTTTTTTTATTGCTTTACTTATTATGAGACTGACACATGAAGGTATGTATTAAAACTGCTGTTTCATATAGAAGTACATGTATAGGCCATACCAAATCGACTACATTTATATCTATCACGACATCCACTTTTGCAATCACATTTTGTCAATTTTTACAGCTCTGTACATTGGGATGAAGTTCAGTTAAAATCAACAAAAGATAATTGTGTTTCTTTAACCCTCTGTCACCTGGACATTTCCATCTGATAAATTGTAGCCTAACCCCAAATACAGCATGCTAAATGAGAAACATCTTTTTCTCTAACACGTTGCACAAACAGAAGTGGTCAATTTCCTCCTACCATAGACAGACCTATGTAGAAGTATTGACCTTCCATAATTAAGTTGGACAATTTCCCCACTTGTGATTTTTTTCTGGTCTCGGGTGAGACTCGAACACACAGGGATGAGAGGCAAATGATTACTGGTTAGAGACCAACCATAATCACTTAACCACGGTGGTCCTTTTGAATGATCTCAGTTTTTCGGCAAACTAATCGAGTCTTGCATGATAGATATTTGCTGTGGGACTATTCCTATCATACAAAATTATAACCAATTTATCTAATACTCTGTTCATGATCATCTATATTCACCGGTTCCTAATCTAGCTTCACTTATACTGGAGTTTTGACACACTTCCAACGTCTGCTGAGACAAAATCACAATAAGAAAATGAAATGAAATTCACTTTTCATTGCTTAGCCTACATAAAAATAAATGTCATGTTTCACACTTCATCTGCGATTTTGACCATGCACAAATCCTACCCAAAGTTTTTCTAGAGATTAGGCAGATCAGAGAAAACATTGACGGCTGTCACAGGACGAACACAATCATTGAATTTTACCTTGATACTGGTGTAGCCATGTACGATGATATATAAGTATTAGCGTCTTCATGGTTATATGACATATTAAGCCCCTAAAGGCTGCCTGTTCGATTATGAATAGCAATAAACTTTCAAGTTACTTAAGAGGTATTGGTTCGACACAGTGCAACATGTTTCTCAGTGAGAAATCAAAAAAGGTTATAATATGTGTTTACAAGTACACATGTATTATCTTTGGTATTTTCTGAAACTAGACAATATATACTTATTTGCTTATCCTATGTAACCGTGAAATCCTGTTTATTTATCAAAATGTTATTTACATTATGGGGGAGTTTCAATGATGCTCAACACCACAAAACTGTCAGTAAGGTAACGGGGTCATGTCATAACACGCTGTTGCCCCCAGTATACAATGTTTTCTGTCTAATAACAGTCATGCTCTTAGAATAAATAGGTAAACCAAACGGCTCCAGTTCTGACCTGATTACTCCCATTACATCGGAGAGTGACGTACCATCAGCAAGACCTTATCTTCCTCAAATACCTCCAAGATCTGATTCAAACTAAGACTACCAAGGAAACACATGGGTATTAACAGCTATGCATCAGCTACCACATGTCAACGCAAGTTTGTACTGTCAACTGATGTATCCAGATTTTCGCATAAATTGATGGATGGAAGGTGTAATTAAGGTATGGCGTCATCGAGATGAACATTACATAGAATGTATTTATCCAACAATAATATTTGATGTACATGTATTAGTGTAGTCGGGCATATCATGGCAATACGAGCCACCTTGGCTAGTAGCTGACAGTCTTAATTACGACCTAGAGATACATTGTACCCTTTCTTTAAGACCACATTGCTAGACCACATTCAGTCAACGTATCATCTGCTTTCCTGTGCCAATATGTTGTTTATGTTCTGCTTAGGGGGTTTCTTCGACAGATCTGGGGCATATTGAACATCAATGTGATTAGCACAGATGTCTAATGTACAGCTAACTCATCAACAACAAAGCGCGGGTAGTGAAGGCGTTGGTTACTATCTAGAAATACAGGGTTAATAGTCGATCCTCTCAATTAAGGCATAGATGCCAATATATTGTAGTAGAGGCAAATGGCAGCAGCACTCATCACTGATTGTTGTGAAATTTCACCTTCGAGTCACTTCATTTATAAGGCATACAAATTTAATTCCCCTGCTATATGAACACCATCCAGGTAATCCACGCCCAGTACATCCTGTCTATTTAGGGGTGGCTACCTATTGATTACAGCGACGCACAATTGAAGTAATCATGTACTGTGCTAGCAGGATAGCATTTGAAATGCTTAAAACATGGACAATAAACGTTTAGCTAAAAATGGTTCCCATGCCAAGTATCACGACAATGATGAAATCAACGTGTTTTGGTTGTGACTTGACATTACCTTTTTTTAATCTAAAAGCGGTAGAATTGGTTTGTTTAGGCTCCAGCATAACGAACAGTCAACTTAAAACGTATTGCGTGCAATTCCAATCAACTTGTATTAAACAAGAGGTGTATTTCAAACACATGAGCCTGCTAAACGCCACCTGGATAGTAATTTCCCATTTTTAATCGGTCAAGGACTTGACCGTTGACCTTCCGATCTCGTAATCAATTAGGGTCATCTTGTAATGAACAACCCCCTTCCTATTCTGAGGACCACAGGCAAAATTACTCTCTAGTTATTGGCAGACATTGTCTTCATGTTGTATGTCACTGTGACGGAGGAACGTAGGTCAGATTGTTGTAGGTCACCGTGACCTCAAAGTGTGACCTACTGACCTCAAAACTAAAAGAAGTCACTTAGATGTGATTACAAACCTCTCAGCACTTCTTCGAAGTGTGACAGCTTAATGAATAAAATATTTTCAATGGTATTGCAGTAAAAAGAAACGAATTCCTACATGAAAATGGCCGCCATCTTGAAAATGGCCGCCATTTTGAAAAAAACAAATGGCTAACGTGCTTTTTTGGAAAAGGACACATTGAACTACATCTGTGCCAATTTTGGTGCTTGTATCACCAACTGAAAGATTTTGAGATATTTTCTACTTAATCTGCCCAGCTAGTAATACCGACCTGTGCCACGTTTGCCATTAGGCATAGACATTTGTTTCGCTATTCTTTCGCAGGAGAAGAATAGGGCATAGATGGCCTTCTTTGCTCATTGCCCTTTTGACAACTACAGGCCGTTTTCTGCGTTTGATAAGCCATATTTTTATTCCAGTTGTCCTAACTGTCTTGATATAATGAACCCAAGTCGCATTACCAGTACTTATGTTTGCAAATTGTCTATAGTTGAAATTTGGAAACTTTTTGAGCAATTGATTTGCCGTTTGTACGCGTACCCTTTTGACCATCTATCAATAGAGGGGGTATCCATATGACATTAATATTTCGTACTTCATAAATACTCTTCAGAATGAAATTTACTCTCGATAGTGAAATGCCAATCGTATATCTGCTATCCCTTTCAGTTATTTCCCTGGCTTTTGAGACATAAGTTCATCCTGTTGCAGTCACTGGCCGTCCTGATTTTGCAGAATCCTTAACTGCCTCCGTGCAAGTAACAAAACTCTTTTTACAACTACCACCTGACACATAAGATACCTTAAGGGACTCATAAACTTACCCCAATAAGTTAAAAGTTTGCCTCAATGAATGACCGAGTTTTCTACGAAGTTTCATGTGAGCTCAAATTTCTTAAAAATTCTCAACATGCTTTCCAACCATTTTTTCAACAGTGGTCAACGACTGGCTCTCTTCAAATAAAGATTTTTGACTATTTTGGGTTGAACCTAATATCAATTTATATACCATTGTAAAGGTATTGAATAGAGCTATCCAGACGTATCAGTATTAGTAAAATCGTGCATACTGTTTTCATGTTATAGTACAATACACAATACATATCGAACATCCCTCGTATAATAGATTTAGGCACACATTTATATAATTTACGAGTTTGAACAATTTAGAAATCTGCTGTTATCTAAAAAGTTTGATTGCATTTCTTCGATTCGTTAACACCATTGCCCCATTCATTAGTATCCATAGCAATGTTGCACCGTGCTCGTCAATCCAAGCGTGATTTGCACCGAATTCGCCAATATCCACCATTTGAAAAAAGGTGACCCAGTCTTGAAGACGTCTACGGTCAGTTATAATGCCCCAATCACACCAGAGCACGTCCGCACCACGCTCGCAAAGTTCCTATCACGTCCTGAACATTTTGATGGCCGTGGCAGGGACGGGGTCAAACTCGAAAAGAAATGATGCACTCAGGCTCGCACTACGCCCTTACAACGTCTTTGTCAGGTTCTCACTGCGTCTATCACGTTGCCAGTAAGTTCATTACACGTTCAGCTTCCCGTTGTCACCAGGTCTATTGCGTTAATACTACGCCCAAATTATGTGCTCACTACGTCCATGCAGACTGAACTGCGCTCTCCCTAGGTCCTAATAACGTCCTCATTGCATTCACTAGCTCCGTATGTATACTGTACCATATGTGTCCATTTATATTAACTGGTCATGATGGCCAAACAGAAGTCTTCTTTCTGCTTACAGTCATGCACTAACGCAACATAATCTAAGTTGCTTCATGTTTCTTTTTCTTCTATTTCTTATTTAGAAAACGGCAATTTCAGCATCCAAATGGCTTGTCAGGTGGTACAATAACAAAATGCATTCATTTGCTAACGTCCTGTCAGGACGCGGTGGTGGTAGTGCAATCGTTGCCCTAGTGTGATGGGGGTATAATTAGAGTAGAAGTGATGGATTGAAGAAGCTTTTGTAATTGTCCTACGGTCTCTTTTATTGTTTCATCGGTAACGTTAGATCTACTTTTTCAAAGTCCTCTGCGTCTGAGCATAGTATAGTTGTGTCCAATTGTTCCGTCAGTTCAGCACCATCTGGTTGAGAAACTTCTGTACATCCCGGATTCCGCTTGTTTCAGGAACAATTGGAAATGGACAGACTTAGTTCGTGTGTTCACTTTAAGAAATTTTCATATTGGTCTGTCACTTGTTACATTATTTGTAGGTATTAATTTTTCCAGTTTCCGTGATCGTGTCGTGTCGTCAATGTTGTAGATAACCTAATAGTCCTTCATTTTAAGTTGAATTGTGATATTTAGTTGTACCTCTATCATCTGCTTCCCTCATGAACGTAACGCTCTATATGCTGGAGTTTGCACAGTGTCATTGCGCTTCTAAAATGCTGGAAAATGGTGACCGGCAGTACATACACACCGCGTGGTCTGTGTCCTGAAATTGAGTTTGACTTCAATGAGCAACGTACACATGAAGAGTGACCTTCGTTTAGCACCATACACACACTCTGTGAGAAACAAACACAGTCGTAGTATGCAAAAAAACCCGTTCATATGTGCTTATTACACCTACAGAACATTTCTAATGAAGACAAAATGATTGAATAAGTATACCTTACCCAGTAAGTATAAGAAATGATACTCACAAACAATATTTTAATGAAAAACAAACAAGACTGTCTACGAACATCCCTAACTTTTGAGCTTAATTCATACGTAATTGGTACTCAATTAACTGCATACAACTGTTTCATAGTATTAAACGTTTCTACTCACCATGTTTCGTGCTTGGAATATGATATTCCAGCAAAATACAATATCACTAACTACGAAAAATATCGTCCTTAGCTTTTCAACCACGTTATGTGTACATAACATGTGTCGTTTGTCGTTGCATAACATACACATGTTTTCGATGCGAACCGCCTCTCGTGATACGTCGTTGGCCCCCAGTGATACTTATACTCAGAACTCGGAATGCTTGTATTTAGCAAGAAAACGCTATAGCGAATGTAGAAGAATGTAAAACGTGATAGTCATTGTTGTTATCGAGGAAAATGTTCATCTACCACTTAACACTGAGTTGTATAGTTCTTCTTTTCCTTGGTAATACAATACACTCGAATCTACTTCCGGTCTACAGAAAGCAACATGTTCCGGATATTTCTGTCACTGGATATATAAAATTCACAAATGAGCCAGCTCGTGCGGTTTCCAACACATTGTGGTCATTCTGGCCTCAAATTCTAAAACGACAACAAAATAATAAAACAACAAAGTTGCTTCGTTTTTTTTGTGAAGATATCAGTTTACCTAAGTGTTACAATATATATCTCCACTTGCTATGGATAAGCCACATTGTCAAGTGTCACGGAACGAATTGTTGATGCGCAAGAACTTCGTCGTTTTCTTTCATAATTTGTTCATGTTGCTTTCTTTGACACTAAGCTACTATTTCTGCAGCATTTTTCGCATCAGCTAATATAAGGTTTACACTTGTTTCACCATCCTCATGGATACATCTTAAGTCGCTATCGAGCTTTTCGGCATGTTTCACCGTGTGTTCCTGTATCTTTGTCACTGCAAACTCCGCAAGTCTTTCACATCCTCTTACTTTTCAATGGCTTAGTCGTTGTGGTTTAAAGACTGGATACCCTTGGGCTGTGTAGAGAAATGCGATGTGATTTTAAGTCTTTTCCGGTGCGCTGATGACTGCGCGCATAAGTACTTCTTATGGGTTTTTTGTTGCTGGCATTGTCGGTTAGTGGAAATATCAAGGTTTTTTGCATTGAAAGTCTCTTTTGGATCCTGTTTGCAGCGTGCAGTGACAAGTTTACCTCTTTTTGACACACTTTACACCTGGAATCAGAAAACATATACAATGTATTGCAAATAATCGCAGATCACTGTATGTTATAAACAAGATGTCAATATTCTTCGACAATGGCTTCTTGTTAAGTGCCGACCGATAAAACTATAAAAAAGCATATCTGGAGCCAGTTAACAAGGATGAAAGTTCTGACATTTTTATGACACCCATCCTTAGCATTTTCACCCAACATTAGCATAATATTTTTGTCACCCATCTTTAGCATTGTCATCTCCCTGACCGTAACATCTCAAATTGGAGAATTAACCGATACTATTTGTTGGTAACATTTTTGAAAGGCGTTTTGTTGTCATGTGCCAAATTAACAACCATGTAAATCCGCCCAAAGGGGATAATTCCTTAAAATATAGGAAATTCACCCCACATTAGCTACTTACATTGTCACTGGGGGCCAACGACGTATCACGAGAGGCGGTTCGCATCGAAAACATGTGTATGTTATGCAACGACAAACGACACATGTTATGTACACATAACGTGGTTGAAAAGCTAAGGACGACATTTTTCGTAGTTAGTGACATTGTATTTTGCTGGAATATCATATTCCAAGCACGAAACATGGTGAGTAGAAACGTTTAATACTATGAAACAGTTGTATGCAGTTAATTGTGTACCAATTAGATTATTCATTTAAATATTTGTCGTGAGTATCATTTCTTATACTTACTGGGTAAGGTATACTTATTCAATCATTTTGTCTTCATTAGAAGGTGTAATAAGCACATATGAACGTTTTTTTTTTGCATACTACGACTGTGTTTGTTTCTCACAGAGTGTGTGTATGGTGCTAAACGAAGGTCACTCTTCATGTGTACGTTGCTCATTGAAGTCAAAATCAATTTCAGGATACAGACCACGCGGTGTGTATGTACTGCCGGTCACCATTTTCCAGCATTTTAGAAGCGCAATGACACTGTGCAAACTCCAGCATATAGAGCGTTACGTTCATGAGGGAAGCAGATGATAGAGGTACAACTAAATATCACAATTCAACTTAAAATGAAGGACTATTACGTTATCTACAACATCGACGACACGACACGATCACGGAAACTGGAAAAATTAATACCTACAAATAATGTAACAAGTGACAGACCAATATGGAAATTTCTTAAAGTGAACACACCAACTAAGTCTGTCCATTGCCAATTGTTCCTGAAACAAGCGGAATCCGGGATGTACAGAAGTTTCTCAACCAGATGGTGCTGAACTGACGGAACAATTGGACACAACTATACTATGCTCAGACGCAGAGGACTTTGAAAAAGTAGATCTAACGTTACCGATGAAACAATAAAAGAGACCGTAGGACAATTACAAAAGCTTCTTCAATCCATCACATCTACTCTAATTATACCCCCAGCACACTAGAGCGACGATTGCACTACCCCCACCGCGTCCTGACAGGACGTTAGCAAATGAATGCATTTTGTTATTGTACCACCTGACAAGCCATTTGGATGCTGAAATTGCCGTTTTCTAAATAAGAAATAGAAGAAAAAGAAACATGAAGCAACTTAGATTATGTTGCGTTAGTGCATGACTATAAGCAGAAAGAAGACTTCTGTTTGGCCATCATGACCAGTTAATATAAATGGACACATATGGTACAGTATACGTACGGAGCTAGTGGATGCAATGAGGACGTTATTGGGACCTAGGGAGAGCGCAGTTCAGTCTGCATGGACGTAGTGAGCACATAATTTGGGCGTAGTATTAACGCAGTAGACCTGGTGACAACGGGAAGCTGAACGTGTAATGAACTTACTGGCAACGTGATAGACGCAGTGAGAATCTGACAAAGACGTTGTAAGGGCGTAGTGCGAGCCTGAGTGCATCATTTCTTTTCGAGTTTGACCCCGTCCCTGCCACGGCCATCAACATTTTCAGGACGTGATAGGAACTCTGGTGTGATGGGGGCATTATAACTGACCGTAGACGTCTTCAAGACTGGGTCTCCTTTTTTCAAATGGTGGATATTGGCGAATTCGGTGCAAATCACGCTTGGATTGACGAGCACGGTGCAACATTGCTATAGATACTAATGAATGGGGCAATGGTGTTTACGAATCGAAGAAATGCAATCAAACTTTTTAGATAACAGCAGATTTCTAAATTGTTCAAACTCGTAAATTATATAAGTATGTGCCTAAATCTATTATAATGCAGTTATTAAATGATAAGACCATCTGAGAATTTTAACTGTTCTTTTTAGACCATCACACATAATTAAATAGATAACTGTCAACTGCAAAATATTAATTGATATGTACACATTTGACTTCAGACTGAAACATTACACACTCTGTTAGTAACTTATACATAAAAAAGAGACTTCAGTTGACACCATACACACTTGTCTAGTGCTAAAGGCCTTGTTATATTAACGTGTATACATTCTATTGAATCTGATAAGCGGTGGGGAGATGCTAAGTTATGTTCACAGACATGATGCCTGTATCATGAGTGCTAAATATTTTACAAATGGGTTTCATGTCACAATAATTTTGAGGAAAACTGTTTTTTACACAGAATAACGGACTAATCTGGCATAATTTGATGAATGACAACGCAATCATTGTACAGAAAACGCATTTTACAGCGGCAAATACAAACTTAATAAAAACAACTAACAAGACAATCCAAAAAACTAACATTTCGTGCCCCTGCATGTCAAACATTTCAAAATGGCATGTGCACTGGGGGCCAACGACGTATCACGAGAGGCGGTTCGCATCGAAAACATGTGTATGTTATGCAACGACAAACGACACATCTTATGTACACATAACGTGGTTGAAAAGCTAAGGACGACATTTCTCGTAGTTAGTGACATTGTATTTTGCTGGAATATCATATTCCAAGCATGAAACATGGTGAGTAGAAACGTTTAATACTATGAAACAGTTGTATGCAGTTAATTGAGTACCAATTACGTATGAATTAACCTCAAAAGTTAGGGATGTTCGTAGACAGTCTTGTTTTGGTAGATGTTTCATTAAAATATTTTTCGTGAGTATCATTTCTTATGCTTACTGGGTAAGGTTTACTTATTCAATCTTTTTGTCTTCATTAGAAATGTTCTGTAGGTGTAATAAGCACATATGAACGGGGTTTTTGCATACTACGACTGTGTTTGTTTCTCACAGAGTGAGTGTATGGTGCTAAACGAAGGTCACTCTTCATGTGTACGTTGCTCACTGAAGTCAAAATCAATTTCAGGATACAGACCACGCGGTGTGTATGTACTGCCGGTCACCATTTTCCAGCATTTTAGAAGCGCAATGACACTGTGCAAACTCCAGCATATAGAGCGTTACGTTCATGAGGGAAGCAGATGATAGAGGTACAACTAAATATCACAATGCAACTTAAAATGAAGGACCATTACGTTGTCTACAACATCGACGACATGACAACGATCACGGAAACTGGAAAAATTAATACATACAAATAATGTAACAAGTGACAGACCAATATGGAAATTTCTTAAAGTGAACACACCGACTAAGTCTGTCCATTGCCAATTGTTCCTGAAACAAGCAGAATCCGGGATGTACAGAAGTTTCTCAACCAGATGGTGCTGAACTGACGGAACAATTGGACACAACTATACTATGCTCAGACGCAGAGGACTTTGAAAAAGTAGATCTATCGTTACCGATGAAACAATAAAAGAGACCGTAGTACAATTACAAAAGCTTCTTCAATCCATCACATCTACTCTAATTATACCCCCATCACACTAGGGCAACGATTGTACTTCACCCACCGCGTTCTGACAGGACGTTAGCAAATGAATGCATTTTGTTATTGTACCACCTGACAAGCCATTTGGATGCTGAAATTGCCGTTTTCTAAATAAGAAATAGAAGAAAAAGAAACATGAAGCAACTTAGATTATGTTGCGTTAGTGCATGACTATAAGCAGAAAGAAGACTTCTGTTTTGGCCATCATGACCAGTTAATATAAATGGACACATATGGTACAGTATACATACGGAGCTAGTGAATGCAATGAGGACGTTATTGGGACCTAGGGAGAGCGCAGTTCAGTCTGCATGGACGTAGTGAGCACATGATTTGGGCGTAGTATCAACGCAATAGACCTGGTGACAACGGGAAGCTGCACGTGTAATGAACTTACTGGCAACGTGATAGACGCAGTGAGAACCTGGCAAAGACGTTGTAAGGGCGTAGTGCGAGCCTGAGTGCATCATTTCTTTTCGAATTTGACCCCGTCCCTGCCACGGCCATCAAAATTTTCAGGACGTGATAGGAACTTTGCGAGCGTGCGGACGTGCTCTAATGTGATGGGGGCATTTATAACTGACCGTAGACGTCTTCAAGACTGGGTCACCTTTTTTCAAAAGATGGATATTGGCGAATTCGGTGCAAATCATGCTTGGATTGACGAGCACGGTGCAACATTGCTATAGATACTTATGAATGGGGCAATGGTGTTAACGAATCGAAGAAATGCAATCAAACTTTTTAGATAACGGCAGATTTCTAAATTGTTCAAACTCGTAAATTATATAAGTATGTGCCTAAATCTATTATAATGCAGTTATTAAATGATAAGACCATCTAACAATTTTAACTGTTCTCTTTAGACCATCACACATAATTAAATAGATATCTGTCAACTGCAAAATATTAATTGACATACACATTTGACTTCAGACTGAAACATCACACACTCTGTTAGTAACATATACATCAAAAAGAGACTTCAGTTGACACCATACACACTTGTCTAGTGCGAAAGGCCTTGTTATATTAACGTGTATACATTCTATTGAATCTGATAAGCGGTGGGGAGATGCTAAGTTATGTTCACAGACATGATGCCTGTATCATGAGTGCTAAATATTTTACAAATGGGTTTCATGTCACAATAATTTTGAGTAAAACTGTTTTTTACACAGAATAACGGACTAACCTGGCATAATTTGATGAATGACAACACAATCATTGTACAGAAAATGCATTTTACAACGGCAAATACAAACTTAATAAAAACAACTAAAAAGACAATCCAAAAGACTAACATTTCGTCCCCCTGCAGGTCAAACATTTCAAAATGGCATGTGGAGGTCAGAAAACCAGAGACTGTTTACATAAAATTTCGTTGCATAACATACACATGTTTTCGATGCGAACCGCCTCTCGTGATACGTCGTTGGCCCCCAGTGATGTGGAGGTCAGAAAACCAGAGACTGTTTACATAAAATTTCGTTGCATACCATACACATGTTTTCGATGCGAACCGCCTCTCGTGATACGTCGTTGGCCCCCAGTGATTGTGTATATGAAAAATGCGCGGTGACACTTTACGATTTAACTAGGGGATAGTATGCTAAAAAATCTACAACAGATGGTGAGTTTTTTAAATGGCCGGGCTCTAGCGAAGAGCTTTTTTAATATAAAGTACATATAAGACTACAAGGATGAAAAATCTTACCTGAATCGACGGAATCCGCCATTGTTGGAACACCAACCTTAGCAAAAAGTTACGTGGTATTCGCACCGTGAGTTAATTAATTCATAGTGAAAACGTTTTTTATAAAAGCTTACAGAAATTATGAACTGAACTATTTATACATTACTGTAGAAGTTTTGCTGCAATAAGTCGTTGTAAACTTTATTCATACAATCTTCACACTGAACACAATTTATCCTCTAGTATTAATTGTTACAATACACACCGACTCTGTAAATATGTGATGTTTTGTTAAATGTACAAAGGGGAATGATAGGGCGGGTCATGATAAATTAAGAGCGCCTCCAAGTGGTGTGGCATGGATGCAGATGGATCAGGCTTATTTATAAAATTATTAACTGTCTAACTTCAATAAAATTTCGGCATAAATATAACTTAATGCAAACAGATCCATCTGTAACTGAACGCTCTTGGTAAGTTATTTATGACAGTCGAGTCGTCTCCCTTATATTTAGTGCGTGTTTTTTCCTTCAAAACATCACAAATAAACTTCTTTTCCGACCAAAACTGCACCAGTGTACATAAAATTGAAAAATCTACGATATTTAACCATGTTATATCAATTAAACCCTTTAAAAATAAAATTACAAGCTATTTCCGAGAACGAATATGCTATTTTTGCTAGTTTTCTATTTTTGACATGTACGAGTTTTCTCCCTTATGTATACATATCTGTAGTGCGTATATAAGTGCTTTTTCCTTCAAAACATCACAAATGAACTTCTTTTCCGACCAAAACTGCACCAGTGTACATAAAATTGAAAAAAAAAAGATATTTATCCATGTTATATTAATTAAACCCTTAGAATAGACAAATTACAAACTATTTCCGTGACCGAATGCTATTTTTGTAAAAATAGCTATTTTTGGTTTTTGGATACACCCATTATTGAGTTGTCTCTCTTAGATCTTTTAATTATTGCATTGTGCATGGTAATATAATATTCTTCATGCATTTCTATTAGTTTAGTCGTATTATTGTTGTTGTATGCTAGCTGGTCGATATCAAATAACGAGGAAATATTGTATAGAGCGAATCTTGTTTTTTCCTATTCCATAGAACTGGATAACATAACATAAAATCATAACAAGAAGTATAAAAAATAAATCTGATTTCAGTTAACATAAAATTATGGGAATATATTTAAGTTCTTTGTCCAAGTCGAGCTCCATTTTTACCACCTATGTCAGAACAGAGACATCGAGCTGGTATTTGATATACTCCGCGGTACGATGTACGAGGTCATGTGATCATCAAGCCTCTTTTTAACACAGGAACAATATGGCGACTGAAAGTTGCAATCGGCAGGCAAAATCTGCAGTAAAATATGACTTTAGGTGAAAATATTGTCGATGCGTCCATGGAAATGGCTGACAACGATAAGTTTAATGATTTTCTAGAGCGAGATGCGGATGCTTACGATCTTCGAAACCTAGAAGTTGCGGATCAGCTTCAGTTCATCAATGATGATGATCTGAATTTTATTCACCGGGTTGAGTCCGATCAGATACTGTACCATGATCAGGGAAGAAAACGTGCAAAAATGGTCGAAAAATATCTCATGGGTGATCTACTCGGTGAGGGTTCTTACGGGAAAGTGAAAGAAGTGCTTGACACTGAGACATTGTGCAGAAGAGCTGTAAAAATTCTTAAGAAAAAAAGACTTCGAAGAATTCCTAATGGGGAAACTAATGTTAAAAGGTATTTTTTAATGTTTATTTGATAGTTTTATTCTTTTTACGTAAGGTGCTGGTTATGTAGTAAAATAAGTATCTGTGCAATTCAAGTTTCTGTCTGCTTTGGCTTGTAAATTCCAATTTTATCTGTGAGTGACCTATACTCGAGAATGATCAGAATCACATTTTTCAGTTTTCTTCTTATTTTTCTCTGACAAGAGCTTTTTTAGAGAATTTGAGAATTTTCCATCCCGTGTCAACAGCATAAAATATTTTTGTTTATTTCTATGTTTTTTTTCTGTAAGATACGTGTCTGTATGTCTATTCATACCGTACAGTGGACGTTTATTCATTATTAATTATTTAACACTCACTAACTTGCTAAATTATGCAAGTTGATTTTTCAGATTCCGAGTGCCTAAATTAAGAACTTGAAAAAAATCGCGAGTCCAGTTTTGAATTCGAGAATTTCACATCAGAAGCTGCATGTAAAATTCAGAATCTATTTACATCTGCTATGATAATTATACCTTTCATTAATCCCTATTTCACGATTTCAATAAACAATGACATTTATAAACTAACATAATAATTAATATTGCCAGTACTACCTGGGTTTTAGCCAGTAACAATTTATGCCACTTGCATCTTTAGCTCACCTGATTCATCAGGTGAGCTTTTAGGATCGGTGAATGTCCGTCGTCCGTCCACAATTAGTTTGTTTACACTCTAGCAACTGCAACTCTTTACGAATTTTGATTAAACTTGCTCACAATGTATATGGCCACAATGTCTCGGCTAACTTCGATTATGGGCAAAATCTGGTACTAACTTCTAGAGTTATGGGCCCTTGAATTACAAAATTTGCTATTATTTAGCTTGTTTACACTCTAGCGCCTTCATTTATTCACCAATCCTGATCATATTTTCAGTAAATGTGTATAACCGAAAGATCTTGGACAAGTTCGATTATGGCAATATCGGACCAGAACTTCAAGAGTTATGGGCCCTTGATTTTGAAAATTTGCTATATTTGAGTTTGTTTACACTCTAGCGCATTCATTTATTCACCAATCCTAATCATATTTTCAGTAAATGTGTATAACCAAAAGATCTTGGACAAGTTCGATTATGGATGGAATCGGACCCAAACTTCAAGAGTTATGGGCCCTTGATTTTGAAAATTTGCTATATTTTAGCTTGTTTACACACTAGCGCCTTCATTTATACACCGAACCTAATAATATTTTTAGTAAATGAGTATAACCAACAGATCTCAAACAAGTTCGATTATGGGCAGAATCGGACCACATCTTCAAGAGTTATGGGCCCTTGACTTAGCAAATATGCTATATTTTAGCTTGTTTACACTCTAGCGCCTTCATTTATTCACCGATCCTAATCATATTTACAATGAATGTGTATGACCTTATGGTTCTGGACATGTTAAGTTATGGGTGGAATCGGACCACAACTTCAAGAGTTATGGGCCCTTGGATTAGAAAATGTGCTACGTTTTAGCTTGTTTAACAGTATTATACCTTCATTGTTGGTTTTGATCTCAAAATCTACGTAAAAATGAGTTTTACGAGATGGAAACTATATTACCTGGTCTTTGATTATTGGCCTTGGTTCTCAGGTGAGCGATAAAGGGCCAATGTGGCCCTCTTGTTTTGCACTGATTTTTATAGTTTTATTTAGTGATTGACTTTATCCTTAAATCGATAAGTAAAGTGAAATTTGTTTTTTGGAAACGCTTAGTTAGGTCATCTTGGGTTTCAAGCTTGTAAAATGTACAGAAATAGGTTATTTCACTGTTTATTTTATCATCTGTTATCACTGTGTGGTAGCACTGTACGCAAAAATTCAACGGTGTTTACAAGATGGCGGACGGATTAATGTTGTGAGGTAGGTGTCGTTTGTTTTTGGTTCAAACTTTTTAAATACGACGTCCTCTACACAGTAGTATACATCAAATGAAAGAACTTTAAAACGGCAATCGGTGACTAATAATCGTTTTTTATCAAACCACGCCGTTTTCACAAAATCAGTGTCTGAACAACTCAATTTCAGAATTAGTTGTCCATAACAATTCGGCTAAATTTGTATTTGTCAATTCAACATTGCCATTGTAAATTAGGTTAAATAAGTCTTCTTCGCTGGTCGAGCAGTCTACTAGCAATGACTTTAAACGGATGTCGGATGGTGACAGGTAGGTTCGAATCTCTGCGTGTATTTTTCTAAATCAAAATTATATTTTAAAGATATACGGAGCAAAGACAAGATATTAGCATAGGTTTTCCGCTGAATACTGTTTATATTTTTCATTAGTTATTTTCAAATAGATTCTGAAATTTGATAAAATCTAACGTAAGAAAAAAAACTAACTTATGAAGATATTGTTTCAATTTTTTTATGGAAAGTGAAACACATATAATGCATGTTTATACTGAAACATCAAACGTTATATAATCACTGAAGACCTAACGAGGTCAACGATATTCACTGTAAAAAAGGAATGTTTATTTGCCCCTTGACGTCAAAAACGTCAATTGACCAAATGACATCAAAATCATGAAAATTGCTCATCCGCTCAATGTAATTATCATAGTTTAATCAATTCACTTTTTAGCATGTAAGAATGAAAAAAATATCTCATTTTGTCCAGCATTGTAGTAACATAATGCACGTTTTATCGTTCGAAAGTTTGTAATTATTGACTCAGGCTTGCCTGCGTTAGTAATCATATTACTGCGCTTTTGAACCCGAAGCGTGCATTCTTCTTTAACAATGCACTTTAAATTGAAATCAAAGTATAGAAGACACGTTTTTAAACACACAGAAACAAGCTATTCATTGACTGCTCCGTTGCGTACAGATTTTTGACTAAAATTGTTTCTCCGTTGCGTACAGAAATTGTTTTCTCCGTTGCGTACAGTACAATGTTTACACTTAGCACCGTGGCGTACAGTATGTAAAATTTAAAAGCTTTAAAACATCTACTACAAGGGATTTTGATGAGGAAATAATGGATATACGTGAGGAGCTTTACATTCTCCATACACGTGGACAAGTATTTTTGTCGATTCATTCATTTTAACGGAATAATCGTCGGTTTTGTTCAGTTTCCTCGCTTCGTTTTTAAAAAAACTCAACACGAGATGTTCAGACACTGATTTTGTGAAAACGGCGTGGTTTGATAAAAAACGATTATTAGCCGCCGATTGCCGTTTTAAAGTTCTTTCATTTGATGTATACTATTGTGTAGAGGACGTCGTATTTAAAAAGTTTGAACCAAAAACAAACGACACCTACCTCACAACATTTATCCGTCCGCCATCTTGTAAACACCGTTGATTTTTTGCGTACAGTGCTACCACACAGTGGTTATTACTATGAACTTTTCAAGTCTTGGCAATTCATATTATAATTTCATGTGCAAACATTTGCTTTGAGTTGCAATGATATGAATCAAATATACAGTGTTTGTCATCTTTAGTGTAAAACTTAAGTTTTGAGTATCTTTTATTTATCTGATGGTTAGGCTACTGATTGTCTGGTTTTAAGAATTGTATTCAAGTGTTCTTTAATTTCAGGGAGATCCAGCTTTTGAAGCGATTGCATCATAAAAATATTGTTGAGCTGATTGAAGTATTGTACAATGCAGAGAAACAGAAGATGTATCTTTTCTAAATATCTATTCTATTTATGTCACATGCCAGTTTTATAGCTGTAAATGGATCTTGCTTGTACCATGCGTTTGATTATGAGTTACAGGGGTCGGCCTAGGTTGAACTTATAGGGGAGAAGTGACTTCTCCCTAATCTCAATTCAGGGAGAAGTGGGGCCACTTTAGGGAGAAGTGGGTAGTTGCATGGCAGAAGTTACGATCGAATGCATTATTTTTACTACATGTATATATTCCCCCTTGTTATGATATAAGTCCTTGATAATGATATAAATGGAAATTGAAGCTATTATATTTGATTTCAATTTTCAAAATAATAATTTCTAGATATGTCATAGCAATTAAGGATTCAGGAATTTACGTGACTCATATTTCTGTGTTAAATCACGAAAAAGTCTATCTAAGACCTCTAAAATTTCCAATTCGAATTCTGTGCAGACTTTCCGGAAAATAAACCTAAGTTATCAAAGTAAGGGAGATCACTGCATGGATTTGACAAGCTGCTTTCTGTTTGCATTATAAATGACGAATAAATAAAGTGTCAATGTCGCATGTTTTCACGAATAATAAAATTAAATTTCCAAGTGGAAACAATTTTCATAAATCGAACTAAAGCCGGGAACACCTACTGACCAATTTTTTATTTTCAGAAAATAAGCTACTTTCAGTTTACTAATACTAATAAAGTCGAAACATCGCGAATCGCCCAGTAACTAAGTAGGGAGCGACATTTCAGAATCACATGTTTTCACTATGGAGAAGCAGTTTTAATTACAGATCTGATGGCTGTTATTAATTAATTCTTCGCAGTTTGAAAAACTTCCCTGTTACTAATTCAACTCGCGAATAGGTCGCCTTTCTGTTTGTCTCGTCGTTGACATGAGTCAAAATTGGAACAAAACATGTATCAGTACATGCCTGTCAGTTACATCAATTAGACCTGCTATCAATTGTTAAACCATTGTTTTCGAAAAACGGGTCGTAGTTATTATAAAACTATCATAAAGTTTAGAATTTTTAAAATCATTGAATATCAATTTACTGGACAAAGATAATATTGAGCAATGGTTATTGTTAAAAAATAGAAGATTTATAATTAAATTAAAAGATGGTTTGTCAAACTAATTGTTCACCAACTTTGGTATGTACAGCTTTCTTAACCTTTAAATAACATGTATATAGAATAGGTATTAAGATATCATTTAATTGTTTAACTTAATCATAACCTCATTTTATTATTTGCTTATATTCATGTAGCTCTACAATCACTTTTACATGGAGGTGTATAATAATTAAATACAGGCTAAGTTTGATTTCCATTAATATCAAAACATTTTTGCAAGAGTTATAGCCCCCTTTTGACTTAGCTCTCAGAGGCAGCATTTGTTCTACTTGATTTTTTGAAACCATCAAAAACTTGATGAAAATGCTTTGACCCTCAAAGCCACATGAAAGATTTCATGAAAAACATTTGTGTGCACAATTTTCATTTTGTCTCTGATTGTAATGGCTAAGTTGGCATCAGACATTTTTTCTGAAGGTTGTTAACATTTTATTTTGTTGCATTAATTTCATTACAGAATAGTTCTAAGATTATTGGAGACATCATGTACACATGTATGAGATATAAGGTCATGAAGGTTTTATTATTATGATATTTTTGCATACTGGATACAAGTTGATTGTTCAGATTATCAGAAATTGTACATAGTTAAGTAACTTAAGCTGCTTGGATTGTTCTTAGCTTCAATTTTGGGTTTCATAATTTTCTAATACTTTCAAAATCAATTGATTTCCTTAACATTGATAAAGGTATATGATTATGGAATATTGTGCCGATGAACTTCAAAGCATGTTAGAGAGTGCACCAGAGAAGAAATTCCCTATTTGGCAATCCCATTTGTAAGTACCAGGAAAACTATACATACAAGTCCCTCTCTCATGTTCCTTATTGAAAACCATTGTACCATATTACACCAATGAACATTAATCAGGACCTCTGGTTGAGTAGTTTTGGTCCCTGACAAGTAATTACTAGACATGCACTGTTGTTACTGTTAGTTTCAATCCCTAACAGACTAGAAATAATTCACATTTGAAAATGCCGTCCAGCTGACATACAAAAACTGTATCTTCATCCTGCCAGTAAAGGTTGAACAATTGCCAAATGACCATCAACCTCAGTGAAAACAACATTGCTGATTAATGATTGAAAAACAAGTTATTTTGTCATAAATTAATTTCACCTGTGTCCACAAGATGGTGAGGTTGCTCTTTTTATCTTTAGTACTTTGTTAACACATATATACTCAGCAAGAAAAGAAACTTTACATTATTCATGTATTGATATTTCAATGCTCATTAAAGAAATAACCAAGGACAGACATCGTGACATTTAAACTGTCCTTCCCGTTGAAGAATTCCAGGGAAAACAACTCAGAATTACTGAACGGAAAGGGGAATTACTGATTTTTTTAAAAACAGCATTATGGGTATCCAAACTATCCGTTCATGGGCTGTTGACCTGTTTTAATGTTGAAGAAAAACAAGTTTGATACTGAAAATGTCTAACCCTGATTAATGCAGTTTGAGTCAAACATTGATATGTTTCAAATGACCTCCCTTTGAATTAAAATAAGAGCATATTTACTGTTGCATTTTTGGTTAACTGTTTGCATAAACTGTTAATTTCTTGAACGAACTGTGTCGGCTGTAGTCCACTGCATATCATACCACTAATTTTATCTATGCACGGGACCTTTAGGTCAATACTCAGTCAACTAAAGTTGCGTCAATGGAAATCTTACCTAAAATATGTAAAGTTTCTTTTTTTGTTGAGTATATATGAGTATTTTATTTTGTGTCTGTTGATTGCATTAGTCTAATTTTGGAAATAGACATGACATTATGCTTTACTGTTGTATGCTATATATGATTCCTTGCAGTTGGTTTGTGTTGAAATGTAATCAGATACCGGTACTTAAATCATGAATGGATGATGTAATTGATTATATTATGAATGAACACGAATATGAATATTGTACATGACACCATTGTACATGTAGTATCGCACAGAGTTATTGAAAAATGAAGATAGACACCCTGTCTTCTACACTACTACATTTATGTCCTACAAAATTAATATAACCTATAGACATTCTGTAGACACCCTATCTACTACACTACTACATTTATGTCCTACAAAATGTACATAACCTATAGACATTCTGTAGACACCCTGTCTACTACACTACTACATTTATGTCCTTCAAAATGTACATAACCTATAGACATTCTGTAGACACCCTATCTACTACACTACTACATTTATGTCCTACAAAATGTACATAACCTATAGACATTCTGTAGACACCCTATCTACTACACTACTACATTTATGTCCTACAAAATGTACATAACCTATAGACATTCTGTAGACACCCTATCTACTACACTACTACATTTATGTCCTACAAAATGTACATAACCTATAGACATTCTGTAGACACCCTATAGATGTCCATAACCTATAGTCATCCTTTAGATACCCTATCTAACTTCTGAATTCTTATGTAAGATTAAGAATACTTGCATTTCTTCATACCCTGAAGACATTAAAAAACTTAACTTTTCTTCTGATGCAATGATAATTGGTTTTCAGAAGTTAGTATTTCAGCTCACCAGAGCACTATGTGCTCAAGATGAGCTTTTGTGATCGTGTGATGTCCGTCTTCTGTGCTAGCGTCAACAATTGCTTTAAACAACATCTTCTGAAGCGGTTGGCCATTTCCAACAAAACTTTACAGGAATGTACCTTGCATGAAGTCCTGCCTAAGCTGCTAAAAAAATCCATGCAGAACTCGTCAGAAACCACAATGCCTAGAGCTTAGATATTTGGTGTTTATTATTAGCTCGACTTTTCGAAGAAATATGAGAGCTATACTTCTCGCCCTGGCGTCGGCGTCTGTGTTTGTTAAAGTTTTTGATAAAGTAAATTAACTTGAACATTATCAAAGATATTCATGTGAAATTGGGAATACATGCTTATAGTGACATGGTGCAGTTGTAAGACAAAGAGCATAACTGTGTAAGCAGTATTTTTAGAGTAATGCCCCTTTTTAACTTAGAATTTTGGTTAAAATTGATTTTTAAGTAGATTGTTTTGAAAACCATCAAAGATATTTAATTCAAACATTGAATACTTCCTTATGGGGACAAGGCGCATCTGTAGGATAAGCAGCATAACTCTGTTAACAGTATTTTCAGAATTATGCCCCTTTTTAACTTAGATTTTTTGTTAAAATAGGTAAAACAGTACATGTACAATATCTTGAGGACTTTCAAAGATATTCAACTCAAACTTTGAATACTTCCTTATGGGGACAAGCAGCATAACTCTGTTAACAGTACTTTTAGAGTTATGCCCCTTTTTAACATATTTTTTTTGGTTAAAATAGGTAAAATAGTACAATATCTTGAAGACTCAAAAATATTCAACTCAAACTTTGAATACTTCCTTATGGGGACAAGGCGCATCTGTAGGACAATCAGCAGAACTCTGTTAACAGGACGTTTAGAGTTATGCCTCTTTTTCACTTACATTTTTCTCCTCTATCAAGCATTTTATTACACTGAAGACTTATAAAAGTCGAGCGCGCTGTCTTCGAACTGCTCTTGTTGTCTATTGGACCTCTACCGAGTTTGTTCAAATTATGGCCCCGGGGTCAGATTTGGCTCTGCCCGGGTGTAACTTGATTTTATCTAGGCTCATACAGGAATTTTTTTTTTTAAATCGTCTTGACAGAGTCCTTGAGCTATGTTATTTGGTGTGAAGCATTATCTAGTAGACCTCAGATTTGGCTCCGCCCCGGGGGTAACTTGATTTTACCTAGGCTCATACAGGATTTTGTTTTTGAAAATCGACTTGACAGAGTCCTTGAGCTATGTTATTTGGTGTGAAGCATTGTCTAGTAGACCTCTACCAAGTTTGTTCAAATCATAGCCCCGGGGTCAAAATTGGCTCTGGAAAAAAGTATAAGCCACGGTGGTGAGTGATTATAGGGCCATCATGGCCCTCTTGTTTGTCTAGTGCATCCTTTTGTTTGAGTAATTTATTGAAATACATGTTTATATGTTCTATTGCAGGTACTTTGTACAATTGATAGATGGGCTAGAATATTTACACAGTAATTCTGTTATCCACAAAGATATTAAACCAGGAAATCTACTCGTTACCTTAGATCAAGTATTAAAAATCACTGATCTAGGTGTGGCTGAGGTAAATACTCATGTTCTTCATAATATGCTGTTGTTGTTGGTTATGAAAATATGGCATAAAACTTGATAAATAACCCATAGGTTTAATCTGCTTATATTTGTGCTAGCTGCAGCCGTTATACATACAGTATGTCTCTTGTTGTTGCTATATTTAGAATATGTCGTCAATTACTACTAAGTCATGGGATTTCCCCCGAGGAAACCGAATGTCTGGAGTTCCTTCCCCTTTCACTATGTTATTGTAGAGTACGTCTGGGAACAGACAAACAAAATGGCTGAATAAAATAAAATATTAATTTGGTTACACAGCGTGTTATGATCAATCAAAATACATTCAAGGGATAAATAATGTTCAAGGTAAAACTGATGATAGCCAAGGATGCGTTTTGCTGACAAACAGTGCCTCAGATTAAACGAAAACTTTAAAAGAAGGCGCATCATAGAACTGTAAAAAAATAACAATCGTGTTATGATTTAACATGATCTGAACTTGAAGCTTACTATAAAACTTGAACCATACAAATCTTATATCAGCCTCGCACCATTTCATGTTAAAATTTCATTAATTTGTCCATATTTTCATACAATACTATCTAATGTAGAAAATGTATATCTCTTTAAAGGCATTAGATACATTTAGCAAAGATGATACATGTAAAACAAGCCAGGGATCACCAGCATTTCAACCCCCAGAAATTGCCAATGGTTTAGAAACATTCCAAGGCTTCAAAGTGGATATCTGGTCTGCAGGGGTAACTTTGTGAGTATACAGTATACTAGGATGTTAAAGTCTCTTTATTATATAATAATTATTATGGTAAGTATTGATATGTTAAAAAAAAATCCATTAATTAATAGTTAAAGACTCATAGTGGTGAAATACTCAGTCCATGTACTAGTATATTGGGTATCAGACCATGTTGTAGTATGTTGTGTATTAGACCATGTACTAGTATGTTGTGTATCAGACCATGTACTAGTATGTTGTGTATTAGACCATGTACTAGTATGTTGTGTATCAGACCATGTTGAAGTATGTTGTGTATTAGACCATGTACTAGTATGTTGTGTATCAGACCATGTACTAGTATGTTGTGTGTTAGACCATGTACTAGTATGTTGTGTGTTAGACCATGTACTAGTATGTTGTGCATTAGACCATGTGGTAGTATGTTGTGTATTAGACCATGTACTAGTATGTTGTGTGTTAGACCATGTTGTAGTATGTTGTGTATTAGACCATGTTGTAGTATGTTGTGTGTTAGACCATGTTCTAGTATGTTGTGTATTAGACCATGTACTAGTATGTTGTGTGTTAGACCATGTACTAGTATGTTGTGCATTAGACCATGTACTAGTATGTTGTGCATTAGACCATGTACTAGTATGTTGTGCATTAGACCATGTACTAGTATGTTGTGCATTAGACCATGTACTAGTATGTTGTGTGTTAGACCATGTACTAGTTTGTTGTGTATTAGACCATGTACTAGTATGTTGTGTGTTAGACCATGTACTAGTATGTTGTGTGTTAGACCATGTACTAGTATGTTGTGTGTTAGACCATGTACTAGTATGTTGTGTATTAGACCATGTACTAGTATGTTGTGCATTAGACCATGTACTAGTATATTGTGTGTTAGACCATGTACTAGTATGTTGTGTGTTATACCATGTACTAGTATGTTGTGTATTAGACCATGTGCTAGTATGTTGTGTATATGACCATGTACTGGTATGTTGTGTATTAGACATTTTACTAGTATGTTGTGTGTTAGACTGTGCGCTAGTATGTTGTGTGTTAGACCATGTACTAGTATGTTGTGTACTAGCAGTGTACTAGTATGTTGTGTACTAGACCATGTTGTATTATGTTGTGTATAAGACCATGTACTGGTATGTTGTGTACTAGACCATGTACTAGTATGTTGTGTATTAGACCATGTACTAGTATGTTGTGTATTAGACCATGTGCTAGTATGTTGTGGATTAGACCATGTGCTAGCATGTTGTGTATTAGACCATGTGCTAGTATGTTGTGTACTAGACCATGTACTAGTATGTTGTGTATTATACCATGTGCTAGTATGTTGTGTATTAGACCATGTGCTAGTATGTTGTGTATTAGACCATGTACTAGTACGTTGTGAAATTAGACCATGTACTAGTATGTTGTGTATTAGACCATGTGCTAGTATGCTGTGTATTAGACCATGTACAGTCAAAACTCGTTATATCGAAGTTCCTGGGACTTGCCAAAATACTTCGATATAAACGAACTTCGATATAGGAATTTCGATACCCGTGTTTACATTTTAGAGCTAAAGTCAGTGTGTCGTAATAATAACGTAATCGTGTTATTTGGTGTACGGGATTGTAACGGGTTATAAGAATACGGCATTTATACCGGTACTTATACGGGTACTTTCGATATTTCTATTTTGCTATATACATTTCCAATATGCATAAGATAGTTTTAAATGAGCATATAGCAGCATTAATAATAATTCGTTTCATCAACGAAAAGTTTGTATCAGTTTTATAATCGTGAGAATGGACACTAACATGTTTATACAGCTGTCAATAATTAAATATCGATTTTAAATTGTAAGTATTTGATGTAATAAGAAGGATAAAAATCGGGACTTTATCTTTACTTCGATATAAGTGGGATTTCGATATAAGCGATTTCGATATAATGAGTTTCGTTTGTACTAGTATGTTGTGTATTAGACCATGTGGTAGTATGTTGTGTGTAAGACTTTTACTGTTTGTATGTATGTTGTGACTTTTTTTATTCAGCCATGTTGTGTACTCATCATATAAGAATCGTTTCATTGAACATAGCATGTACGATATGTTAAATAAAATAATTTCAGATATAATATGACTACCGGACTTTATCCATTTGAAGGAGAAAATGTCTATAGATTGTTTGAAAATATTGGCAAAGGAGAGTATACAATTCCAGATACTGTTGATAAAATGCTGTCTTCACTTTTAACAGGTAAGTGACTGTAATAACTTACAACAAAGGTTTGATGCTCCTCAAACTGTTTATCTACTAAAACATGGCTGGAATAATTGTATGGGAAAATCCCATGTTATGTAAATTTGTTTTCCAGGCAGGGCAATCACTAAAGCTCAAAATGAGCACTTTATTAATGCACATGTGGCCTTATTTGCTAGCTCTGCCTTTCTCTATTCTTGGCATGAGCTCTGGTTCATTAAAATTGTCTTTTTATATACTATTTCTTGATGTAATTATTCATGAAACTGAGATGCAGCATATATTTACAGTTACAACCTCTTAAGACTATGGCTGATTGTTTGATTCTCACGAATATGGAGATTCAGAACTTAAAATTCCTACCAAGGATTAAAAGAAATGGAGAAATAACCATTTTATCTTCTTTTTAGCTAACCAGAGCACGAATGTGCTCAGGGTGAGCTTTTGTGATCGCCCTGCGTGCGTCGTTCGTCGTGAAGCGGCGTCAATATTTACTTAAAACAACATTTCCTCCTACACCGCTATTCTGATTGCAACCAAACTTTGCTGAAATGATCCTTGGGTGGTCCCCTTTCAAAGTTCATTAAAAACTCTGGTTGCTATGGCAACAAATAGAAAAAACTTCTTCTTGTCTGAAACCACAGGGCCTAGAGCTGAGATATTTGGTATGTAGCATTGTCTAATGGAACTCTACAAAGTTTGTTCAAATTATTCCCCTGGGGTCAAAATTGGCTCCGCCCCGGGGGTAACTTGATCTTACATAGACTTATATAGGAAATTTAAAAAATCTTCTTGTCAAAAACTACAATGCCTAGAGCTTTGATATTTGGTGTGTAGCATAGTCTAGTGGACCTCTACCAAGTTTGTTCAAATTATTGCCCTAGGGTCAAAATTGGCCCCGCCCCGGGGGTCACTTGATTTATATAGACTTATATAGGAAAATTTAAAAAATATTCTTCTCCGAAACCGCAAGGCCTAGAGCTTAGATATTTTGTATGTGGCATTGTCTAGTGGACCTCTACCAAGTTTGTTCAAATTATGGCCCCGGGGTGAAAATTGGCCCTGCCCTGGGGTTTATTTCATTTTATATAGGAAAATTTGAAAAATCTTCTTCTCCGAAACCACAAGGCCTAGAGCTAAGATATTTGACATATGGCATTGTCTAGTGGTCATCTACCAAGTTTGTTCAAATTATTGCCCTAGTGTCAAAATTGGCCCCACCCCGGGGGTCACTTGATTTTACATGGACTTATATAGGAAATTTAAAAAATCTTCTTGTCAAAAACTACAATGCCTAGAGCTTTGATATTTGGTGTGTAGCATAGTCTAGAGGACCTCTACCAAGTTTGTTCAAATTATTGCCCTAGGGTCAAAATTGGCCCAGCCCCGGGGGTCACTTGATTTATATAGACTTATATAGGAAAATTTAAAAAATCTTCTTCTCCGAAACCGCAAGGCCTAGAGCTTAGATGTTTTGTATGTGGCATTGTCTAGTGGACCTCTACCAAGTTTGTTCAAATTATGGCCCCGGGGTCAAAATTGGCCCTGCCCTGGGGTTTATTCTATTTTATATGGTAAAATTTAAAAAATCTTCTTCTCCTAAACCACAAGGCCTAGAGCTAAGATATTTGGTATGTAGCATTGTCTAGTGGCCCTCTACCAAGTTTGTTCAAATTATTGCTTTAGAGTCAAAATTGGCCCCACCCCGGGGGTCACTTGATTTTACATAGACTTATATAGGAAATTTAAAAAATCTTCTTGTCAAAAACTACAGTGCCTAGAGCTTTGATATTTGGTGTGTAGCATAGTCTAGTGGACCTCTACCAAGTTTGTTCAAATTATTGCCCTAGGGTCAAAATTGGCCCAGCCCCGGGGGTCACTTGATTTATATAGACTTATATAGGAAAATTTAAAAAATCTTCTTCTCCGAAACCGCAAGGCCTAGAGCTTAGATATTTTGTATGTGGCATTGTCTAGTGGACCTCTACCAAGTTTGTTCAAATTATGGCCCCGGGGTCAAAATTGGCCCTGCCCTGGGGTTTATTCTATTTTATATGGGAAAATTTTAAAAATCTTCTTCTCCTAAACCACAAGGCCTAGAGCTAAGATATTTGGTATGTAGCATTGTCTAGTGGCCCTCTACCAAGTTTGTTCAAATTATTGCTTTAGGGTCAAAATTGGCCCCGCCCCGGGGATCACTTGATTTATATAGGCTTATGTAGGAAAATTTAAAAATCTTTTCCGAAACCACAAGGCCTAGAGTTAAGATATTTTGTATGTAGTATTGTCTAGCAGACCTCTTCCAAATTTGTTCATATTATGGCCCTAGGGTAAAAATTGGCCCTGACCTTAGGGTCACTTGATTTTACTTGGACTCGTGTAGAAATATTTTAACAATGTTCGTCTCCAAATGACCTTTTTTCCTGGTGAGCATTTATAGGGCCATCATGGCCCTCTTGTTTAGCTCACCTGATTCATCAGGTGAGCTTTTAGGATCGTTGAATGTCCTGCGTCCGATGTCCGGCCAAAATTAGTTTGTTTCCACTCTAGCATCCGCAGCTCTTAACGAATCCTAATTAAACTTGCTCACAATGTATATGGCCGCAATGTCTTGGCTAAGTTCGATTGTGGGCAAAATCGGACAGTAACTTCTAGAGTTATGGGCCCTTGAATTACAAAATTTGCTATATTTAGCTTGTTTACACTCTAGCGCCTTCATTTATTCATCGATCCTAATAATATTTTCAGTAAATGAATATAACCGAAAGATCTTGGACAAGTTCGATTATGGGCGGAATCGGAGCAGAACTTCAAGAGTTATGGGCCCTTGACTTTGAAATTTTGCTATATTTTAGCTTGTTTACACTCTAGCACCTTCATTTATTCACTGATCCTAATCATAATTACAATGAATGTTTATGACCTTATGGTTTTGGACAAGTTCAGTTATGGGTGGAATCGGACCAGAACTTCAAGAGTTATGGGCCCTTGGATTAGAAAATTTGCTACGTTTTAGCTTGTTTAACAGTATTATACCTTCATTGTTGGTTTTGATATCAAAATTTACATAAAAATGGGTTACATGAGTTGGAAACTATATTATCTGGTCATTAATTATTGTGACTTTGTTCTCAGGTGCAATGAAGGGCCAACTTGGCCCTCTTGTTTTCTGATGCGCCTATCTTCTGTTTCATGTTTCTCTGTACATTTAAATTATAACAGGGTTACACCAGGAAAAGGGCCAAAGGTAGTTTGTTTAGAAGCATTTTAGTGTGATGTTTCTGGTAGAATTATATTGTCTTATGATGTTATTTCTATAACTGAATGACAGACAGAAAAATCAACTTGTTGAAGCAGAAACATATTATCCTCTTCCTGGTCCATTTTATAAAATCAAACATTGAACTAAAAAGAGTTGAATAATTATTGTGAATCAGCTTGCCAGTAATAATTATATTGTATACATTAAACTTTAAAAGTTTATGGTCAGTTACTTTACAAATTTTATTAAGAGATTTTTCTTTTTTGACAGAAATGTTACAATACCAAGCATCTAAGAGAATTAAGATTGCAGAAATAAAACAACATGAGTAAGTATTATTGTTGTTATGATATTTTAATCTCTAAATTTTGGTGTAGGTTTATACTATATTAATAATTATTTAATCAATTCTAAAAGTTCTACTGACATTCGATCAAAGTTTGTATGACGTTTTCTCAATAAATTCATAGACAGTAATAATGTAAAGAATTAATAAAGCTATCCCAGTGTAACAGGCCATTCTTCCCCCCCTGGCCATTTTTCCCCCTCTAGGCAACTTTTTCTCCCTAATTTTTTCATTTTGTATATCTTCATCTTTCGCTTTACGTCTATTTGTTCATATTCCTCCGTTTATACTTAAGTCTTGAATTTATATTCACTTTCGTATGTTCATATTTCTGAGTTTATATTTACTTCTGTATGTTCAAATTTCTGAGTTTATATTTACTTCTGTATGTTCATTTTTCTGAGTTTATATTTATTTCTATATGTTCATTTTTCTGAGTTATATTTACTTCTGAATGTTCATATTTCTGAGTTTATACTTACGTCTTTATGTTCATATTTCTGAGTTATACTTACGTCTTTATGTTCATATTTCTGAGTTTATACTTATGTCTTTATCTTTATATTTCTGAGTTATACTTACGTCTTTATGTTCATATTTCTGAGTTTATACTTATGTCTTTATCTTTATATTTCTGAGTTATACTTACGTCTTTATGTTCATACTTCTGAGTTTATACTTATGTCTTTATCTTTATATTTCTGAGTCGCCAAGAGGGGAAAAAGTGACCAAAAATGTAACCAATTCTATGGTTAGCTTTATTTCAGAATTTAAGTAAGGGGAAAAAGTGGCCAAGAGGGGAAAAATTAGCCAATATTATAATGTATAGTATTTCTGAAGACAAGGGGAAAAGTGGCCAAGAGGGGAAAAATTAGCCAATAATGTATAGTATTTCTGAAGACAAGGGGAAAAAGTGGCCAAGAGGGTATAAATTAGCCAATAATGTATAGTATTTCTGAAGACAAGGGGAAAAAGTGGCCAAGAGGGGAAAATCTAGCCAATAATGTATAGTATTTCTGAAGACAAGGGGAAAAAGTGGCCAAGAGGGGAAAAATTAGCCAATATTATAATGTATAGTATTTCTGAAGACAAGGGGAAAAGTGGCCAAGAGGGGAAAAATTAGCCAATAATGTATAGTATTTCTGAAGACAAGGGGAAAAAGTGGCCAAGAGGGTATAAATTAGCCAATAATGTATAGTATTTCTGAAGACAAGGGGAAAAAGTGGCCAAGAGGGGAAAAACTAGCCAATAATGTATAGTATTTCTGAAGGAAAGGGGAAAAAGTGGCCAAAAGGATAAAAATTAGCCAATAATGTATAGTATTTCTGAAGACAAGGGGAAAAAGTGGCCAAGAGGGTAAAAATAGTCAAGAATCATAATGCAATACTGTTATTATATGGGGGGAAAAGTGGCCAAGATGGGGAAGAAATGGCCTAGAATCATAATACAATACTGTTATTATAATGGGGGAAAAAGTGGCCTAGGGGGCAAGAAATGGCCTAGAATCATAATGCAATTCTGTTATTATAAGGGGGGGGGAGTGGCCCAGGGGGGGGAAGAAATGGCCTAGGCCAATCTTTCCCCTGGGAAAAACTGATGGGGGGGGGGAAATAGACTGCTACACTAGGGTTCACTTGATTTTTATAGACTCATATACGAAAAAAGTTAGAAATGTTTTTCTCTAAAGGTCTTTTTCTGGTGAGCAATTATAGGGCCATCATGGCCCTGCTGTACTATTATGTTATTTTTCAGTTGGTACAGAAAAAAATTTCCTCGTACATCTGATGTCGTTCTTTTCCCTTGTCATCCTGAGATGGATGATCAGTTACGCAGTATGACAGTTATACCTTATATAGATGACCTTCACATGGGAATGTATAGTGATGAAGAAGAGGAATATGAGATGGATGATAGATTAGCTGCACAAACACCACATACACCTGTAGAAGGCAATGGTACACAACAAGCTAATTCTCATAGTAAGATTGGATATTACTTTTTAGCTCACATGAGCACTAAGACTTGTGCTCAGGGTGAGCTTTTGTGATCAGTCTTCGTCTGGCGTCGTGCTTCGTCAAACTTTTACCTTGTGAACACACTAGGGGTCACATTTTTAGCCCAATTTTTGCAGAATGTTAATATCAACAAAATCTCGGGACGAGTTCGATAATGGGCCATTTTGGGTAAAAAACTAGGTCACCAGGGCCAATAAGGGAAAGGCTTTTGAACACTCTAGAAATCACTGTTTTGATTGGATCTTCATGGAACTTTGTCAGAATGTTTATTTCAATGATATGTAGGTCAAGTTTGATGATGGGTCATCTGCGGTCAAAAACTAGGTCACTAGGGCAAATTGCTGGAAAACCTTGTGAACACTCTAGAAGTCACTGTTTTGATTGGATCATCATGAAACCTTATCAGAATGTTTGTCTTTATAATATCTTGGACAAGTTTGAACATGGGTCATATGGGGTTAAAAACTAGGTCGCTAGGTCAAATCTTAGGAAAAACTATGTTAACACTGTAAATTTCTCAGTTATAATTGGATCTTCACCAAACCTTGTCAGAATGTTTGCCTTAATGCTATGTAAGACAAAACAATTATTTTATGAGTAAATTGGCCCTCATGTTTAGTATTTTTGTGGTAGTGTGTAAACGCTTGCACCATAGAATCTTAAAATCTGTTTTAGACGAACGTCTAAACTTCTTTAAGACATCAAGTTGTGTTCCGATCAAACTTTGTCAATAAACTCCAGGACACCTCTGGATATGGATCCAAACAGTCCTCGAAATAACCCAGTTGCCCGTAGCCCAGGACAAGTTCAATTGCTTGCAGGCAAATTAAAATTATTACCTATCAAAAAAACTTAAACTTTCTAACACAAATATGCTAAGCATATTGACGCATTTTTCAATTACTCCAACACAGAAGAATCCATACTAATTTTAGACCGTGCAAGACTGCACTGAATAAATTGCTGATGGGCTACAACCGTCATTCATTATATTTTAACCAATCAGATGACAGGATTTCTTTGCATCATTTTGCTGTCAACACAGTAACATTGGCATTCAAAGCGATTGTGTGTCCAGCGGTATTTTGTTGTTTTCAGTTTAAATCGCACATGTGCAGCATAGCTGCTCGTCGAAAAGCAAGAAAACATGTTTATCTATTGAAGTAAGCACTGTTTGCGTTCAGATACAGAGTTTTGATAAGAAAATCAACCAGATCTAGACTGTTTAGTAACTAGACATTGGTCTAAATTTATGTTGATTTGGTGAAACTTTGGACCGTGTTTTGTGGATTTTCGTCAAATAAAAAGTTGTGACAGTTAAATGATCACGACTACATATAGACAGAGATATGTGTCTGTAGACACTGTGAAGATTTAAAACATTGTAAAACCAGTATTACAAATATAGTGAATTTTCCCTTTCACTGTAGCACCCACCGTCTTCCCCTGTTCCAAAAAAAAAACCTAACTTGTTTAACACATGAATAATGAAAACTCTAAAAAATTAAAATTCTTTTATTCTATGTTTTTCGGGCAAGTTAAAAGGGATTGGGCAAGTTGACTGCCCAAAGGTGCAAGTTGTTCAAAAAATTAATGTGAAGACTGTCCAAATATACACAATATCATATTATTTTCATAATGTCTGAAATGTCTGAATGGTAATTTTTGAAATTTCTAAATTACTATACCTTCTGTGTAGACTTGTAAGTTTAATGACTTATTTATTTTTTCAGAGATAAATGAGATTGCAGAAGACACCATTCCAGACATAAAACAAAAGAAACAGAAATCTAAATCCAGTGCTCGTAGATTTAAATTTTCTGCCTGCTCTCAGTCCTGATATTTATGGAAATGTAGCATTTGTTGAAATTTTATACTTGTCTAATAATGTTAGAGAATTATCATATTTGATATTATCCAAACTATGATACTTGTTATGACTCTAACAGACATGAAGACTGATTTGAACACAGGACAGCTGCAGTATAGATGGTGCTTGTGCTCTCGAGATGTTTGTTTGTAGAGACTGGTTTGAACTAGTCAAGTGTAGAATAAGAACATCCTCAAGGATTATGCAGATAAGCAAGTCCTTTCTTCTTATGGAATCTGGATGTTTCATTATGTCACTGTTCACTGTCATTCATAGTATTTATTGTATGTTGTGGCAGCTTAAATCAGATGTGATAAATGTTTGACCTTGGGTCACACTACAAGATCACACAATTTGTATTGTTTGGTTGCTGAAACGAATACACTCATATTGCTAGATTTTGATTCATTTGTGGTTTTTTCTGTGCTCTGTTGAATGATTTTAATTTTTGCGTACTCAATGATTTTGTGAAATTAGAAAAGAAAATCTAAGATTTTCATTGCTAATTTTTAGCTCACATGTCACAAAGTGACAAAGTGAGCTATTAGGATCACTCTCCGTCCGGCGTCGTGCGTCGTCAAACTTTATGTTGTGACCACACCAGGGGCCACATTTTTAGCTCAATTTTAGCAAAACTGGGTCAGAACGTTAATATCAACAAAATCTCGGACGAGTTCGATATTGGGCCATTTTCGGTAAAAAACTAGGTCACCAGGGCCAAATAAGGGAAAACCTTGTGAACACTTTAGAAATCACTGTTTTGACTGGATCTTCATGAAACTTTGTCAGAATGTTTATTTTAATAATATGTAGGTCAAGTTTGCTAATGGGTTATTTCCGGTGAAAAACTAGGTCACTAGGGCAAATTGCTGGAAAACCTTGTGAACACTCTAGAAGTCACTGTTTTGATTGGATGATCATGAAACCTTGTCAGAATGTTTGTCTTCATAATATCTTGGACGAGTTCGAACATGGGTCATCTTGGGTCAAAAACTAGGTCGCTAGGTCAAATCTTATGAAAAACCATGTTAACACTGTAGATTTCAGTTATTATTGGATCTTCACCAAACTTTGTCAAATCGTTTGTTTTAATGATATAACGGTCAAGTATAAATATGGGTCATCTGGGGTCAATAACTAGGTCACCAGGTCAAATCTTAGGAAAACTTTGTTAACACTGTAGATGTCACAGTTTTAATTGGATCTTCACCAAACCTTGTCAGAATGTTTGCCTCAATGATATGTGGGTCAAGGTTGAACATGGGTCAGCCGGGGTCAAAAACTGGGTCACCAGGTCAAATCTTAGGTAAAAATCTTGTAAAAGCTCTAAATGTCATGGTTTTAATTGGATCTTGGCCAAACCTTGTCAGATTGTTTGTCTTAATGATATTAAAGACAAGTTCAAATATGGGTCACCTAGGGTCAAAAACCAGGTTACAAGGTCAAATCTTAGGAAAACCTTATTAACACTGTAGATGTCAAATTTTGATTGTATCTTCACCAAACCTTGTCAGAATGTTTGTCTTAATGATATGTAAGACAAATTCGAACATGGGTCGTCTGGGGTCAAAAACTAGGTCACGAGGTCAAATCTTAGGAAAACCTTGTCTATGCTGTAGTTTTCATGGTTTTGATTGGATCTTCACCAAATTTTGCCAGAATGTTTGTCTTATTTATATGTAGGACAAGTTCTAACATGGGTCATCTGGGGTCAAAAACTAGGTCACCGGTTCAAAACAATGTTTTAATGAGTGAACAGTGATTGTCATGTGAGCGATATAGGGCCATCTTGGCCCTCTTGTTTGTTAAATTATGCAGTGCAGCTTAAAAACCTGCCACTAGTTACATTTCTCTTGTAAAAATGACTTAAGCTTAAATTCTGGATGTTTTGTGATTTACCTTCATTTACTGGATGTACATGTATGGAAGTGTCATTTTTTTAATTCAACAGAAATCTAGCAATACATTTGTGTCTGTCTATGAGAAATAAATCAATTGAATTGCTGTAACCAAAGTAAAGCATTACTGGTAAATGCAATCTGTTCATTTGCTTGTATATGTGTAATATCAAGAGGTAAGTTTTTCCAGCCAAGTGGAAGCAGGCAATGGTCAGGCCTCTGCTAAAAAAGTCTGATCTTGAACTAACATTTGCCAACTACTGACCAGTCAGCAATTTGCCATGTTTATATAAATTGAGTGAAATGGCTGCCCTCCATCGACTCAATGAACATGTTAATGAAAACAATCTCCTTCCTAAAAATCAGTCGGCATATCGCTGGTTTCACTCCTGCGAGTCGGCCCTTCTTTGGCTGATAAATGACATTCTTATACTGTTGACCACAACATTCTGTTAAATGTTCTTGAAAGTCAGTATGGTGTCTGTGGATCTGCACTGGAATGGGTGGATTTGTACCTGAGACCGCGTGTCGTTTGAGTGTGAACTCGAATGTGTCATCAGCTTGTGAACTTGACTGCAGTGTCCCCCAGGGAAGCTGTTTTGGCCCTTGGCTCTACTTGACGTACGCAGGGACTATATTTGACATTGTGCCTCCATCTATAACTGTGTACGGGTTTGCAGACGACCACACAGCAAATAAATGTTTTAGACCATCACCAACTGAAGAAGCCATGCAGTGCCATTCAAGATCTACAGGACTATGCTGGATGAACAATAACAAATTGAAAACGAACAATTTGAAGTCATGCACAGATCATTAAGTGTAACACTACAGCAATCAACATATGTGGCCATGTTATTAAATCACAAAATTGTATAAGGTATCTAGGTGCTTTTTTGGATGAGTCTCTAACTTTCAAAGACCATATTAAAAGAAAATGTAAAATTGCCATGCTGAATTATTTTAGGATTAAGAGCATTCGAAAGCATTTGTTGAAAGAAGCCACTGAAACTCTTGTTTTATCCTTGGTTATATCTCACTTAGATTATTGCAACGCTATTCTTTATGGCATCTCTCAATCTGAATTATCAAAACTTCAGCGTATACAAAATATGTGTGCTAAACTTGTGTTAAACCGTTCCAAGTATGATAGTTCCAGAAATGCATTATTTGATCTTTACTGCCTTTCTAATATAAAGCATGTATACGATTTAAGATTTTAACATTTGATAGAAAATGCACCATCTTATATAACCGAAATTTTGTCTCATAACGTGTCAAAACCTACGTTAAGATCATCAGTCTGAATCATCTGTTGGTTGTTATGAGGTTCCTTTTAATAAGTACAAGATTTTTTCAAAATTATGGAATGATGTACCTGTTAGCCTGAGGCAATGTGATTCTGTAGACATTTTTTGAAACATAAATTGAAATCATACTACTTCAAGAACTATTTTGCACTATTCTAACTGTGTGTAATTGATCAACTTGTCTACTACATGTACATTCAGAAGTGTATATTTGTATTTTTTCATCTGTTTTTAGTTTTTCATTGTACAACGCCATTGAATATGTATTTATATGTAGAAATAGACGTTTAATCAAATTTTCAAGTTGTATCAGAATTTCAGAGTGTTTTTAGCTCAATGATTTGAAAAATATGATAGCTATTGCATTTGCCTTTGCGTCGGCAATGACGTCAGCATTGCATATGGTTAAAGTTTTGCATGCAAGTTACTATCATGCACATATCTCAGTAACCACTCATGGGATTGACTTGAAATTTCATGTAAGTGTCCATGGGTATCAGACAGACAAGTAAGGTAACTCTTAGTTGGACTTATGGCCCTTTTTGGACTTAATATAATTATCAAAATTTGAAATTATATGATATCATAATATGTTTTTGTCTGTTACACTGTTTTACAGACAGCTTTTTTTAACTCTTTAACTACATAGATATTGGGAAAAGTTTGTTTATTATCAATCACTGAGAATAGTCAAGCATGCTGTCTTACTGACAGTTTAATCTTTAACAATTATTATATCCTGACAAACAAAGTTTGAGGGGGGGTATACTGGAGTCACCTTGTCCATCTCTGTGTGTGTGTGTGCGTGCGTGTGTGTGTGGGGGTGGGTTTGTATTACTATCTGGATGAGGTAGATTTTTGGTCATGAAATTATGTGACAATTTTAAGGGTACCATTTACAAGGTTTTACAAGGGTTTAGGGTTAGGGTTAGATCTCAATTAGTTGTCTATAAGTCATTACCAGTCAATTCCCCCCTAAAAAGGGGGTTTTTAGGGGACCTGAGGTACATACCGAGGTATACCTCGGTTAAATTTCTATGTTTTTGGCAAACAAAGTGAGGTACATTTTATAATGGAAAACCTCGGAAAGATAGTAAAAAAAGTTTGTGTGTGTGTGTGTGCATGCACCCACCCTGACCTATAACTCTGTTGTCCATATGAGGATGTTAAAAATATTTGGCAGAAATGTTCAGTTATACATGGGAATGTCTCCCGCGCAAGATTCAGTTTTGTACTGATGTTGATAATGTATGAGATGATAATGTTGATAATGATAAATGTGTCAGTAATGTTGATAAATGTGTCAGTAATGTTGATAAATGTATCAGTAATTAGTTTTAATAAGTTTATTAGATATATAATTAAGTAGCTTATTGTAATTTTGATTTTCTTCATTCTAACTGTATCACAAGATCTGTCATGATTTGTTTAAAGTCTGTTTTGACCAAAACTCAATCATACAGTTCTCAGGTTTATATCCTACACTGTACTTTGAGATTAATTATGTTGATTTCATTTGAATCCATTTTATCATCTTCATAATCAGTGTAGGTCAGAGATATTACCAGATGTGTTATAATATATTCAGATATGCCTATTACGGTATATGTGCCAATATTTCTGTTGATGTTAACAATAGGGCATGTGTTGTGTTTGGTTTGTATAGCTGACTGTGATACACTCTATTATATGACGTTTATATGGTTAGGTTTCTTACTACATGTATTAGTATATACTTGGGAGTATTTTGTTTACAGGACATGAAGTTTGTGTCACCTTAACATACTAAATGTTTCATGGTAATAATGAAGTGTTATGAATTAAGAACTTACAATGATCCACTTTATCTCTAGTCTTGATTACTGTTCTGATTATAATATTTTAGTGCCTGGGGATAGACCAATTTGTCTGTAAAAATGAACCATTGTTATCTGTGTTGTTGGTGCAAAGTGTTGTCATTGAGGAATCAAATTCTTGGTATAACATGTTGCAATCATATGCATGAGAAGCAAGTTATGATGGATATTGAGGTTGTAACCACAGAATTCACACTCACAATGTTATCTATACATATGTAGGAATGTAACAGGTTAATCTAAAGATTCAAACAGATTTTAATCTCATTTCTAGCATCTTCTCTTATAAAACCATCTTGTTTTTCAGTTTAACTTTAAATTCACCATAAAGAAACTAGGGCTATACATCAGTATGATCTAATGTAAGGAACATAATTGGTTTATTATTTTTGAAACTGAATCGATCTACAACAAAGAATAAACACTAACATGGACATGTACCAGTCATTCTACTTTGGATGTACAATCAAATGAATGCATGCCCTTGTGGTATTTGTAATAATATGTTTATAGGAAATGAAGTCCTGTCAGCCCTTTGATGACACAAGTTGGTTTTACATTTTGGCCATTTAAGTGCCAAAGTCTTTGATGTATCTGCCACTATATGTATTGTGATGTTCAAATGAAATAATTAATAAGATGTAAATGTCGAACAAAGCAAGTTGTACTGATTCATAAGGATTATATCTTTCAGTTGCTTATAATGCTAACATATACTAGTGTAGTGGTAAAACTACTCTGTGAATGTGTTGTGTATCTAACTTCACAGTACATGTTTTATTGTTGGTGTCAATATGTTTACCATAATAAACAGGTTAATCAGGTAATTTTGTACACTGGATGGCTGGACATTTTGGACTGTTTTGTTTACAGGATGTAGAAGCTAACACCAAACATTACTTATGTACTAGGCTAACACCAAACCTTGCTTTGGGAGATTACTTATGTACTGGTTTAGCTGTAAGTAGTCATCTTGATTATACTGCAACATTTATTTATATTAACATCAGTTTGTATTACTGAATTTGATCATACAGATGTTTTATGTTTGTGTATTTTTAAAAGTAAGTGTAACTACATGTATACTGATAGATAAGTTTTTACAAAGGTTATATGTTTACAACTTGTTTTAAATACATGTATCTTGATTTTCATCTCATCGGTTATTCTATTGTTGACATTTTTATGTCTTTTAATGTTTCTGAAGAAACAGTACCAATCATGTATTTGAATATTTGTACTGCTGATACAGCAATTAAGACATATTTATCTCATGATCATTTTACTCTTACATCATATAGTCAACCAGATACATTGGTCTTTGTCTTCATTTTATAATATCGGAGAAGTTAAAAAAAAATTTAAAAAATTTAACATTAGTCCACTTAAATTGAGACGTTTTGTTAAGGAGTTGTTGATTTTTGTACCAACAGTGAGAAATGTATCACTAAACGTTCTCATTTTAAGATTTTAAACAGCGTATTGTTGGTGTTATTGTATGGTAGAAGGTGACAATTCTTTATCATAAAATCCACCTCATTGTATATCATACCATTAATGCTGAAAATTGCCAAAATGGAAGTGAATGTAAAGGATTCAGGTTTATATGGGAACTTGGTCTTGATAGCAACTTGTACAAACTTCATACAATATGTTCTTTATCTTTCTTATATAGAGATTTACATGTCATTGTTATGCAACTATTGTGAGGTAATTCTATATGTTTTAATGCATAAGTAGATTGTGTTGTCTCATAAATTTAAATATGGATGCTATAACTTGCAGAAGTCCAACACAGACTTCACAAGTAGAAAACCTGACTGTTATTTGTATGCTCACTACCATTTTAACAGTTTTATGGGACACTCTTGAATGTTTGTTGATGGATGTTTGGTTATCAGTGAATTGCATAGTATTTATACATAAGAACATTGAAAATTTAGAGCATAGAGATCATACTCGAGTTGTTTATATTTTGGAGTCTGTTGTTTAACCATCTGATGTATATAGTAGATATTGTATCATATATTGTGTTGCCAAATGTATCACTTACATCTGTTTTCAGTCCTTCGTATCATATGACAAATTATTCCATAATTATGTTTTATCATTGTTACTGTGCACAATATGTATTGTTATCTTATTGAGAGAAAAAACAACCAAAAATGAAACCATGAAATGTTGTTGTATTTATAGTCATAGTTTAATGTAAACTGCAGCATAACATTGCTTGTTTTCTGTGTCCTAAACCTGAATGTACAAGATCAATCCATACAAAGATCAGGAGACCTAAAAAAAAAAATAGTAGAAACTCAATAATGGACTGGTATTTTTTCTGTCTAGAAATCTTGTGTCTTTGACCAGAAAATTTACCATTTGTTTCCTTATTTACTAAGAACATGTTAAACATGCCAGTATATAAATAACACATAGCTTACGAAGGCCTTGGGTAACAGTACTTTCTGAGGGCTGACATTTTTACTGTTACCCACAACGTAAGCTATGTGTTATTTATTTTATTACCCCAAACTTTTTTCAAGAAAATACTTTTAAAAAATTTACAATAACCCATGTGACAATAAAAAATACTGTTAGAAATTTACTATTACCCTGTAACAGGAAAAAAATACTGTTGAAAATTTACTATCATCCAGTGACAGTAAAAAAATGTTCAGTCACCTGGTACCATGAATGTAACAGAAAAATGTTACCTGTTTGCCTATGGGAAATTAACATTACGAAAAAAGTGAGGGGTAATAATATAAAGTTTTCAAAGTTTCAAAGTTTATTTTATTTAAGTACCGGAAGGTCTTTGACCCATGCGGCAAATATTTACAGTGTGACAAATTGACATTAATATATACATTTGCAATCATAAAATGAACATATACATATATAAATGAATACAGTAATTCTCACAACACATAAGCACAACCTCAAAAGAACGTACAATAAGAACACCATTGTAGTAACCCTAAACCGAAACGAAATGTATAGAGATACTCAGTGTATCCCATGTACAAACTGCGTACAGATTAATACATACGTATATAAAAATATGAATACAATAGACATAATCCATACAAAAATTTAACTCAAATATCCATCATAGCAGAAAGCAGTAAAATAAACATTACCAACAACGTATTATGACTATAAAAGTGTACACACCCTTGATTATTAATAGTTGAAAACATAAGTATGAACAATTCAACACATGTTTACCCAATGTATAGATTAATGTACATGTATACACAAACATGTATACAACAAACACAATGTAAAATAAACACTATTACCATTAACATATTATTTCAAATTGTACATACCCCTCACAAATAAGTTGACATCAATAAGTATGAACATTTTAACTAATGTATACACAATTTTAATACACACATATATGCACAAATATGCATACAACAAATACAATGTAAAAAAAACATTTCCAATAACATATTATAACAAATTTGGGCATACCCTTGATGAATAAATTGAAATCATTAAGTATAAGGATTCCAACTAATGTATATACAACATACAGGTTAATATACGTGTATTTCCAAGCGTACACAATTCATACATAAATCTTACCTCAAATATCTATCATAGTATAAAGTAGTAAAATTATCAGTACAAAACAATGTACTAATAACATAATTATGACAGATTGTGCATACCCTATACATATTTTACCTCACTATAACTATGAAAAATTTAACAAATTTATACACAAAGTCATGCTTACAACAATACAAAACGATATATAAGTATATATGGACACTACTTGTTATGCGTATCTTACGTTATTTCTTATATAAAATGCCTTTTGGATATAGATACTTAATTTTCTTAATAAGTTTCTATTTTCATTATTGAACAATTCAATTAATTTAAACATGCTAGGATTTGTTCTATAATACAAAGGAATATAACTGTTTCTTAGTTCAGAATATAACGCACACTCAAACAAAAAATGATACTCGTCTTCTAAAATGTTACAATTTACACAAATTCTATCATTTACGGGAGTTGCTCTTGGTTTATTCCACCTGCCTGATTCAATATGTAGTCTATGAGATGACATCCTAAGTTTAGAAAAATTAAATCGAAATTTATGTATGTTTAAAATATCTAAATATGATTGAAACTTAAAATCAGCTATGTTTTTATAAAATAATGCTCTACTTGAATCATTTAATCTACTCCGCCAGTTTTGCACGAATTGATCAGTTATTCTTTGTTTAATTAGCGATAAAAATATATTAACATTACCAATGTCTTTGAAGTACCAAGCATCATATAAACCAATATTACATAACAAATCTTTTAATAGGGAACACCAATTTTGTTTATTAGGATGCAATTCCATGTCTAATTTCAACATGTTATATACTTTTCTGTTGTATTTATTTTCATTAGTTCTTAATAATTTAATCCAATATTTTATAATCGTTATTTGTCTCAAAGTATGCAAGTTCAGACGACCTAGTTCTCCATAAACAAAATCATTTTGTGTATTTCTTTTGACACCAAGTAATCTTTTACAAAATTGTAAATGAACACGCTCGATCGAACTCCCTTGTATAAACCCCCATACCTGACTAGCATAATTAAGAATAGGCGATATTAACTTATCGAAGAGTTCTAATCTATGTCTTACTGATAAATCCGTGAATTTGTACAAATGTTTGTTCATTTTGAAAATACCTTTTAAAGCTTGACCAAATAAAACATTTTGAGCATTTGAGAAAGATCCACCCGAGCTGAAAACTATTCCAAGATATGTGAATTTATCGACTATTTCTAAATCAATATTATTATAATAAAACTTCGTATTTCTCGATATTCGTCCTGCCTTTCTGAAAATCATAATTTTTGTTTTATTTGTATTAACTACTAATTTCCATCTATTACAGTAATCTAAAAGTATATCTAAACTTGACTGCAATTCTTCTTTGCTATTCGCAAAAATAACAATATCATCAGCATAAAGAATCAGAAATATTTTGAAAGTATCAACATCAATGCCAGCGAGACCCTTATGTATAAAAATATCTTCTATGTCATTTAAAAACATTGAAAATAAAAAAGGTGAAATGCTTTCTCCTTGTCTTACTCCAAGGATACAATCAAAACTTTCACTTAATTGATTATGTAATTTAACCCTAGATTTAACCGCTGAATACATAGATTTCATAATATTTAACATATTACCCCTGACTCCAAGTTTGATTAGTTTTGTCCATAAATTATCTCTCGTAATATAATCAAAGGCCTTAGTAAAGTCTATGAACGCACAAAACAGTTGTTTACCATTATTCAAAACATGATTTATGATTCCATGCAAAACAAAAATATTATCAACTGTGCCTAAATTTGACCTAAAGCCTGCTTGCGCTTCTATGTATACATTGTATTTTTCAGCCCAATTAGTTAATCTATTGTTTAAAACCCTTGTAAATAGCTTTCCTAAAGTACTTAATAACGTGATACCCCTAAAATTATTTACTTCGTTTAAACTCCCCTTTTTATGTAGTGGTACAACGAACCCCTCCGACCAAGTAGCGGGAAAATATCCAACTTCAAATATTTTATTAAAAAGAGTCAATAAATGTGAGGACAAAGCGTGACTACCATGTTTAAAAAATTCGTTTAAAAACATATCTGGACCAGCAGATTTATTTGTATTTAGCTGTTTTATAGCCTTAATTAATTCATATAAAAATAGTGTGGGTCTGGCAGACAAATTAAATCTCAAAACTCCCTTTTTCATAACAGATATTATAGTTAAGTTAAAATTGTGTGAAACTGTTATGAGACCAACTGTGTACCTTCTGCTAATGCCACATTCTGAATTGCATACAACAAAACAGAGAAATATATTACTTAATAAATAAGTTAGTTTGAGTAAAAACTTAAGTTTTTTGTGAAACTGGTGCTAGATTCTATCATCTAAAAGCTCATGTCATATTCTAATCAAAGGGGTTTGTCACGAAAAAAAATCCAAAACATTTTTTTTCCATGTAGCCCATACGACAATTCGAATTTTATGTTATAAACTTCCATGTTATTGCAATGCAGTACAAAATATTTAATTCATACATGGTGCAACGTATGGGCTACTCAACACGCTAACAGAAAATGTATACTTTTACTGCCTTAAAAGATATTTTAAACTCGCTATTGAAGATTTTTCACACGAAAAATGGTCAAATTTTACAAAACGACACACTGTCGTAAAATCGCAGCGTGTACAAATCTATAGCGAAACTGATAAAATACAGGTAAAACTTCATGGAATGAGACATTATTCATAACCAAACATTATGTTTATATCATATATGGTATAATTTACTAACTGCTAATGATTTCACATCTCGGGATGCACTTTTAATGAAGAATTTACGTTTTTGTTCACTTTGTCGTTTTCTTTATTTTGCTTCCTTGATAGGTCACGTGACCAGTGCCGGTATACCCGCTGCTGTGCACCATCCAAAACGTAAACAAAAAGCCGCCATCTTGAATGAAAAAGGTAATATTTTGTTTATTTCTTCGATTTCGCTTTTCTTTCAAATTTCTGCTATAGCAAAGAACATGCTACACAATTTTCTGGACACGTTGATACCCATAGTATTTAGTAGGTACCTCTGGTATAAAAGTTACCTTGGACAAGAAAATCGAATCGAGAGAAAAATTCCGTGGTGCACAGCAGCGCATTTAGTATTTTTCGATCTTTTTGTCCAGAAAATTGACTTGTTCGCATGTCGACGCACATTTTTATCCTTAAGTTGTAAAACAGAAGCTTAGAATTAGACTTTTGGTACATATAGCAACGTATTTTCTAGTATAATGAATTTCTGAGTTATTTGGTGGACAGCAGTGTGGGAATAAGAAGGGTGGACAGCAGCGCAAACGGGTGCACAGCAGGAGCTTTTTTGCGTACTTGAGAATCATAAATCTGTTTCCCCAAAATCAAGACTGCTCCTGTATAACACTACATGTATCAATAAACACAAAGTATAGCATACACATTTGCAATTATAAGTATCGGATATGTTTCAATAACTATATGTTTTTTATTCAATCAGTAATCACCAGTTCGACACGAGCCAAAGGAAGCGACTTGCTGGGCGATGGAAATACGACCATGTTACGTTTGAGAAGAATGCAGCGCTCAAAGGGTCTTTGGGAGTTTACTGGGAAAGAGCAAGATGCAACATGTCCAAGATGTTACCTTGCCAACAGATGGGAATATCCGATGATTGTTATGTTTGACTATGTGACATCAATTGGAGAACAGTATCTAGTGTTTAGAATATTGATAAAACATTGTAAAGTACAGTGTACGGACTTCATTGCATCAAATTGTCGAATATTGTACATGTAGTTGTTGTATGAAATGTTTTTTTTGGATATCTTTGTATATTGACTTTATAAGTATTTTAATAAGAAGTACAAAATGTAGTTTACAATACAACTTACGTGATGAGAAATATAGGCACCAAGTTTTTATAGCATATGCATGGCTCTCGGGTTTTTGAAGTAGTTTCAAATGACAATATTTGACCCCTTGGATAGCTGCATATTCCTACTGAGGATAGTTTGTACAGTTATAACATTAATGTTTATGTGCATGATTTGGAAGTGTTTTTACTTTATTATGTTCATGTATCTGTTTATAATTTTATATCATGTTAACCCTCTGTCGATGGATCGTGTAGAAAAGGAAAAATAAAATCATGTACAAATGTATGTTTATTTGCTTTATGCAATAGAATTTGTAAAACAATATTAGAATGCTGAATCATCAAAAACATAGACAACTTGGTCAAATTTCAAAGAATCACATTTATATAAGTATCATTATTACAGTTGACCATCATATTTCAGTAACCATAAAATCATAGACAATTATCATTGAGCATCACATTTCAATAATCAAAATAAAACAACTCAGTCAATAATTATTCAGCACAATGTTTTTAGAACAGCAATAGAACCCAAAGACAGTAATAAATAAACATCATTATTTCAAAATAATGACTAAAATCACAGAAATAATAATTGAGTTATCTATCCGAATCTTTTTAATGCTTTTAACAGTTCCATGTGTTTGCGGAGGTGGCATACATAAGCAAATTCTCTGTCGCAAGTATCACACTTGAACTGTTTTTCCTTGTGCAACCGATTTTCACATACTGAGCAAGGTCGTGGTCGTGCTCTGTGCTAAACTAGTTGCATGTTTTACGTCACCATGTTGGTTACCTGTCATAAGATTTGTAGTTTTAAAGTTATGTTTTATTATTGATACAACGTTGATAATGTAAATTTGTAAAGCATGATAGTTAAAATTGATTATTTATAACTAATAAATGATGTTATTTAAAGTATACTCGTATCATTATTTGATATTTTATGAAAAGACTTAGTTATATGTATGTTTCTTACATAATGTATTGGTCTTACATAACAGATCTATCACAAGAAAAAAATAGAAGATTGAATTTTTTTTTAATTAATACATGCATCTGCTTGGCTGTGTCCGGTCTCCGAAAACATGGGCGTTCGTGCACCACCGCTATATGTCTAGTCTGCGGCTCCTAAGTGGCCGCACGTGTTCATCTTTCTAAAAGTGCACAAAAAGATCATTTAATTCTTCATCACTAGAAAATGAATTTCATCAACAAATTCCAGAAATTCAGTTCATATAAACGAGTAATTATGAGAGCCTGCATACATCCATTTCACGAAAAGTAAACAAAGTTTTGATGTTGTAAAGAGTTACAAGTATTTAACGAATGGTTATTCAGGAACAGTCTCAAGTACGCAAAAAAGCTCCTGCTGTGCACCCGTTTGCGCTGCTGTCCACCCTTCTTATTCCCACGCTGCTGTCCACCAAATAACTCAGAAATTCGTTATACTAGAAAATACGTTGCTATATGTACCAAAAGTCTAATTTTAAGCTTCTGTTTTACAACTTAAGGATAAAAATGTGCGTCGACATGCGAACAAGTCAATTTTCTGGACAAAAAGATCGAAAAATACTAAATGCGCTGCTGTGCACCACGGAATTTTTCTCTCGATTCGATTTTCTTGTCCAAGGTAACTTTTATACCAGAGGTACCTACTAAATACTATGGGTATCAACGTGTCCAGAAAATTGTGTAGCATGTTCTTTGCTATAGCAGAAATTTGAAAGAAAAGCGAAATCGAAGAAATAAGCAAAATATTACCTTTTTCATCCAAGATGGCGGCTTTTTGTTTACGTTTTGGATGGTGCACAGCAGCGGGTATACCGGCACAGCTTAATTCTGATAGGATGAGCGATACTGTGTGGTATTTTTTTAGGTATGGTTCCCGATAGCGCAGTGAAAAGGATAAAGTGCACAGGGTACAAGTAAATTGTAAACAAATACCAGCAGAGTATCGCTCAAGCTTTCATCACGAGTTAGGCGATTGTCATGTGACCCGTCATGGAAATAAACTTCAAGAAGCCAGCTAATTGAACAAAAAATACGCAAATTCTTCGCTAAAAGAGCTATCCGAGATGCGAAATCATTGGCAGTTAGTATATTACAGTGTTTTATTATGAATTAAGGCCCATTCTAAGAAGTTGTGTCAGTAATTTAACATTTCCACTCTGTACATGTATACCGATATACACGCTGCGATTTTACGACAGTGTGTCGTTTTGTAAAATTTGACCATTTTTCGAGTGAAAAATATTCAATAGCGAGTTTAAAATATCTTTAAAGGTAGTAAAAGTATACATTTTATGTTAGCGTGTTGAGTTGCCCACACGTTGCACTATATAATTATGAGTTAAATATTTTGTACTGCATTGCAATAACACGGAAGTTTATAACACGCATTGGAAAATTCGAATTGTCGAAGTTCTTTCCCGGGTATGACTAAACAGCAGACATCCGGATGTCCGCGGACATCCAACGGACATCCATTTTCGTTTGTTTATTTATGGAGTAACAGTCAATTATGTTAATTATTACTGTTTTTAACATGTTTATTTTTAAATTATGAACATTATGCTCATTTTCAAATATTTGTTAAACAGTTATGTAGCACATTTAACCCAAAACACCGTATTAGAGAACGGATAAGTATACGAGTTATCCCAAAGTTAACCGGTTACCATTTCGGTAGTGAACGGAATGGACTTAAATTTCCTTTTATAAACGTATATATAATTATTTTTCTTAAGATAATGGATTTGAATGATTAATTAAGATAATTCTAAACAATTTGCGCAATTGGATGTAGTAAATTAATTCGTTATTAAAAGGAAAAGAAGAAAAACGAACATGACATGTTATGGTTAGACCATATCCGCGGATATGATCGATACTTGACTTACTCAATAAGAATTTAAATATATTTCAGTCATTATAATAATGTGTTTAAACTTTAAATGATGCATGTTATTTGAATGAAATACTATCTAATTAAAAAGGAAAATAAAATTGAATACATGTACAGTGATAATTAATAGAATTGACCGTTACCTGCTTATACACTCATAAGAAAATGGATGTCCGTACGTTGATGTCGGCGGACATCCACGACTGTTACTGGTACTGTATGAGTCTAAACAGCGATGTTTTGTGCTTCTTTCCCCCAGTAATACATATCAACATTATTAATGATTCATGTTGCTCGGATAAAACATCACATTAAAAAAATACCATATAAAATTCAGTATATAATTGAACATAACTACTGGTCGACGTATAAATTTATTTTTAGAAAATGGATGTCCGCGGACATCCAAGGATATTCACTATTTTGACTAAAAAGCGGTATTCTATACTTCTTTCCACCAGTAATGCATTTCAACATTATAAATGTTACATATGTTACTAGGGTAAAACATTATATTAAAAAAATACCATATTAAATTCATTTTAATGAATATAATTTAACGTGACTACAGACATACAAATTTATTAGTAAATGGATGTCCGTCGCGGACATCCACGGCTATTTTGACTAAAAAGCAAATATTTTGTATTTCTTTCCACCAGTTATATATATCCGTCAATTATGAGAAAATGGATGTCCGCGGACATCCACAAATATTCGCTACTTTGACTAAAAAGTGAATATTTTGTACTTCTTTCCAACAGTAATGCATTTCAACATAAAAATGTTTCATGTTGCTCGAGTAAAATATCATATTAAACAAGAGGGCCAAGATGGCCCTATATCGCTCACATGACAATCACTGTTCACTCATTAAAACATTGTTTTGAACCGGTGACCTAGTTTTTGACCCCAGACGACCTATGTTCGAATTTGTCTTACATATCATTAAGACAAACAGCCTGACTAGGTTTGGTGAAGATACGATCAAAATTTGACATCTACAGTGTTAATAAGGTTTTCCTAAGATTTGACCTTGTGACCTGGTTTTTGACCCTAGGTGACCCATATTTGAACTTGACCGTTATATCATTAAAACAAACGATTTGACAAAGTTTGGTGAAGATCCATAATAACTGTGAAATCTACAGTGTTAACATGGTTTTTCATAAGATTTGACCTAGCGACCTAGTTTTTGACCCAAGATGACCCATGTTCGAAATCGTCCAAGATATTATAAAGACAAACATTCTGACAAGGTTTCATGATCATCCAATCAAAACAGTGACTTCTAGAGTGTTCACAAGGTTTTCCAGCAATTTGCCCTAGTGACCTAATTTTACTACAGAAATTACCCATTATCAAACTTGACCTACATATTATTAAAATAAACATTCTGAAAAAGTTTCATGAAGATAAATGCAAAACAGTGATTTCTAAAGTGTTCACAAGGTTTTCCTTTATTTGGCCCTGGTGACCTAGTTTTTGACCCCAAATGGCCCAATATCGAACTCGTCCGAGATTTTGTTGATATTAACGTTTTGACCCAGTTTTGCTAAAATTGAGCCAAAAATGTGGCCCCTAGTGTGGTCACAACAAAAAGTTGGACGGAGAGTGATCCTAATAGCTCACTTTGTCACTTTGTGACTTGTGAGCTAAAAAACATATTAAATTCAGTTTCAGTGAATATAATATTGAACGTAACTACTGACATATGAATTTATTAGAAAAATGATGTCCGCGAACATCCACGGATATTCGCAACTTTGACTAAAAGCGAATATCTTGTACTTCTTTCTACCAGTTTTATATTCATTTAAAATTTCATGCACACGGGTAAAACATTTTTTATTTAATAAGAACATTTTAAACTTAGTTGTAGAGAATAGAATAGAACTAAACTGCTTACATATTTATTAGACAATGGATGTCCGCGAACTTTAAATTGTACATGGTATTTTGTTTTACAACAATGTATGTGATGTACCGGTACAGTATCGAATTGATCGTAACATCTTGTATATTATTTAATTAAACCGGAGACGTAGATCCATAACATATCTATGTCTCTGATTAAACAAAGAATGGATGCCGATGGCTGTCCGCCAACATTAGCTAATATCCGCAACTATGAATTCGAATATGCAAAGTACTATCGGAACTTGATTTTTCCATATGAGACAAGTCACTGGTGTTGCTCGCATCACAACAATGACTGTTAGGAGAAATCCTAAATTAGGAACTGTACAATCAATGGATATTCATGCTTAGGTATTAACATTGTCGTCAATTTATGTACATATTCTGATATTCATATACCAACTTTCATCAATCTAGCATGCATACTTACTGACCTCTTCAGCAAAAGCGAAATAAGAAATATTTTATGCAAATTTTTGTTTGTTTCCGACCTCATTATAATAAAGTGAGAGTAGGAACGGGAGCCATGAGAGTTATGGAGCCACGGAGGCTAAGACCGCACATTTGTACGTCTTTCCCCCAGTTATATATCCATTTAGAATTCAAATGAATACCTGTATTTCTTTCAAATAATGAAAATGTTAATTAACCTCTATATAATGACGTAGGATAGCATATAATTCCAGTCATGCAAAGATCTGCTTAATTCTGCAATATCAACTAAGATAACATCCAGCACCACGCCACGAGGTTGTTCTGTTAACATGGACCGTTATTTTCCGCATTTTATATGTTTTCGTTGAAAGTTTTCATTGTCAAAGGTATTGAGTGTTCATAAATGATTTCAGATCATAGTTATATACTGAAAGTTATTATGTTAATCATTACTATTTTGCAATTATAAACATACAAATTTACAGACAAGGCCGGGGTAAAAGTTAATTATCCACTTTGCACATAAATGAGAATTATCAATTTAGCCAACCCGTTCAGTTAGTACCTTGTTGTCACACGTTTTAACAACGGAACAAGTACGTCTGAATATTTATAACGTGTGCAGTTCTAGGCTGCCCTGACGAAACGAAATTCAAGGAAGAAATCTGTACTGATTATACATTGTATCTGATCAATAGTATCGATAACTCATGAACTAATGACAAAATCAGCAACGCGATAAATGATTGTATCAATATTCAAATATACATTATCACATGGGTAGAAAACTTAGGACGAGAAGCACAGACAACAGCGTCGGACCCTATGGAGCAATTTAGGAAACCAGTCTTTAACTTCGTTTGACAAGGATTTAAATAATAAAGTTGAGAAGCATAATCAAGATATCAATTAGAATGAAATAAAAAGAAAAACTATGACGCCATAACCTTAATTAAATAAGATCTGAACAGATTATTTGAACTGAATATTGTTTCATAAAGATTATTTCCGTGAATTCAGTCTATAATACAAATTCATAAGGAGTGCACATAAAATGCTGGTTATAGATAGATAGCACCCTTTTCATACCAGTACGTCATGTAAAGCGCTTTACATATATCGCAGCCACGAGGGCGCAGGTGCATTCTCTACCAGTGCTGATAAAGCATGATCAGACTAGAGGGACAGGCTGAGAGAAGCCCCAGAAGGGAGAGGTAGATATATATGATACAGACATGTCCGGCTCGGGATGCGCCTAGCTCTTATTCCGAATAGACGGTCTGATTCTTTAATGTACCTGATGTATAGCGCAGATACATAGCTCATGTGGACCTTTACCAGTACTTATACAGTCCACAGATATAGCGGGAAATACTATTAATAGAATTTCAGAAATCGCCTAGGCCGGAAATCGAACCGGGGACCTCTGGGTTGGCAGCTCAGCGCGTTACCACACACTTATATTCGCTATATAAATGCTATGTTAGCGGCTTGACGTTTCACTTTCCATAACAAATAAATCAATTCATGTTCATACAAGGACTCAAATAAGTTAAGAAACTAATGTACATTTGTAACGTTATTAAGGTTTCAGTTATATAATTGCAGTCTTGAAAACATTGGTAAGAATTAAAAAGGCGTTTCAGAAAGCTTTTATTTATTTAGCTGACGCTTCCGTCTTTGATGTCATGTATATTCTTTGTTCCAGGCCATTCTATGTGATTATAACGTAGTAAAGTACTCAGTATTGTACAATTATTTTAAAAGCATCGAAGGCTAAATTTGAATTAAGTGAAGATGCTTTATTCTTTTATAAAATATGTAGATATTGTTTTATATGATACACTATAAGAATGTGGTTCATCAAGTTTGTCTTACGAAAACTAAGATAATTAGTGACAAATACCTCCACATGCTGCTTAGACCTTGAAGCTACAATCATGGGAGTTGAGCCGAAACATCGGAAAATGAGAGTTCAGTATTTCAAATACTAAAATAAATGAAAAAGTTACAGCGCGGACACGCTGAAAAGGCCAAAATTATGATTTTTGAACTAAGTGTGACCTCGACCTTGGAGCTACAGATAGATAAATTTGTTTCATCTTATTACCAGATATATCGTAGAACTGTGTACAGCTTTTTTAAAAGCTATTTTTGTACATATTGAATTGTAAAGCATCGTACATATAGAACATTACAAAATTCTGTTATACTTGTTTGATCATTACATTCAGTTAAGGTGGATCGCGGGTTTCCTCCAGAAAAATGGTATTTTTTTAGACGTCAACGCACGATAATGAAATTTTGCATAAACATCCTTTAATGTATTGGCTAATGCAGACATGATATATTCAAATGATATTTCCATGGAAACCAAAGAAAATGGCCACCTAGCGGACCGGTATGTTTTTCGTTGATTTTCGCGTTATTTTCTGTATTGCTCCGATAATTTTGTATTTTAAGTTATGCAATTTATTTAACTACTATGCTGAATCATTTACAAATCCGAAAAAGTCAATAATATTTCATTTCGCCGTCAATAAATCTTAAAAGATGTCGTGCGAACTCTGCAGGGGTGGCAATTTACAATGCCAAAAAATGAGACATTTTTCTTTCAGTTGCGTCAACAGTGAAAAAACGGTCCGATGAATTTTTTTTAAAAAACTCAGTAGAGATTCTTAAAATAATTTGAAAGACTTTAAAAAAATAAAAACATATGGTCACCGACTTCGTTTTCGCTACATTTAAACTTATTTGAACACGGAAAAAAGCTAAAAACGTTGCCATAAAATACAAGGTCGACGTGACGTTAAGCCAAAATATGTCAGTAGCAACTAAGAATTCGCAACGTCACGTCGATCTTGTATAAAAACGTTGACGTTTTTAGCCTTTTTCCAAGTTTAAATAAGTTTCATTGGCGCGAAAACGAAGTCGGTGACCATATTGTTTTATCGTTTTAAAGTTTTCTAAATTGTACAAAGAATTTGTTTTGCGTTTTTTTAAAAAATTCATCGGGCCGTTTTTTCACTACTGACGCGGTCGAGAGAAAAATGTCTCATTTTTGGCATTGTAAATTGCCACCCCTACAGAGTTCGCTCGACGTCTTTTAATATTTAATGGCAGCAACATGTAACATTACTGGCTTCTTCGGATTTGTAAATGATCCAGCATTGCAGTTATGTAAATTGCATAACTTAATACACAATATTATATGAGCAGTACAGGAAATAACGCGAAAATCAACGAAAAACACATCGCTCCGCTAGGTGGCGCTTTTGAGCGGTTTCCATGGAAATATCATTAGAATATATCATTTCTGCGTTAGCCAATACCTTAAAAGTTGTTCATGCAAAATTTCTTTATTGTACGTTGACGTCTAAAAATATGACCATTTTTCTGGAGGAAACCCGCGATCCACCTTAAAAGATCCTGGACACGGTGTCAATTGTGTTATACATGTATCAGTGACATTATGCAGTACATTATCATGATTACGTCTAAAGTGCTACATTGGACCGCGGTATTTGAACCCGAACATAAGCCATAAGCCACTGTTCCATCGGGAAAAAGGCATACGGGCAGTAAATACCCAACAAAAATATATGTAATATATTAGTATATAGTGTATTGAAGTTGGAGAATCCTCATGTCAGTAGAATTGATGTCAAAATGTCGTAGAAGAGAATTAGTGATGCGTTATGTAAATACAAACAAGTTAAAGGGGGAAAATATGCTATCCTTTTTATAACAAAAACAGCTAACAATTGTTTAGTGTTTGGGCAAAATAATTTGATGGTTCAGGTAAACAGCAATATTTTTGTGAAAAAAAATTAAGAGCAAAATGACAGTTATTCCGACCAATTATTGTACTTACTTGATTCCAACCGTTTCAGCTGAAACGTCGATACTATGGACATACAGTACAACCTCTCCAGATCGGCCCTCCCTTGAACATCAATCTCCCTACAACGGCAGCTTGATTTTCAACTACGCGATTTAACTATTGTTTCAGCCTCTCCAGACTCCAGAGCAACAACCTCTCAACAAAATTATAAGTATAATTTTGCTACTCGCAAAGGGTGTTGCTTTGGAGAGGTTGCACTGTATTCCATTAATAGTACCACTGGGGGCCAACGACGTATCACGAGAGGCGGTTCGCATCGAAAACATGTGCATGTTATGCAACGAAATTTTATGTAAACAGTCTCTGGTTTTCTGACCTCCACATGCCATTTTGAAATGTTTTACCTGCAGGGGGACGAAATGTTAGTTTTTTGGATTGTCTTGTTAGTTGTTTTTATTAAGTTTGTATTTGCCGTTGTAAAATGCGTTTTCTGTACAATGATTGCGTTGTCATTCATCAAATAATGGCAGATTAGTCCGTTATTCTGGGTAAAAAACAGTTTTCCTCAAAATTATTGTGACATGAAAGTATGATGAAACCCATTTGTAAAATATTTAGCACTCATGATACAGGCATCATGTCTGTGAACATAACTTAGCATCTCCCAACCTCTTATCAGATTCAATAGAATGTATACACGTTAATATAACAAGGCCTTTCGCACTAGACAAGTGTGTATGGTGTCAACTGAAGTCTCTTTTTGATGTATATGTTACTAACAGAGTGTGTGATGTTTCAGTCTGAAGTCAAATGTGTATATCAATTAATATTTTGTAGTTGACAGATATCTATTTAATTATGTGTGATGGTCTAAAGAGAACAGTTAAAATTGTTAGATGGTCTTATCATTTAATAACTGCATTATAATAGATTTAGACACATACTTATATAATTTACGAGTTTGAACAATTTAGAAATCTGCTGTTATCTAAAAAGTTTGATTGCATTTCTTCGATTCGTTAACATCATTGCCCCATTCATTAGTATCTATAGCAATGTTGCACCGTGCTCGTCAATCCAAGCGTGATTTGCACCGAATTGGCCAATATCCGCCATTTGAAAAAAGGTAACCCAGTCTTGACGACGTCTACGGTCAGTTATAATGCCCCCATCACACCAGAGCACGTCCGCACCACGCTCGCAAAGTTCCTATCACGTCCTGAAAATTTTGATGGCCGTGGCAGGGACGGGGTCAAACTCGAAAAGAAATGATGCACTCAGGCTCGCACTACGCCCTTACAACGTCTTTGCCAGGTTCTCACTGCGTCTATCACATTGCCAGTAAGTTCATTACACGTGCAGCTTCCCGTTGTCACCAGGTCTATTGCGTTAATACTACGCCCAAATTATGTGCTCACTACGTCCATGCAGACTGAACTGCGCTCTCCCTAGGTCCCAATAACGTCATCATTGCATTCACTAGCTCCGTATGTATACACTGTACCATATGTGTCCATTTATATTAACTGGTCATGATGGCCAAACAGAAGTCTTCTTTCTGCTTATAGTCATGCACTAACGCAACATAATCTAAGTTGCTTCATGTTTCTTTTTCTTCTATTTCTTATTTAGAAAACGACGATTTCAGCATCCAAATGGCTTGTCAGGTGGTACAATAACAAAATGCATTCATTTGCTAACGTCCTGTCAGGACGCGGTGGGTGTGGTGCAATCGTTGCCCTAGTGTGATGGGGGTATAATTAGAGTAGATGTGATGGATTGAAGAAGCTTTTGTAATTGTACTAGGGTCTCTTTTATTGTTTCATCGGTAACGTTAGAGTCTACTTTTTCAAAGTCCTCTGCGTCTGAGCATAGTATAGTTGTGTCCAATTGTTCCGTCAGTTCAGCACTATCTGGTTGAGAAACTTCTGTACATCCCGGATTCCGCTTGTTTCAGGAACAATTGGCAATGGACAGACTTAGTCGGTGTGTTCACTTTAAAAAATTTCCATATTGGTCTGTCACTTGTTACATTATTTGTAGGTTTTAATTTTTCCAGTTTCCGTGATCGTTGTCATGTCGTCGATGTTGTAGATAACGTAATGGTCCTTAATTTTAAGTAGCATTGTGAAATTTAGTTGTACCTCTATCATCTGCTTCCCTCATGAACGTAACGCTCTATATGCTGGAGTTTGCACAGTGTCATTGCGCTTCTAAAATGCTGGAAAATGGTGACCGGCAGTACATACACACCGCGTGGTCTGTATCCTGAAATTGATTTTGACTTCAGTGAGCAACGTACACATGAAGAGTGACCTTCGTTTAGCACCATACACACACTCTGTGAGAAACAAACACAGTCGTAGTATGCCATAACCCCGTTCATATGTGCTTATTACACCTACAGAACATTTCTAATGAAGACAAAATGATTGAATAAGTAAACCTTACCCAGTAAGCATAAGAAATGATACTCACGAACAATATTTTAATGAAAAATCTACCAAAACAAGACTGTCTACGAACATCCCTAACTTCTGAGCTTAATTCATACGTAATTGGTACTCAATGAACTGCATACAACTGTTTCATAGTATTAAACGTTTCTACTCACCATGTTTCGTGCTTGGAATATGATATTCCAGCAAAATACAATGTCACTAACTACGAGAAATGTCGTCCTTAGCTTTTCAACCACGTTATGTGTACATAACATGTGTCGTTTGTCGTTGCATAACATACACATGTTTTCGATGCGAACCGCCTGTCGTGATACGTCGTTGGCCCCCAGTGAGTACATGCAATACATTTGCGATGCCTTTCAAAATGTTTTTAGGGTTAAAATGTCCTGTGTATTTTCCCCGTATTGTTAATAAAATTCTTAAAATTATCTTAATAAAGTTCATTTTGCAAAATGGTAGGTAGGAAATGTTTTTATGAGTACTTGGAACCAGCGTACCTGTATGTAGTCATATAGGCTCATAAAGATAATTCCACAGCCTTAAAAGAATTTACATTATGTTTATATATTATGACGCCGCATTTAATTTACCAATTTTTAAAAGATGTTAATTAATACATTTTTAGTCGCTTAAATTTACACAGATAAAAGCAGTTCCGCCCGTATTTTTATGTTAGGTATTTATGGTCAATTGTTATGTGAATAAAATTACACGATCAAAATGCGTCGGAATGTTGGCATTTATAGTTATGACTTCATATTATGTAAATCAATCGTCAGAATTCAAAATTTATTATTACACTTTTCTTATAACAAACATGGTTTAAACATTCTGGTTGGATACTTTTACACCCGTCGCTTGATGCATTGAAACAGAGACGTATAAATGTATAATACGTCTCTGATTGAAATAAGAAAGTATATTTTAGTTCATAATTGTGACACTAGTATTAATGATGTATTTATTATACCAATTTATTTGACCCGTAATATCATTTCGAATTGACATCAGTAGAACCGATATAAAATATACAATAGACGTAAGTTAACAAAATATGTATGGTAAATTTATGGAGATTAAAGATGTTTTCCTTAATGATTTAATTTTTTATGTATTTTACGGCCGACAATTAGCGTTTATTTTAGAGAATCATTCCTTTTTTCTTGTAATAATGTCGCATATGTATATATATCTAAGATTTAAGTATCTTAGTTTCAAATGACAGATTAAAACATTAGTTACTATACACAGGTGGGTGTGGCCACACTCGTCTGTCTTTACAACAGACTTTGATTGTCAGGTTAGATCAACCAATCACATTACAGGACTGGTGTGGCAAAGGAGTGGTCGCTATCTTATCTGCCTAACACCTCTCTGACCATGATCAATACGTATGATGTGATTAGATAAAGATCAGACTACCTAAATACATGCATGTCCTAATCATTATTATACATGTATACATTGTTTAAATAATATAAATACATAGTAAATAGGGTGAAATGATGTAGCTGTCTAGATAATGCATTGACTATGAATCAATAAAATTTCATTACCATACTTTTTGCTAGGGTCATGTCTGCAGACACTAAAGCTGACCGGATTCGACTAATACATGTGACAAGGGACTATAAAAGAAGGGGGGTGGGGGCATTTACGGAGGAGTTGTTCAGTATATGAGTATTTTGAGAGAAATTTTCGCAGGATAAAGTAAAATAAGATTCTAAGGGAAATTACTATAATTACTGCTTTAAAAAATAAGATATGGATAATCGGGGTACTAATAAGCACAAAACATGTTTAAAGATAAAATATCGTCCAAGAACAGATGTAGGGTGAATAGATTAGCAATTATTAATTTATTACCTACACTAACATAAACTTACATCCTACGTATAAAATTGAATGGGATAATTTACAAATAAATAAAACATGACATTGCAAAATATTAAAACAGACTTTTGGCGTATCACATCATTTTGAATGAAGAGAACTGTCAGTTTTTCAGTCAATGTTTAGACATTCATACAAATGAACTTTCTCAAATAATGCCACGTATTATTAGATGGTCTTTTATAATTAAATATTTGATTAGTAATGCAATTTTGTAAATAAATTAAGATAATAATGTTAGTCTTGTTAGCATTGTATGTTCATGAATGAGACATAAGTATGAATGTACAAAATGTACGGTAGACGCATTCCTAATTTAACAGAATTTGGTTACACCTACCTAAATGAAATTGCTTTAGTGAACATGTATGTTTATATATGTATGTATTTTTACGCCTCGTACCCTTTTGCATGAATGTAATACCTCATGTTTACATGTTTATACTATGTATATTGCATGTATTGAGAGAAATAAAGGTATGTTATGTTATGTTTTCTCTTCCATTTGAAACCAAACTGACGATCATGTCACATAATTACACATCCTTTTATCCATATACAATATGTATAATCAAACAATCTTGAAATTAATGTGCACCAAAACTTACTACGAAATATTGTATCGATTACTATATATTTATGTGTATTTTACCCAATAAGCATTAAGAAGCAGTTTATAGCAAAATACAGAATTATTAAAGATTTTGTCACATACAAATTACATCTTATCTTTATATGAGGTGAAACATAGCACACAACATTATTTTATACAGTTATTCTATATAAGATTTAAACAGTTGTGCCATAACCTTACATGCGATATAATCTTGTGCGACGTACGCAATTAGATGATCGATACAGAGATAATCAGGAGACTGTGCGGTCGGAACAACAGGGGGTTACGTACGACCGCTGTGGTGTGTGGCGTTAATTACAATTAAGAAGACAAGTGTTGTATTGGACATAGACCATACATACATTGCTAGTTTTACGACGAAGCATCGATTCCCAGTCTTGTATACTCATAGGAATAATTAAATATGTTTGTATGTTATTATAACAGTATTCAGTTAAAATCTGAATTTTAATAGAACTTCACGTTTATCCATATTCTGTCTATTAAAGAACTAGCTATAATTCCAAATCTCTCATTAAGATTTTATACTGATTTTTTTCCCGAAGATATTTCAGGATAAAAACAGTTTCTCTTTTTGCTTGCGTCAAACTTATTTCTAACGTCTCATATACTTCCCAAATTGTACCGATAAAACCTATCGATCACATTTTTCTCACTTTTCACACCATGTATATTAATTCTATACTATTTATTGTATACCATCGTAACATACTCAAATGGTTCTGGTTTAATAAAGTAAAGTTGAACAAATTAATACCAAATCATTTAACTTGTTTGGTTTGGGCCGAATACGTATATGATTATAAGCATAACTTAACGCTAAATTATATTCACTATGACCGTATGGTTAACACTAGGGATGTCAACCGGAGTCCGGATATCCGAACGTTCGGATCCCGTTCCGAAGTTCGGATCCGATTTTTGGATCCGGATGTTCGTATCAAAATACTACCGTCGTCTAAAATACGTATAAATGTTGCTGAAATCGACTGTCATAAAATATAATCAAAGTGTCGAACACATGGGGTGCAATTAAGTCGACGTCGTCATGGTGATGACACATAGTATATGCTAGGCCTACAATATACACCGGTGACACTACTGACATCCTATATCAACATTTTACTTAAAGTACGGTATATTGCGATTTTATTTAAATGTTAAAACTGAATAATAGTAATGACGATTAATTTTTCACACGTCTTATTATAATGAAAGATTGTCATTTGATGATTGAATGTTGATAATTAAAGACTTATTATCAAGTTTCAAAGTTTATTTAGTGATACCGCTTAATCCTAGACCGATCTGAGTAGCATAAAACGACTTTAAAAAATCGGTCCATAAAAGTTTCATAAAATTCGGTCCATCGCTAAACCTGTACGTGCATAATGTCACAAACCTTGCTGTATGTTGTTCGCGCCATTCTCAATACCCCAATTATTAAAACACGTCGGGGTAATAATGCAATCGCGCGGAGCGTTCATTTGTTAATCCCATCAAATCGATGTTGATTGTAATTAGTCCCAACACGTGGTAGATAAGAGTAAAACAATTAATGCACTGATCTTTTGCGTTAAGTGATGTGTTTGCACAAAGTTAGCGATTTCAATTGTTTAACACAAATTATGCTGCATATAATTATATGTTAAGTTTGAGTTAAAGAATTCAAACGTCGTTCCGAACGCAGATTCCGTACAGTCACAGCCTGTTTCCCCCATTTTAGTAGCATTTCGGTTTAATCAAAGGCGGTGAATTGTTTTAGAAGTTGGTATCAAAGAAAAATTAGTTACAGCAAAAGGACGCCGACATTCTTTGGTCCAGTTTTAGCGACAATTCGCCATTACGATTTAGTAAATATCCCGAGTAACTTAAGATACGCGTCATAATCAAACTGGCTGGTATAGAGACATGATGGGTTTACGGCATGATGACGTACGCAATCTTTACAATAACTTTGAATTCCGGAATGTTCCTTCTGGACTAAAATAGAAACATGGCAGTGAATCTTTGAAATGGTTCACGTGCACCGGTTTGAGTAAAATACGTGCGGAGTTTAATTGTATTGTGCGTATTTGTTTTTCATTATTATTCGTTTTTTAGTCAATATTGAATATAATATTAATTCAAAATAAATGAAATTAGCGATGAACAGATGATCGCGAAAACTGGTTACGATAAAACAGTAAAAACTAAATAACTGTAAAGATCGATCCGAACATCCGGATGTATCCGGATGTCTGATCCGGATATCCGGATACTTGATTCGGTCAATTTTGACATCCCTAGTTAACACACAGAAAACTGCAAAAAAATATTCGTGGATGTTCGCTATTTAGTTGAATCTTCGGTTATGTCCGCTGTTTAGTCAAATTAGCGTTTATCTACTGACATCCACGGATATTCTATTTCTATTCACTATGACTGTATTTAAGACAGTTCAATTAGATATATACTAGTTAGTATAAATTACTCAAATACCGTGCATCATTTAAAATTTAAATGGTTGATAGACAGAAAACTGCAAACAAATCGTGGATATTCGCTATTTAGTCATATCGTCATGGATGTCCTATGTTTAGTTAAATTAGCATACATCCACCATCATCCACGGAAGCGTGACATCCATTCTCTATTGTGTATATAAGCGTAACTTAACGCTTAATTATATTCACTGTGACCCTTTTTAAGATAGTGCAATTTTACAAATTTCTGTTGTATGTAAGTATAACTTCTAAGCACTAAGACCGTATGGAACACATATCAATTATTAAATGTTTATTTTTATATTATATATAATATGTCTTACTCAAATGCCATGCATCATTTAAAGTTTATTTGGTGTCCTGGATGAAAACCTGTACAAAAATTGACCGCGTGTATATTCGCTGTTTAGTCCAATCTTTGTGGATGTCCGCTGTTTAGTCTAATCAGCGTACATCCACTGATTTCCACGGACGGGTGACATCCAATTTCTATAGTGCATGTAACATAACTTTACGGTAAATTTTATTCACTATGACAGTATTTCAATTTCTAAAATGTTTATTCTATATGATTTATATTTTCGTCGTGGATGTACGCTGTTTATTCAAATGTAGGTTGTATTTACTGACATCCAATTCCTACTGCGTATCTAAGCATAAGTTTACGCTAAATATTGTTCACTATGACCGTATTTAAGATATTTTAGTTTGAGAGATATATATTTTACTCAAATACCGTGAATCATTTAAAATTTAAGTGTTTAACAAATGAACAGACAGAAAAACTGTACAAAATTCGTGGATGTTCGCTGTTTAGTCCAATCTTCGTGGATGTCCGCCGTTTAGTCAAATTAGTGTTTATCTACTAACATCCACGGACATCCATTTTCTAGTGTGTATATTAGCGTAACTTAACGCGAAATTCTATTCACTATGACCGTGTTTAACATATATCTCAATATTTAAACGTTTACATTATATAATATGTATTTTACTCAATTACCATATGCATCTTTTAAAGTTTAAATGTTTAAAGGACGGGAACTATACAAAAAATCGTGGATGTTCGCTATTTAGTCTAATCTTCGTGGATGTCCGCTGTTTATTTATCTATTGCCATACATGGACATCCAATATATATTGTATATATAAGTATAACTTTACAGTAAATTTTATTCACTATGACCGTATTTAATATAATTAATTTTCTTAATGTTTATTTTATATGATATATATTTTCGTCGTGGATGTCCGCTGTTTTAGTCAATTTAGCGTTAAAAAAACTCATATACTGACATCCACGGACGTCCATTTTCTATTGTGTATATAAGAGTAAATTAACGCTAAATTATGACCGTATTTAAGATAGTTCAGATTGATATACATGTACATTTGTATATATTTTTATCAAGTAACATGCATCATTTGAAGTTTGAATGTTTAACAGACAGAAAAACGGTACAAAAATCGTGATGTTCGCTGTTTAGTCCAATCGTCGTAGATGTCCGCTGTTTAGTCAAATTAGTGTTTATCTACTGACATCCACGGACATCCAATTTCTACAGTGTACATTAAGCATAGCGTTACACTAAATTATACCCACTAAGACTGTGTTTAACATATATCAATATTGAAATATTTATTTCTATATGATATTTATATTTTACTCAAATACTATATGCATCATTTAAGGTTTAAATGTTTAACAGACAGAAAACTGTACAAAAATCGTGGATGTTCGCTATTTAGTCCAATCGTCGTAGATGTCCACTGTTTAGTCAAATTAGCGTTTATCTACTAACATCCACGGACATCCAATTTCTATAGTGTATATATAACTTTTATTCCTCCATTTTCTGAAGAGTGATATGCATATACAAAGAAACATTAGAACAACAAGATTCATAGTACTGTTCACACTCCACACACACACACGCACGCACATACACTCATACCAACACAAACCCGCTTACGCGCATTCGGACGGCATAAGTATATATTTTCATACAATTGCAGGCACAAAGTATGTACATGTACAAGAACAAACAAACAACTATAAATTACGTATAGAATTGCACACATAAGTTCAAATAAAACACATGACAATTATAAATTGCACTAAATTTAACACACGAGTCCAACTTGCACGCAAATACAAAATACCCCGAATTACACATATAAATACAAGTTACACATACAGTGTATAATTACACATATAAATACAAGTTACACATACAGTGTATAATTACACATATAAATACAAGTTACACATACAGTGTATAATTACAGATACCGACGGACGGACTAAGAATACAGTTACGACCACTAAACAGTACCCCCTTAATGCTAGCATCATTAAGGTAGAATACTATTATCGCCTGTCAGATGATATTAAGTAATATGCCATTTACAATAGCTTCAAAAAAGTGTGCGAAAGAAGAACGAAATGGAAGCTGAAGTATAGGAATATTACTAGTACTCATATTGCTTTTAAAATGTGAATTCAAAGTTTAGATTCATTTTATATAAAGTCAATATTGTGGATCGTTACTGTAAAGTTGCATGCACGTTAAGTAACTGCCTCATATATGAGGCAACAAAGTAAATTATTTCAGCATATTTCTCTGGGGTAACTAAATAAGACAGTCTTTGATCAACGAAACCTAGTAAATATTTTAGCTTTAACGACATGGTTGTACATTCAGTTAGTATATAATAGAATTCTGGAGATAAAACACACATTTTCCGTACAAAAGAGTCGCGTAAACCGTTCATATCATTGTTGTTGCATTGAAACATTACATGAATAAGGTAGTCACTATGTGTCATGTTACATACAGTGCATAAAGTTTCTGTATTTGTAACTGGAATACAACAAGTTTTCACCAGAAAAGTCATGAGTTCTATACTGTTTGGCTTCATTAGCGCCACTCGCCAAAGGTTCGAAGGTGTAATGTCAAAATGAATTTCACGGAATCTGCTGAATTCTGGACACAAGTCCATGCGTTCTAGCCATTTACTATGTTCATATGAGAATAACGCATGTTTATATGTCTTTTTCCATGACAAGTTTGATGAAAATGTCATAGTTTTTTCAAACTCCAATATATGTTGTTCTAGGTTGTACTTTCTCAGAATACGAACAATATCAGGTATAAATCCATAGTGCTTAGTGGAACTATTAAGTCTGAACTGAGATAGTCTATACAGGAACATTTTCAAGACAACATCTGTCGATTTCATTCTACAAATAGACCCCAAGAAGTTCAATTTATGTTGGTCTATGTGCGCTTCGATAGATGTATACACAAGAAGACTCTTCACCATGTCTGACCGAGTTCTAAATGGGAGTGATTGCATTCTTTTGAGACAATAGTGGTGAGTTGCCTCCAGGTGCCGCATGTCACTTCGGGATATATTACTCCACAAGTCGCAGCCAAAAAATGCTCTTGGTAGGACAGTTGAATTGTATATTCGAGCAGACGATATCGGGTTTATACCATGATTATGTATGCAATTGACACTAAACAGAGTTCCTCTTGCTACTTGGCGTACGTGGTCCACGTTGGCTGGAGTTTTACGTGATGTGCACTGTGTGATGCCCAAATGTTTGTATTCCGTTAACACTTGTAATTTTGAGGTCCCGTACATAATGCTGATATCTTGTGGTCGGGTCCGTCGTTGGTGGTTATGCACAAGAACGGCACATTTGGTTGGATTGTAAATATATCGCCACTTGTTTGCATAAGTATAACAAATGTTCAGAAGATCAGAGAGACCCTTTTTGCTCAGTGATATCAAGACAATGTCATCGGCCTGAGTTGGTGCACAGAATGGTATATTATTTATTTTCAGACCGCCTTGAGATTCACTTAATTGATTAAGTAATCCATCTAAGAACATGGTGTATAAGAATGGGGCACATATGCTACCTTGTCTCGTTCCTTGGAGGATGTTGAATGGTTCTGACAAGTGATGGAATGCCATAACACGACTTGATGCTCCACTGAGTAAGGATTTGAATATTCTAAGGGCTTTTCCTTGAACACCAAAATGAAACAGTTTATACAGTACACCATTAATCCAGGTCGTATCTAACACTTTCATTGCGTCCAAGAAACACGTGTACGCGAGGTCACCACGCTCCTGACAATAGTTGACTGCTTCCTGGTAGATCAGCGAAACCATTTTGCTAGATTTTCCCTTCTGAAATCCGTACTGCATTGGGTTAAGTCTGGTATTAAATTCACATTTTTCAAATCGGTTGAGTAGCATTTTTTCAAATAACTTTGACACAACAGGCAATAGGGATATGGCCCTATAATTATTCGGATCTGTTGTTGATTTGCCACTACCTTTGTGCAGTGTAATTGTTAGACTTTGTTTGAATTGAGTAGGCACATGTTCTTGACTTAGAATTGCATTGAATAGTTTGACCAAGGAATTTATAACTCCTTCCCCGCCGTTTTTTATATGTTCGTAGGTTACGTTATCATACGATGGACTTTTTCCATTCGGGGTATTTTTTATTATTTCATTAAGTTCCATGAAGGTTATTTCCTTGGTGAGTGTTGTAGATAGCAGATTAGTCTGGTTATCGTTGCAGTGTAATTTTATCTCATTATCAACGTGCTGGCGGAACTTTTCATCGAAGTTTTCATGACATGAAAATGAGTATAACTCAGTGAAGTATTCTTGCCATCCTTGTAGAATTTTATCTGGTTCTGTCACAGTGATGCCGTTAAAGGCAAGTTCCGTACCATTGTGGTTTCGTTTTTTCCCCTTTTTTGAGTTAACTATCTTCCAGAATGATTTCTGGTCGATTTCCGCCAGTTTGTCAATTCGACTGTATTCACTTTTCTCGTATATGTAAGCCGCCTTTCTTAGTGAACGTCTAAATTGTCGTTTCTCTGCTTTATAGTTTTTGAATACATCGCCATTACTTGGTCGTCCGTGTGATAACCATTGCGCACGCGCAGCTTTCATCTTTTTGTGAATTGCCTTTAAGCCAGCAGTTGACCAAAATGGTTTAAGGTGAGGTTTAAAAGAACGTTTTGGTAGGTGTTTATTTGACGCAGAATTTATGCACGATATTATTGTATCATAACATTCTTCAACATTTTCGAAATTCAGTGTGGCGTTATCTATCGAATTCTCAAGTTCATTGCGGTATGCGTTTACATGATTGTCTGAAGTCCATTTGCATACAGCTTTACGGAACATTTCAGTGGTGAATGTATAGTTCATTGAAGAGCACATTTTAATTTTCATGAATATCGGTAGATGGCGCGAAACATTCAGTGGGGCATCATCATCGATGTGACAATGGTCAATGTCGTTGTATATGTTGTCAGATACGATATAGTGATCGATTAAACTTGGCGACATGTTTGTTCCTGGAACAAATGAGAAGCAACTTCCGGTACACAAACTACTTCCGGTGACTACTTTCAGATAGTTAGATGTTATGAGATTTGATATATATTTGTCTCGTTGACGATCACTTCCGGTAAGTATTTTAGCGTTAAAGTCGCCCATTATGACGATTCCGGCATCATTTTCAACGGTTGCGATTAAATCATTTAGTTGATTTACTTCTTCTTTGAAAGTATATATACTTTCACTGCTACATGGGAGGTAGACTTGAATAATGTACAGGACTTTTGTTGGAAAGCTAAGATTTAGCATAGCGATACGCTCACTGTTTGTTTCCACTAGTGTTATGTTCTGACTGAGCGATTTATTCCAGATAAGTGCAACACCACCTTTGCCAAACTGTCGACCATTAAGCGTGTATGGATGTTTACAGCAGACGACATGTGAATCATAATTACGATGGATATTGTCTAGAACTACCGAGTTACGTTCTAAAAGCCAATGTTCCGACAGGCCCAAAATCGAAATATATTTTTTATCGAATTGTTCTAAGATGTATGGTATACCAGAGTATACCCCAGTAACGTTCCATGACATAAAATGAAGTTCCATGGTAACACGTTTATTCACGTTCGTCGTATACTTCCTGTTCATTATCGAATCGCCGCCTATTGCGATGTTCACGATATTCTGTTCTGTTCAACCAGGGACGACAAATAATGCCTTCTGGCCACGTTGCAGGGTTCTCTACCAGGTCGCTTTGGTCATGACTTACAACAATCTGTGCCGATTTGCAGTCCGTACGTCTTGTTACTAGGAATTTCGTAGTTTTACTAGATATACCGATTTCTTCTAGGAATTCGTGAAGACCTTCTATATCACTGCGGAGGTCTATTCCGGTCAACAGGTAGGATCTAACTTTCTTCCTTACCACACCCCTAAAACGGTTGTTTTGTGGTTGAACAACATTGGTATTCGATTCCCAAGAATTGTTTGTATTTACTACACAGGGAGCAGATGCAGTGTTGTTTGTTATCAATATGGGGTTATGTTCAGAATCATTATTTCTAGAGCTTACAACTTGACTATAGTTAACATCGGTTTTTGGAAGACGGTGTTGGTGGGCTGGAACTTCCTGATAAGTCACTTTGGAAAGATTATGATCTCTTTGCGCATGCTCAAGGTTCTCAGAAGAGGAAAACATCGACGCTTTATTTGAAGCACATTTCTCAAGAACGTCAAGCATGTTTTTATTCAAAGTGTCAAATTTATTTGATAGTTCATTGGTAAGTTGATTAAATGATTCCTTGACTGTACTGCTTATATTGTTTGAGTTCGACTCCATGGCTTTGATTCTGGCGTCAACTGATTTCACAACATGTACATCTTTTTGTTTTGTTTGTTCGTTGAATTCCTTTGACTGTTCGGCCATTTTTTCACTTATTTCCTGGACGCAGGTTTTCAATTTGTTTTTCCTTTGAACATCAGCATCTTGAATATTACTTATGTTTATCGAATTGTCGCTTACGCTTTTGCGAACTTCAGACACTGACAAAATTAGTTGGTTACGGCTATTTTCAAATTTGTTTAATTGAGCACAGATTGCCGATAAACATTCAGATAATTTCAACTGGTCATCTGTCTTGTTCAAGTGTTGATTTAATGTTTTAGTGCACGAGCGTATGTCAGTTTGCATTGAGTCGACGCATAACTTGGTATCAGAAGTGAATTTTCAACCTTGGATTTGATTTCTCGTGATTCCAATTTCAACAAATTGATTTCAGATTGAACTGAGGCCACGGTGCTTTTAAGAAAACACAGTTCATGGTTAAGATTTGTTTCCAGAGTTGTGTTCTCTTGTGTAGTTTGATCAAGACATGACTGGTTAAGCGTTGTATTTTGTGATTTAAACATGTTGCTAATATCATTTCGATTGCCATTCAGAAACTGATTCAAACTGAAGCAATCGTGTGCATATTTCTGTGACACACTCATTTTCGACGAGTTTCGCCTGTCTTTGAGGGTGCCATGTGGAGGATTGTCATTGGCGCGTGCTCTGGATGCAAGTTCCAATCTATATTGAGATAGACGTTCCTCACTTGACTTGGTTAATTGAAGCAATTTGCTGATATAAAGATCCTTCGGCAATGTATTCAATTCGTCGAACACGATTTTTTCGGTTGGTTCAGTTTGTCCACATTGAATATTCCCGTCGCTGTCTAGCGGTGGTGAGGACGCATAACTATGGTGCACTGGGGGAGTAACGTTATTATCTACAGGTGTTATATTACTTGGAGGTAGAAATACGGATTTGATATAGGTTTGTGAACTGTCATGTGCGTAGGAATCTAAATCCATCATTCTGTAATCATCTGTGCCGTCTGTTTGTGAGAAATCGAGATCGTCATTTTGACACACAGATTCATATCCCAGGCAATTATCATCCGTCATTGCGTTAAATGACCAATTAAAACCAATTAAAACCACTGGTCAGTCTATTGAGCAATGGTGAGCGTAACGGTACAGTCCTGTTATAGCCTAACATTCAGTTAGTATATAATAGAATTCTGGAGATAAAACACACATTTTCCGTACAAAAGAGTCGCGTAAACCGTTCATATCATTGTTGTTGCATTGAAACATTACATGAATAAGGTAGTCACTATGTGTCATGTTACATACAGTGCATAAAGTTTCTGTATTTGTAACTGGAATACAACAAGTTTTCACCAGAAAAGTCATGAGTTCTATACTGCTTGGCTTCATTAGCGCCACTCGCCAAAGGTTCGAAGGTGTAATGTCAAAATGAATTTCACGGAATCTGCTGAATTCTGGACACAAGTCCATGCGTTCTAGCCATTTACTATGTTCATATTTATTTTACTCAAATACTATATTCATCATTTAAGGTTCAAATGTTTAACAGACAGAAAACTGCAAAAATCGTGGATGTTCGCTATTTAGTCCAATCTTCGTGGATGTCCGCTGTTTAGTCAAATTAGCGTTTATCTACTGCCATACATGGAGATCCAATTTATATTGTATATATAATCATAACTTTACACTAAATTCTATTCGCTATGACCGTATTTAATATATTTCATTTTCTAAATGTTTATTTGTATGATATTTTTTTTCGTCGTGGGTGTCCGCTGTTTAGTCAAATTAGCGTTAATCTACTGACATCCACGGACATCCAGTTTCTATTGTGTTTATAAGCATCTATGCGTTACACTAAGTTCTATTCACTATGGCCGGGTTTAACATGTATCAATTTTATATTTAGTTTATATTTATATGATATATATTTTACTCAAATACCATGCACCATTTAATGTTCAAATGTTTAACAGACAGAAAACTGCAAAAAAAATGTTCGCTATTTAGTCCAATCTTCTGTACTCTTCGTGGATGTCCGCTGTTTAGTCAAATTAGCGTACCTCCACTAACATGCATGGACACCCAATCTATATATATATTGTGTAAATAAGCAGAAGTTTACATTAAATTGTATTCACTATGACCGCATTTAACATATTTCAATTTCTAAATGTTTATTTTAAATGATATATATTTTCGTCGTGGAGGTCCGCAGTTTTAGTCAATTATGCGTTAAAAAAAGTTTATATATACTGACTTCCACGGACATCCATTTTCTATTGTGTATAAACGAGTAAATAGCGCTAAATTATATTCACTATCACCGTTATTAAGATAGTTCAGTTTGATATACATGTACAATGTATATAATTTTACTCAAATACCGTGCATCGTTTAAAATTTAAATCATGTTTAACAGACAGAAAAAATAACGTGGATGTTCGCTATTTAGTCAAATCGTCGTGGATGTCCGCTGTTAAGTCAACTTAGCGTACATCCACTGATATCCACGGACATCCAATTTAGATTGTGTATATACGCATAACTCTACGCTAAAGTCGATTTACTATGACCGTATTTAAAATATTTCAAGTTTTATTTCTATATGATGTATATTTTCCACAAGTAGACGGTATCATTTAAATTATAAATAGTTCCTGGCAGAAAAACTGTATGAAAAATTCGTGGATATTCGCTGTTTAGTCCAATCTTCGTGGATGTCCGCTGTTTAGTCAAATTAGCGAAGATCAACTGTTCACAAATATCCAATTTCTATTGTACACATATAAGTATATATACATACGGTAATTTGACCGTAATTAAATTTTTAAATGTTTCTTTTTATATAATATATATTTTACTCAAATACAATACATAATTCAAAGTTTAAATGTATTAAATGACTAAAGTAGTCAAAAATAATATTTTTATGCGGTAAGTCAAGTATCCGCGGATACGGTACAGATCATAAAAGGGTATGGTCGCTTTTCTTCTTTTTCTTTATTTAACTCTTAAGTTACTACACCATTTTATGTAAATTGTTTCAAATAATTCAAATTCATTCTTCAAATGCACTATTTGTAAATAAAAGTACATATGTACGTTTATATGAGGAAATTCAAGTCCATTCCGTTAACTACCAAAATGGTAACCGGGTAACTCGGGGATAACTCTACTCTAATACGGCATTTTTGGGGTAAATATGCTACATATCTGTTCAAAAATACTTGAAAGTAAGCATAATGTTCATAATTATAATAATAAACATGTTAAAAACAGTAATAATTAACATAATTGACAGATACTCCATAAATAAACAAACGAAAATGGATGTCCGTTGGATGTCCGCGGACATCTGGATGTCTGCTGTTTAGTCATACCTTCTATATATATATGGGTTACATGGAAAAAAATTTTTGGATTTTTTTTCGTGACAAACCCCTTTGATTCTAATTGCCTAGTTATTCTGATATTTTGTTTCTTGAAAAGCTTTATTAATATTAGGATTAAATGACCAAACATTTTTTTATGGACATGCACACAACAGACTGTTCTCATTCTAATTCCATGGTATTACTTACCTCGAGTGTTTTGTGGTGTATTTAGAGAATATAAATGAAATGACTTCAGTTTAGATGGAGGTTCATTTATCAATTTAATACAGTAGAAAGTTTATCATCATGTGACACTGTTACATTACTGAATCTATTACATATATCAGAAGCTTTTTCTTTAGAGTTCTCTAACTTTGCTATCCGAGATCCAAACTGTATTGCTCTTTTAGCAAGACAAGATGTTTGTTGCAGACCCAAATCAATGGCACTGAGTCTAAGTAATAACTTTTCACCTAATCCTCTGGGTAGATTTAAGTTAGCCTGAAACAAAACAAGACAATATGAATGATAATTACATGACCACCGTATACATACATACTTGTAAAAAAATTTTCACATGTTTGACTCTATATAATATCTACAATAATGAAGAATTCTTCATTATTTATACAGTTACTTATACTTTTCTTCATGTATTTGAATTCTTGCAAACCTAAATATTGTGTCGATTCAACATCAAAGAAATAGACTGTAGTTTAACCACTAAATATGGTTGACAGGGCGTATAAAAAGTTGAAATCAAAATCGGTCCAGAGTCGCCCCCCCCATTTTTAGGTGAAAATGTACCCCCCATAGGGTACCTATACGTAAATTATTATGCTCCAGTATGTATTATTAGACCCAAAACACGAGCTACGAAGAACAATTTCTAAATTCAGTAAGGGTCGCGAAAATGTATTACGGAACCGTGTACGTTCAATGAACATTCATGCAGGACTGTTCTAGAGTAAATCGAGCGAAATTCATTAACATCTAATGTTTACTTTACTTCATGATCGGGCAAGGCTTTCTAACTATCGTAAATGTCACGGTGTTCACATAAATAAATCTTTTGCGCGTTCGATTAACTTTCAGAACTGTTCTAGAGTTAAAAGAGTAAAATCATCTGCATGTAAACACTAGAAGCCCAAGGGCAACATGTCGAGCCCCTGTTTAGCCAGCTTGTGATCTTGACCTTTGAACTACAAGTATGGGTGATATTCATAACACATCATTTCATTGAAGTAAACTTTTATACCAATTTATTTAAAAATCCTTGAATGCAAACATAAGTTACAGCCCAGACAAGGAAAATATATTTGACCGAATGTGTAATCTTGACCTTTGACCTATAAAAATCTCGGTGTTGCCCAAGACACATGGTCGCATTGTATTATGGCAAGTCATTTTTAAATAATTCAATGCATAAGGGAGACACAGCCCTGACAAGGTGTATAATGATTATTTTTTATGTTTGACCTCTAAGTGTGACCTTGACCTTTGAGCTAGAGACCTTGATCTTACGCACTGCACACCGCCTCATGGTGTTTTACAATTATGCCAAGTTATCTTAAAAAGTTTCTATGCATAAGGGAGATACAGCCCAGACAAGGTGTATAATGCTCATTTTTGATGTTTGACCTGTAAGTGTGACCTTGACCTTTGAGCTAGAGACCTGGATTTTGCGCACTGCACACCGTCTCATGGTGTTTAACAATAATGCCAAGTTATCTTAAAAAGTTTCTATGAATAAGGGAGATACAGCCCGGACAAGGTCTATAATGCTCATTTTTGACGTTTGACCTCTAAGTGTGACCTTGACCTTTGAGCTAGAGACCTGGATTTTGCGCACTGCACACCGTCTCATGGTGTTTAACAATTATGGTGTTTAACAATTATGCCAAGTTATCTTAAAAAGTTTCTATGCATAAGGGAGATACAGCCCGGACAAGGTGTATAATGCTCATTTTTGATGTTTGACCTCTAAGTGTGACCTTGACCTTTGATCTAGAGACCTGGATTTTGCGCACTGCACACCGTCTCATGGTGTTTAACAATTATGCCAAGTTATCTTAAAAAGTTTCTATGCATAAGGGAGATACAGCCCAGACAAGGTGTATAATGCTCATTTTTGATGTTTGACCTGTAAGTGTGACCTTGACCTTTGAGCTAGAGACCTGGATTTTGCGCACTGCACACCGTCTCATGGTGTTTAACAATAATGCCAAGTTATCTTAAAAAGTTTCTATGAATAAGGGAGATACAGCCCGGACAAGGTCTATAATGCTCATTTTTGACGTTTGACCTCTAAGTGTGACCTTGACCTTTGAGCTAGAGACCTGGATTTTGCGCACTGCACACCGTCTCATGGTGTTTAACAATTATGGTGTTTAACAATTATGCCAAGTTATCTTAAAAAGTTTCTATGCATAAGGGAGATACAGCCCGGACAAGGTGTATAATGCTCATTTTTGATGTTTGACCTCTAAGTGTGACCTTGACCTTTGATCTAGAGACCTGGATTTTGCGCACTGCACACCGTCTCATGGTGTTTAACAATAATGCCAAGTTATCTTAAAAGGTTTCTATGAATAAGGGAGATACATCCCGGACAAGGTCTATAATGCTCATTTTTGACGTTTGACCTCTAAGTGTGACCTTGACCTCTGAGCTAGAGACCTGGATTTTGCGCACTGCACACCGTCTCATGGTGTTTAATTATGCAAAGTTACTTTAAAAAGTGTCTATGCATAAGGGAGATACAGCCCGGACAAGGATCCGGACGGACACACTAACTAACTAACTAACTCACTCACTCACTAACGTACAGACACGCAACCGCCATTCAGGCGACTATGTCAAGCTCACCACAGGCGGGCTCGACAATAAACTGGTTCCCGTTCCATGTTGCTGTGCATCGAAGTACAGACAAGTCAATGAGAACCAGTTTACATGTGACCACGTGTTTGGACTAATTACCATCGACCGCCTATTGATCAGATTAAAAAAAGATTGCTGCAGGCATCCTGACGTGTTTATTGGGGGTAATTAGAATGGTGCGAACAATATACAGGAAGGTTTGTGACATTTTGCACGTACAACACGATCTGGACCGAATTTTATGAAATTTATGGAACATTTATAGCCCATTTATAGACCGATTTTTTAACCCTTTTCTGCTGCTCAAATCGGTCCGAGGCGTTGAAATTCGGTCTGGACCGGCAAATTGTCGTTTTTTTTGCGCCCTGATGGTTGGTGTATAAGACAAGTTTTATTCTTAAAACAACTACAGTACAACCTCTTCAGAGCGGCCCTCTCATGAACAACAACCTCCCTTCAACAACAGCATGAATTTTCCCCCTGCGCAATTTAACTATATAGTTCACCTCTTTACAGCAATAACCTCACAACAACAACATAATTTTGCTACTCCTTAAGGGTGTTGCTTTGGAGAGGTTGCACTGTACATAATGTACCTAGCAGATAAACAGTTCAGTAATTATCAAACCTTGTCATGTACTGGTAAGGAACTAAGAAACTGTACAACTCTTTCATCAAGAAATGGAAATCTTGACTCCTTTCCATGATCTGTAATTATTCTGTCAAATAGAAAAAATAGCATTTGAAATGCATATCTTCAGGGAATTAATTATTTACACATTTATATCCTTCTTTCGAGCAGACATCATCAAGGAGTCCAGAAAATGATAGATAGACAGATAAAGAAGATAAACTGTAAACCAGGAAACTTTCATGTCAAGAAACTTTCACGTTAGTGTGCACTCAGGCATATTTGCATCATTATTCTTTCGCGGATTTTGATGAGACAGCGAAACAAAACACCCTTGAATGAAATGCATAATTTGAATAGTACATGGGTGAAAGTTGTCTGGATAGGTTTGTATTGTCCAGAAATAACCCTATGCTGAGGGGGGGGGGGTATTGAGCATTCTTCACTTGCTTAAATGCAGGTTTCTTAAATTCTATGTCGATTCAATGTCGAACAAACTGCGCAAGACGCTCAGCAGCATGAATTTCTTTTTTATTTGTACATTTTTCTGTAAGATATGTCCCGGTACTCCTTGTCAATATCAGAAAATCGGACCATACAAAGGGCGTTCATTCAGTATTATTATACCCCGTACAGTCTCATACAGTTCCATGCACATTTTGCCACACTTCATTAAAATGATTTTCACCAAGTTATTCAGTACATTTCCTTTTGTTTTTCCTCTTTTAAAAAATAACTCTGACTGTACCCTTTCGAAAAAATGCATCCGTGGCGGGGGATACACTAAATGTGACAGCTTCTTGTTTTAATTAGTAATCGGCCATGTTTCGACTTATCCTTAAACATCAATTGCTAAAGCAAAAGTAGATTTTCGGAAAATTGTTAGGTCATCTGGTAGATCTAAAACAACACACATTTTCATTTACCCGTCATTTATGCGCAAAACTAAACAGATCAACTGTATACCATAAACGATCACATATTGTCGAGAAATAAGAGTCAGACCTAGAACAATCTATGCCTCACGGCAATCTCTGTTAGAGGTGCGAAGTTAGTGATGCAAATAAACTTTACCCGTGTCGACTGTGTCACGGTCTTTACACATTTAGATAAGAACAGTTGATAAAACGGTTTCAGAATTGCGAAACTTTTGTCGTGTCTTCGTAGGAAAGAATCATACATAAGATAAGAATATATTGATGAAACAAGGCCTATGTTATAACAGAAGTCTTTTCTGTGTATATTTAACCTCAGCCTGCTCTACTAACAGAGTCAAAACAACAAAACCAGTAAATTACCTCCATTCCACATCTCTACCTAACAACAAGTATCACCTCTATCCCTATACCACCTATATATGAAAACTTGTGTTAACATTCTGACATCCACCTAGCTACAAATATTACCTATTACCTACCTGTCATCTCTACCAAGATTCCTTACAGATATTCTTGTAACTTCTAGTTCAATTTCATCTACCAGTCCAGACCATCCATCCTCTCTACAAGAGAATTCACATACAGTTGTTAAATGTGTTATATTAAAGTAGAAATCTTAAAATGTGCTTTCAACATGAAAAGGAAGCAAAAAAGCACATTGTGATAAAGAAATAAAAGAGCAGTATCTGAACCAATTTCTAAGAATCAAAGGCCTGAAAGAAATCTCATTTCATGAGCATGAGCCACTTAGAATCATTATGAACATCAAGATCATGAAAATATGGCTGATGGTATGTTACTGTTCTGTTACTTTAATTCAATGAGCTATATAACAATTTGTCATGTTACTCATCATAATTTAAAATAAAATAGCGACAGGGTACAGTTGTCATGGGATTGACAACTCTTCTTTATGTAAAATTGGTTCATTGGGATGTGTAAGCAATCAACTTCACATTTTAGATTCATGTTTCAGTACTGGTATGTAAGAGAATGTGGACTAAATAGTCAGTTGTATGGACTGTTGCACGAAGGATGAATACTAAGAGTAACTGAATGAGTATTTATTATATTGATAGCATCAATCAAAATACTGTACTTGTATACGAACATGCCACTTTCAGGCAACTTTATTGAACAACAAGAGCTGTCTGTAAGAGACCATGCTTGACTATCCTCAGTGATTGACAAAAGGAACAGTATTTATAATTGCATGCAAAACTTAAACAGTTTAACCACATTTTCTAAGTCCAAAAGTGCCATAATTTGGCTAAAATTCAACCAAGAGTTATCTAACTTGTCTGTCTGATACCCCTGGACACTATACCAGTGTTAGCTCTCCATATTCTTCAAATAGTCAAGCTAATAAATAGTCATAGTTTTTCATACTAGATAAAACAAAATCAGTTGACCAGTACGGTCACAAAGTTTATTATGATTTTAAAACATCATAAAGATCAACACCGAGTAAAAGAAAAATAGAGATAGGAATGAATAATTTCTCCACCAACACGAAAAACTAGAAGCAGAACAGTGCCCGGTCCACATGACTTACATGCTCTTAATCATTTGACAGTTCAATGATGCGCCTTCATTTCGCTTAATTTGGGGCACTGTTTGTCAACAAAACGCATCCTTGGCTATCTTCACTTTTATCATGAACATTATTTATCCCATGAACGTATTTGAGATTGATCATAACACGCTGTGGAACCAATTTAACACTTTATTTTAATCAGCTTCATTGACTTCTTACGAGATCCGCCATTTTGTAGGCCTAATCTACGACTTCTAATAACTGAACCAGGCCTGAGGTTATAAAATTGTCTTCAAGCTAAAATCTCAATTCCATTCTCAAAATTATACAGTTGAAAAGATAGAGCTGATTAATGTATAAATATAGTCAGATCCATTATGCTGCCAGAATAATGAATCAATAATTATGCTCCCTTTTCAAAGAAAAGGGGGTATATTGCTTTGTACATGTCGGTTAGTCCATTACCAAACCTTGTCCGACCAATAACTAGAGAACTATTTGACCTAAGCTCTTCAGATTTGGTTGGGGGGGGGGGGGGGGGGGATGACTGTAGATGACCCCTGTTGATTTTAAGGTCTGTACTTAAAGGTCAAGGTCACAGTGACCTTCAGCACAAAAACCTTGTCCGACCAATAACTAAAGAACTATTTGGCCCAAGCTCTTCAGATTTGAATGGGAGGTTGGTCATCGCATGTAGATGACCCCTATTGATTTTGAGGTTAGTAGTTCAAAGGTCAAGGTCTTACTATCAAGTTGGCCTTTAGGGGGCATACACATTTCGCAAACACTTCTTGTTTCATTATTGTCTGATCATAATTAACTTAGAAACCCTAAAAGGCAAGCTATGAGATTTGAGCTTGGTCACCAATCTTGGATTTTATTACCTCCAAAACAGGTCAATATGTAATATATATTAAACTTTCATGAACACTAATGTATAATTACTATCTCATTCAAACTTACTTACTTAAATTTGACTCTATGTCTGGAATAACCAATTAACTGTTCATCTGCCCCCATACCACTTAGAACAACCTGTAATATGACAATAATATACATTGAGTAAAGCATGCTGATGTATTTCTTTCTGAACACTAGAAAAAAATACAACACAATCCAGTTGGGTCCATGTGGGCTTCACTGCTGCTCACAAGAAATAGCCTTTCCAACAAAACATGTAGAGTTATGAATAGATGGATTCACGGACAGGAGACCTTACTAAAATCCCCTATGGGTTTTGACGGATATTTCTTACCCTAGCTGAACTTTTCATCCTGGAACCTTTATTGGGACCATTTCCACATAGACCTTCTCCACGAGAAGCAAACCATACAGCACATCCTATACTGTCATCTAGTACTGTCTGTAACGGGTAGACCAAGTCTTGTATGTGAACCTGTCTAAAAATATATCAAAATCTAAATAAATCTTGTACATAAATTTTAAACATGAGTAAAATCACAAAGAAATGCAGCCAATGTGATCAAATAGTTTTCTTTGTCAACCAATTGAATGACTGTACCAAACAATTTTTTTTTTTTTGATTTTTTAACTAATTTTGGTTCAATAATGTCAAAAACCTATTCTAAGCAATCTTGTTAAAGTATAAACAAACAAGAAAATAAACTTTCAAGATTTCAAGTAATTCTACAATATTTCAAACACTGTCTTTTCCTTAACAAATGTAGGCTGGAAATTTGACGACTGGTTAAGACTAGCAAATACAGTAAGGCTGGGATACAACATCACCCAACAACGGCTATATCAAATAACCAACTTATCAATATAACCAGCTAATTAATGTCACCAGCTTAGTTGTATCATTGATCATTTAACCAACCTTTGAAAACAAAGCGAAACAAGTCTAAAATACAAATAGGTAAATAAACTTTTTTGTCATTCAAATTGCTCTCTTTACATTACCTTGCTTCTTGCAGTTCTAAAGCAGAAACATTAACCTCAATAAAGTTCCAACTCCTACTTGGATTCAATTCTGATAATGCTGTGTAACCAGTCAATCTATCAGGAACATCCCATTTCTTCTCTGGTGTTTTCACCGGTCTGTAGTAAAAATAACATAACATGCAGCAATTCTTCAAATACAAATGTTGCTTTTTTATTCATTCACATTTACAATGCTTGAGGAAGCATTTTCAACAATAAATAAACTTCCATGATTCGATCCAGAAAAGATAACTAACTTACTCGTAAAGACAGGCAAATTTCTACAATGGATTAAATGAATGAATATAGATGACTATAGTAATTACCTCCCCTTCTTCCCATTGTTTTCCTTTGGCTTCAATTCAAAAGCCACATTGAGCAAATCTATTGGTTCACTAGCAGGGAGACATCTGAAAGTAATGAAAACTCCTTCATAGTAAAGACTCAAGTATGAGGGATGTCCATCAAGTTTTGAGACTGCTTTAATAAAAACAAGATGCTGCATATGCCCCCGGTGGCATGCTTGTGAAGCAATAGCCCATTTGTACAAGGTCAAGGTCAAAGTGGGTGTTTAATAATTATGGTTGGATTGAGAATGGTCATAGGCAACAACTGTATAAGTATCAAAGTGTTCTAGCAAGCGGTATTCGTGCTAGAAGAAACGGTAAAATCTACTTAACCTTGTATGGACAGACGGAAGGATAGACAGACAGGACAATCACTACATGCCCTGACATCATAGATGCCAGGGGCATAAAAATGACCCTGGTAATATAAACATACTTTATATACATTTAGATAATAATGTAATGATATAATTATGCTAAGTTTGATAAAGCTGTGATGCAAAATACTATGTAGTCAGATAAATGGAAAGCAGTGCTATAATGCCATTCACAGCTGGAAAACTATTTTGATAGTAAATATGAAAACCATTTTGTAAAATTTGTAGGATAAACGTATCTTAAAGAGTCGAAACATACATTTGGAGCCATTTTTTTCTCAAATATGGTTAATGGATTGACTTGAAACTTTGCATAAAGTTGTTTTGCCACATTAGCTGCACAGAAATTATAAAATCTTTCAACCGTGACGATCCAGCAGTTTCATGTCTGGTGCATGCTAATTTCACCATTTTGCACAAGGAAATTTAGCTACCAGTATTCTAGATTTCCACCAACCGTAAAAAAAAACAGATATGTGATACAACTTTTGCAATCTGATTAAAATCATATCCTCAAACCCACTACGCTATGAGGATCTGAAGACGACCTATAGAAGGTCACCTCAGGTGACCTTTTCCACTAGCCAATCAGCGCCTTACTTTCATAATTCTGAAAGTGATCCGATTCTATTTTTAACAAAGTAAAAAACAATATTTGACTTGTAGATATCACAAACACCTATTCTTACGCAACTAAATGTAATGATAGCGCCCATGTGACATGCTTGTTTATTAAAATTTTCTATATTACTATGGCCGAATCGATCAGGATTATTAAAAGTATCAAAAAGTGGTTGCAGACAAATATGTTACACGTAATTTAATGTTTACTAACGTTTGAATAACATCGTCAGGTAGAAAGTTCATTCGGCCAAAGTACCGATGAAACGAGTTATACGATTGGCTGAATTATAAATAGATATTAATAGTGATCATGGAAATTCCGACTTTTGAAAATAGAAACTGGTATAGGCCGTCAACAGATCTTGCCGTAAGGAAGATCGAATACTTTAGTCAGATTGCAACTTTTGAAACTGTAATTGTTTTATCCAAGAGCGCAGTCACTCAATCTGCATATTGCCAACCAGACATTCACTCAGGCATTTAACCCTTTACCTCATAGCCCCCTAGTCTAATCTGGTACACCATCTGCATAGAGGTTATTGAGAAAATGCTACTGTTTTGACTACTGTCTATTACATCACTTATTACTGTGTTAATTATTAATCTGATAAAATTTGTGTGACTATAAAAGTTGTGCATAATTTTATTACCTTTCTAATGGTGTAAATTTTGTAACTGTAGGACAAATAGTAAGAAAACTATTGGAGTTGAATAAAAGTTAAATGGATATTTTTTAATTATTTTCTTTCTTTTTATTATACTGATTTGACACCTGCTCAATTCATCATTAATAAAAGCACTTATTAATGATCTTATAAAATTTATTTTCAGTAAAATATTTTGCAGTTTGAATTATATTTCTTTTGATAAAAATAGTATTATTGTAAGGCAAATATTAAAATTATAACAGAGGGTACAGATTAACATAATTTCTTGTTTCATTTCGTTTTTCATGTAAACTTCATGTTTTATTTGGCAATTCCTTTTACAAACATATTGTTTTATTCTAAATTAATGGATAATTGATTTATCATTAACAAATCTTAAATGATTATATATATTAGTATTGAAAAGTGTCACACTTGTCAGCTGCAATAAACAATGCATGATCATAAAACTTTTGGTGATACATGTGTTTGATGATATCTATGGACCCATACTGTTCTGGGACTTAATCCCCTTGATAATTGCACTAATTAACAATTAATGTTGTAAACAAAATATATTTTCACACAAAATATCCTTAGGATGTTAACTTCAAAGGTCTGCCAAACTGGGGGATTAAATTGTGTTTTTTTTTCACAAAAAATGTAAATGCATAATTTAGATTTGACTAGACCTTCAGGAAATTATCCAGAAACAGTGATGGTGTAGTGTTTACACAGTAATTAAAGCATTTTTTTTAAATATAAAGCATATTGTTTTTTTAAATATATGTTTTTATGAAAGATTGAAGTATATAATTATTAACATAAAAACTTAACTTTATGTTGGAAAAAACAATTTATTAGGGATTAAAAAACAGAGGCGTGATTTGGCGGGACTATGCAGATGAGGTAGAGGCGTGATTTGGCGGGATTATGAGGTAAAGGGTTAAGTAAATCGGAATTTATTAGATAACATAATGAATCTATTCATGGTAACGTCTAGTGTAAATGTACATTCATCAGAGAAATTTTGATATTGTGTTATTTTATTTTGGGAGTTGACCTGCAGTCCTTGCAATCTTCATGATCTGGAGGCCCTTGTGCAGGAATGGGAGAACATTCCTCAATGGGTCATCCAGAACTTTGTGCTGTCGATGAGAGAGAGGTGTGTTCATGTTGTGAGAGCCGGGAGGTCATACAAAGTATTAATTGCTCGGATAAAAAATTTTTTTGTGATTAACTGACGTTGCAGATGGTTAGAATTTGACATTATAAGTTATTTAGTGAATTCGGATTTTACAGTGCTATTTTTTATATCTATATGTTTATCAAGTGAGATTCAATAATGGGGATGTAAGACAAATGCGTTCTTTACCTATAAACAAAATTTGAAAAAAAAAATTGTTGACAAATAACCAAACAAGATGGTAATATACAGATGTCTGGTAAGGAATGGCTCCAAGTGTAATAACAACAAGCAACTAATATGTCAACAAAACTATTTATCTAAACACATATGTCTAAGTTGACTACACAAAAGTTTAGTGATATTGTGCAAGATCTTTAAAATGTAACAATTCATTACATAAAATGTGAAAACTGACTGGTCAGCTGGCTATAATGTTGATCGCATTGGTGCAATTGTTTGTATCATCAAGTTCAAGTACACAAACTGCATGATTTTGTACTGCGTAGACTTCAAATATTAATAACTCATAATGATATCGCTTACTTATCAGCCAAGGCTGCAATCATAGTAGAATCTATACCACCAGAAAACAATATGGCAACTCTAGCAGACGACACAAGTCCTTCATCACTGGGTACAGAGTCTCCTAGTGAACTTGAAGCTCCCATTGTTGGCTTCTTATTGTCTGTTTCTATGAAAGAAAAACTTCAACAGATGACAACATAAAACAATCCATTTAACTGGCATTGTAAAGAAATATTGAACTGTTAACATCTTTAATACACCATTTTTAACACACTAAAACTTTAATGAACAAATTTTACAATGTAAAGAAATGGAACAGTCTAATACAAAATTAAAAACACCCCAAAATTTAATGTAAGTACAAGTACAAGTATCTATATCTTATGCATTAGAAGAAACATGGGTGTGATTGCTATGTGAGCAAAAAGGCTGATATACCCTACCTTCAGTCCTCTCAAGCTTACAAAAACATCATTTTTGAGTAGGTCAGACTGAATCTGGACCCTTTTGTTTCAAATATTTTAAGACAAAAAAGAGGAATTCAGTCTAAAGGAGGAAGAATCACACCCCTGAGAAATCAAGACTGTAAAATAGATGTTGACAAGTGCATTTGACTATGAAAAGTGGTCGTTATTCTATAAAGCTTCCTTATTTGACCTTTGATACATGTATTCAACAGAGTGATCAAATAATGTCAGAATTATCAGATACCGGTACTTATTTAAAAAGATTTAAAATCAGAAATTAGATTAGCAATGTTCAGTTTTATAGAGCAACTTGAGGATTTAACTTCTATGTTAACATGTACTAGGAAACTCACCTTGAAACAATTCAAAGACTCAGTGTTCAACTTCAAGTCTAAAGCTTGAAGGTCATTAACACACAAGTGGCATAGACATGGTAAAAAAAACAGTAAACAATTAATTTTTCAATTAACGACCAAAAAACCCGGAAATCACAAGCACCAGGTCTATCATGAGCATTTAGTCTGATCCGATGACTCCTCGAAATAAAGTGACTTTACTGTAAGATTGTACAGATCGTGAAATTGAGAAGCACTGATGTAATATTTTGCCTTACTTGTGCCCTGTATGTAGAATGGGTAACTAAGATGTCGAGGGCTCAGCGCAACACTGTTGTAACTTGTTCTTATTTCAATATGAGTTACGACACTGTTGCAATGAACCCTCGATGTGCAATACAAGCTAATCATAAATTGGTAGTACACAGTTACCTTTGACAGCATAGAGGCTAATATATTGTTGAGATTGTGTGTAAGGGTGCATTTTGGCTTAAGATTGCCACTAGAACTTAAAACATTCACTCAAGGCCAGAACTAACAGATCACTTACTCTCTGTAATATGATTTGAGTATTCATGGACGGACTGCGTTCAAACTTGGAATAAGAATAATTCAACATATCATATTGAGAGTATTCATCATATACATAAATTTTCTCAATGTGGTAAAAACAGACATATACATGTAATTTTCAATGTATAGATCTTGTAGCTACAATAACCATAAGACATTATTTTTCTTACCTGGTATCACAGATTCTCTGATATGTTGATTCAACACTCTAGTTTTCACTGCATCTAACAACACAGACGTCAACTGTTTACTCAAAGTTTTGAGATAAGCATTATCAGCTAATAAATCCTACAAGATTAATTTTATGTCAAATGTTACATTGGATAAGTGATTATTTCTTGATGATATTCATTGTCCAATTTTTACCAAATGAATGAAATGTTGTTATTATTGCTAGATATCAACAGAAAGTATCTTAGTTTTAGTTAAGAGATTTCTAGTTCACACTAAGATTTATCTTTATATTTACTTCCTAGGATAAAAGTAAATAACAGTTTCATTATTCTTTTCTATCAAAATAGAAACAAGAGGGCCAAGATGGCCCTATATTGCTCACATGACAATCACTGTTCACTCATTAAAACATTGTTTTAAACGGGTGACCTAGTTTTTGACCCCGGATGACCTATGTTCGAATTTGTCTTACATATCATTAAGACAAACAGTCTGACTAGGTTTGGTGAAGATACGATCAAAAATTGACATCTACAGTGTTAATAAGGTTTTCCTAAGATTTGACCTTGTGACCTGGTTTTTGACCCTAGGTGACCCATATTTGAACTTGTCCTTAATATCATTAAGACAAACAATCTGACAAGGTTTGGCCAAGATCCAATCAAAACCATGACATTTAGAGCTTTTACAAGATTTTTACCTAAGATTTGACCTTGTGACCCAGTTTTTGAAACCGGCTGACCCATGTTCATCCTTGACCCACATATCATTGAGGCAAACATTTTGACAAGGTTTGGTGAAGATCCAATTAAAACTGTGACATCTACAGTGTTAACAAAGTTTTCCTAAGATTTGACCTGGTGACCTAGTTATTGACCCCAGATGACCCATATTTATACTCGACCGTTATATCATTAAAACGATTTGACAAAGTTTGGTGAAGATCCAATAATAACTGTGAAATCTACAGTGTTAACATGGTTTTTCATAAGATTTGACCTAACGACCTAGTTTTTGACCCAAGATGACCCATGTTCGAACTCGTCCAAGATATTATGAAGACAAACATTCTGACAAGGTTTCATGATCATCCAATCAAAACTGACTTCTAGAGTGTTCACAAGGTTTTCCAGCAATTTGCCCTAGTGACCTAATTTTACTACAGAAATTACCCATTATCAAACTTGACCTACATATTATTAAAATAAACATTCTGACAAAGTTTTATGAAGATAAATGCAAAACAGTGATTTCTAAAGTGTTCACAAGGTTTTCCCTTATTTGGCCCTGGTGACCTAGTTTTTGACCCCAAATGGCCCAATATCGAACTCGTCCGAGATTTTGTTGATATTAACGTTCTGACCCAGTTTTGCTAAAATTGAGCCAAAAATGTGGCCCCTAGTGTGGTCACAACATAAAGTTTGACGACGCACGACGCCGGACGGAGAGTGATCCTAATAACTCACTTTGTCACTTTGTGACATGTGAGCTAAAAAAACAGGATGGTTATTACATTTGACACAAAAATGTTTCCCTACAGTAAGACACATTCTTATGTTAACTTGATTGTTTTGACAATTTTTTATAATAAGAAACATAATTATCTTACTAGTAAATAATCCTGGTAAGATGTATCATCCATCAACTCACATATAGAATAATCAACAGGTGGCAATGATTTGTTTATAACTGGCATCTTAGAGGGTACTTCCAAATCAGGGCTAATACAAACTTTGATTATATCCATATTACTTTCATCTGTATAAAATAAAATAAATGAAGACAATATCAAAACATTTTGTGACATATGAAAATGGAAATAATTAAACAAGAGGGCCAAGATGGCCCTATATCGCTCACATGACAATCACTGTTCACTCATTAAAACATTGTTTTGAACCGGTGACCTAGTTTTTGACCCCAGACGACCTATGTTCAAATTTGTCTTACATATCATTAAGACAAACAGCCTGACTAGGTTTGGTGAAGATATGATCAAAATTTGACATCTACAGTGTTAATAAGGTTTTCCTAAGATTTGACCTTGTGACCTGGTTTTTGACCCTAGGTGACCCATATTTGAACTTGTCCTTAATATCATTAAGACAAACAATCTGACAAGGTTTGGCCAAGATCCAATTAAAACCATGACATTTAGAGCTTTTACAAGATTTTTACCTAAGATTTGACCTTGTGACCCAGTTTTTGAACCCAGCTGACCCATGTTCATCCTTGACCCACATATCATTGAGGCAAACATTTTGACAAGGTTTGGTGAAGATCCAATTAAAACTGTGACATCTACAGTGTTAACAAAGTTTTCCTAAGATTTGACCTGGTGACCTAGTTATTGACCTCAGATGACCCATATTTATACTTGACCGTTATATCATTAAAACAAACGATTTGACAAAGTTTGGTGAAGATCCAATAATAACTGTGAAATCTACAGTGTTAACATGGTTTTTCATAAGATTTGACCTAGCGACCTAGTTTTTGACCCAAGATGACCCATGTTCGAACTCGTCCAAGATATTATGAAGACAAACATTCTGACAAGGTTTCATGATCATCCATTCAAAACAGTGACTTCTAGAGTGTTCACAAGGTTTTCCAGCAATTTGCCCTAGTGACCTAATTTTACTACAGAAATTACCCATTATCAAACTTGACCTACATATTATTAAAATAAACATTCTGACAAAGTTTCATGAAGATAAATGCAAAACAGTGATTTCTAAAGTGTTCACAAGGTTTTCCCTTATTTGGCCCTGGTGACCTAGTTTTTGACCCCAAATGGCCCAATATCGAACTTGTCCGAGATTTTGTTGATATTAACGTTTTGACCCAGTTTTGCTAAAATTGAGCCAAAAATGTGGCCCCTAGTGTGGTCACAACAAAAAGTTTGACGACGCACGACGCACAACGCACGACGCCGGACGGAGAGTGATCCTAATAGCTCACTTTCTCACTTTGTGACATGTGAGCTAAAAATTAATATGAATACTTACAATATACTTCTCCAAGAGAATGTGTTTTATATTATTATAGATCCATGGGAGATGGATTTACCGCCTTAGAGAATATATAATAGGCCAAGCAGTCATTGGATTCAGACATTGTGATAGCTAGACAAGATAGTCAAGTATCTCACATCTAAAAATTTGTAGTGAATTTTAGACCAAGAAACAAAACACTGAAAACTAGAACTGTCACAGAGATGACTAATATCCCTGCCGGTGCTTTAACACTAAGAATGCAAAAGTACACTATATGTCTAAGTTCAAGGGGACATAACTCTGCAATGAGTGAATTGCTGGGCATGAAAATTGTGTCTTGCACATATTTCAAGTTTCATTGCAATCGCTTAAAGAATGTGTAAGTAGTTCGCTCTTAAAAACTTGTATGCGGACGGACGGACCGACCAACCGACAGAGTGACTCCAATATACCCGCTCTCAAACTTCGTTTACGGTGGGTATAATAACAGTAACACTACCAACCTAAACCTAGATTTGTAAGAAGATTCTCATCCTTCACTGGATTCCGACTTCCTGGCCAAACTGATCGTTTCCATGGAAACAAAGTAAGGTTGTACACATGGCAATCTTCTTTATCAATAATATTCATTTTGAAAATACCAATTGATGGAATTTCTCTGAATTTCTAAAAAATGATATATAAATAATAGCAACCAACAACTTTTTTAAGTAACATATTTGCAAAAACAATGTTGTTTTCATTCAACTTGACATTTTTGAAACTTACACTGCAATTGCAGACAATTTGCAGTATGATTGTTATATGATTCCAAGTTACCAATGTTGCTGATGGAGTAAAGGTGATGTGAAACTACAGAATATTAAAGTTCAAAACTATCTCAATGTCAGACCAATTTTTACTTGACTGCATACACCATAATTAATATTATGTATGATATGTAAATCAACTCATGAAAAGCTGGTGAATAGTTTACCTTAGATTTAATCTGAACTGATGACAAGGTAAATGTATCTGATGTACTTTCTGGAAAATGCCACAATAAGCTTCTCCTGCCAAATACATCTCTACCAAACCATAATGTTTCAGTGGAAATCTGTCATCATCAAGATAACATTTTAACATTATATGTTTAGAACCTTAAAATCAGCTTAGAAGAAAGAAATGTGTTTACAATGAGAAAATGTATGAAAATAGCCAATGAGTCATTAAACTTTATGAAAGCTGGTGACAAATACAGTACTAGTTGAGAAGAGCCAACAAACATCACATAAATAGATACAGAAATCAACATTAAACATGACTAAAATCCCCTACAAAGATAAAAATATTGCATGTTATGGTATGATATCATCAAGTGATGTTTTTTTTATTCTTGAATATCACATACTCCACTAAATTAACTTTTACTGTTGAGATTCTGAAATGTTTATGTAAACTAAATGGCCATTCATTAAACAGATGATTTGAATTTGATAAATTAAGAATGATTATTTTTTGGGTCAATGGCCATCCATGTTGACAGTACATTATTCAACTATTTTTAGAAAGACTAAAAAGGTTTCAATGACTCCATAAATATGAGTAATTAATCATTGAATTGAGTAATTAGACCTGCAGCAACTGTAAACATGGGTATCACTGTTATGAGCAATATTATTATGTACTAGTACACTGTATTGGATGATATGAAATAAAATTTTAAAGACAAGCATATCAAGACAAAAGGATTCAACTGAGTAATAAAAAGAACAAATTACCTGCCAATATATAATAGACCATGGACCTTCAACCTTTGCCAGGACTGACAGAATTTCCTCATCAGAGTCACACATACTCAGAAGATTCAATAAAACATTAGTATCACTTTCAGAATCTGACACCTTTTGAAAACAAGAGGGCCAAGATGGCCCTATATCGCTCACATGACAATCACTGTTCACTCATTGAAACATTGTTTTGAACCGGTGACCTAGTTTTTGACCCCAGACGACCTTTGTTCGAATTTGTCTTACATATCATTAAGACAAACAGTCTGACTAGGTTTGGTGAAGATACGATCAAAATTTGACATCTACAGTGTTAATAACGTTTTCCTAAGATTTGACCTTGTGACCTGGTTTTTGACCCTAGGTGACCCATATTTGAACTTGTCCTTAATATCATTAAGACAAACAATCTGACAAGGTTTGGCCAAGATCCAATCAAAACCATGACATTTAGAGCTTTTACAAGATTTTTACCTAAGATTTGACCTTGTGACCCAGTTTTTGAACCCAGCTGACCCATGTTCATCCTTGACCCACATATCATTGAGGCAAACATTTTGACAAGGTTTGGTGAAGATCCAATTAAAACTGTGACATCTACAGTGTTAACAAAAGTTTTCCTAAGATTTGACCTGGTGACCTAGTTATTGACCCCAGATGACCCATATTTATACATGACCGTTATATCATTAAAACAAACGATTTGACAAAGTTTGGTGAAGATCCAATAATAACTGTGAAATCTACAGTGTTAACATGGTTTTTCATAAGATTTGACCTAGCGACCTAGTTTTTGACCCAAGATGACCCATGTTCGAACTCGTCCAAGATATTATGAAGACGAACATTCTGACAAGGTTTCATGATCATCCAATCAAAACAGTGACTTCTAGAGTGTTCACAAGGTTTTCCAGCAATTTGCCCTAGTGACCTAATTTTACTACAGAAATTACCCATTTTCAAACTTGACCTACATATTATTAAAATAAACATTCTGACAAAGTTTCATGAAGATAAATGCAAAACAGTGATTTCTAAAGTGTTCACAAGGTTTTCCCTTATTTGGCCCTGGTGACCTAGTTTTTGACCCCAAATGGCCCAATATCGAACTCGTCCGAGATTTTGTTGATATTAACGTTCTGACCCAGTTTTGCTAAAATTGAGCCAAAAATGTGGCCCCTAGTGTGGTCACAACATAAAGTTTGACGACGCACGACGCTGGACGCCGGACGGAGAGTGATCCTAATAGCTCACTTTGTCACTTTGTGACATGTGAGCTAAAAATAAAAATACTAATGTTGTATCAAAGCAAAGCATATTGTTGCCAAAAAACATAAGTGTGACATTTGGTAAAACTGACATTATTGTTAACTGAATCCATGAAATTATCTTATACCAATACTAGATTCTGTTTTTAAAATTACTTGATCTAGGATACTCAGAAACCACTTCTAAGAATCATCTGTGTAGAATTATTCAGGTTAAAAGTTTTAAGTTAAATGAATGTTAATAAACATAGTTAATTATTAGATAAACCTTTTGGTCAGTATACACCACATAGGGAAAATAAACCACTTATATAATGTAGAATATGAAAAAAATAAGGCATACATTGATTCCACCAAATATCTCGGCATTCCATAACAAAATATTGCCCTTGTAGTCCTGTGCAGGTTGACGGGCCATTTCATCACCTCTTAGATGTAAAACATGACCAATGAACAAGGCAGATAAGTTTCCCTGTATTGATTTACATAAAACATTCTTTCCATCAGGTCCTCTGTTTGCTATTCTGGAATTGCAAAGCAGGCCCTCCTGGAAAGTAATTATCATTATTAATTTATTATGTGTATTGAACAAATACCATATTGATAATAGAAGACTTAGTCTTAGTGCTATTAAACAGTTAAGTCTACATCAACAAGAGTTCCGCTGTCAGAGACATATGCCCCAAAAGTAGGGCCATGACACAGATTGTTTGCGTATATATCATGGTAATTCTTTGAAAAAGTAATAAATGTATATGAATGAATACTATGAATGGTAATGAATATCAAAGATATTAGATTAAGGTGGCTTTGTCACTGACGTGAAAACGTCAAAAATTACAAATGGAAGCTTCATCAAATGATTAATTTTTTGTCAACACACTTTAACATTATATGTATGCTTGTTTAATCATTGTTATGGTGGAAGGGCTGAGGATATAAAAGCATTATTTGTCACTATGACCTTGACCTCTGACAGACTGACCTAAAAATCAACAGAGGTCATCTACTGGCTATGACCAATCTACATACTGAATAGGGAGATAGCACACCTTATAGTTATCAGTTATTAAGCCGACAAGGTTTTTAACTTGAAGGTTACTGTGACCTTGACCTTTCATCAACTGACCTAAAACTTGAAAGGGGTTATCTACTGGCCATTACCAACCTGCATATTGAATACCAAGACAGTGCACCTTTTTAGTTATCAAATTATAGAGCGGACAAAGCTTTTGAATTGAAGGTCATTGTGACCATGACCGACTGACCTCAAAATCAATAGAGGTCATCTACTGTCCATGACCAACCGACGTACTAAATACGAAGACAGCACACCTTATAGTATTCTAGTTATTGAGCAGACAAAGACTTGGTGAAATTATAACGGACAGACGGATGGACAAGCGCCATACCATAATACAACCAAAGTTACCTTTAGGCGTATAAAAAGGAATTAATATACATTTGCTAGAATCTGATGTTGGCCAGTTGGTTGGTAGGCCAAATGGTTTCTGATGGATATCTCAACAGAATGATCTTCGGCCAATGGCCGTCATACTTAGCTATGGTCAGCAGATGACCCCTACTGAGCCACTGTGATCTTGAGTATGAAAATGGTTTACGATCTATAACGCATCAACGGAATAAACTTTGGCCCTCATATTTCACAGGAACATTGACCTTGGTCAGCAGATGACCCCTTTTGATTTTGGGATCACATGGTCAAAGGTCATGGTCACTGTGACCTGGACTGTGAAAATGGTTTCCGATCATTTACCCATCAACAGAAAGACCTTCAGTCCTCATTCTTCACAGGAACATTGGCCTTGGTCAGTAGATGACCCCTATTGATTTTGGGGTCACTAGGTCAAAGGTCACTGTGAACTTGAGTGTGAAAATGGTTTCCGATATATGTTTTGCGATATAAATGGAATATTTATTCTCATCATTCATATCGACGTCATTAGGCACAATACATGCGCGTGTGAAATTATTGTTACATGCTCGCTATGTCGAGAAATAGATAGATGCATTTACAAAAAATAGGTTTAAACAGCTAAACTTATCATTTGATATTTTGTATGAAATTTTGTCGTTTTTCACTATTCCCAAAATTTGTGATTAAAAAAATGACTTGTTTAATGATTGCATACTAGCACTGTTGTGAATTTTAAGCTGAGTAAAGAATTAGACTTGTGATATTTCGTATGACCAGTAGACAGACCGGAATAGTACGCGGACACTTTCCCCCATATGTAACTATTTCGTGTAATTGAGGCCGTGTTTCAAATCATCCAGTCTATGTAGTTTTGAAGATGAATCCTTGCTTAGAAATTTACAGGAACTTAAGATTGTAAACAATGCACTACGCATGCGCAGTCAGGCATCGCGACAGGTACAGTCACGGCTCAAAATTATTGTACAATTTAACCAGTACGCGGACACCCGTTTGTATAGACGTAAAATGGTCAAATAAAGTAAACTCACCTGAAAATGTTTTTTTGTGTATTTATTTCATTTACACATGAAAATTAAAAGAAAATATTTTTTCTATAATAAAAAATTAACATGTTTGAAGCATTGAGTGCAATTATACATCAATTCATTTATTCTTCTTTACAAAAACCATGCAGAACAAAGACTCTCCTACAGTTTTAGTTTGTACTTTACAGAAATGAGTATTTATCTAGATTTAATAATTTCCATCACTAAGTTTGTAGCTTACGGGAGTTAAGGACGTCAAAATAAAATTATAAAATGGAAAGCAAAAACATTTGGAAGGTACCGCGATAAAGATGCGAATGTTGCTGAGTTAAATTATTCATCGCAAGATCGATTGTGTATATCAGGTTTTTTGTTTACTAAAAAGTCTACTCAAGTGAGATTGTCTCATATTTATTAAATACGTATTATTTTAATCAGTGGCGATTTTTTTAGCCATTTACACAAGGACTTACATATTTTTACAAATATCAATTTATTATGTTTATATCGTCTGCTGATCAGTATTAACAGGAAGTTTAAACAGAAAATGTATCATACCGGAAGAAAGGTAAGTTTGCTGCGAATATAGGTAAGTAATATCGGTATCGTACAGGATGTTTTACATCTTTTAAAACTTGCCGAATACGAGGGTGTCCGCGTACTGGTAGCGTCCGCGTACTGTTCTGGTCTGTCTATATATAGTATTTGTATTTATAAACTGGCTGTAATGTCAACCCGATTAGCTCAGTTGGTAGTTGTCCAACTAAATTAGACGGTGTGTAATGGTGAGACAATTTTTTTCAACTTGGCCCCATCCAGCATGGCCCTTCCGAATTTGGGGTGCAAGACGTTTTGTTTTTTGTTTAAGAAAACGGCCAACTGAAAAGCCGAATATTTAAAGTAAGGCTAAGACTATAGAGCATTTGTTTAATCATTTTAATTTTCCTGTTGCTTAAAACAGACATAAAACAACGTTTAAAGATTGTAGTCATTGATCTAATCAAGGTCTTGATCTAATAGAATAAGGGGAGGATTGTCTTACTTATTTTAGAAGGTGAACTGTCTTGGGCAGTGAATTGTCTTGGTTTTCGATGGGTGTATTGTCTGGGGGGTAAATCGTCTCGTTACCGGATAAACAACCTACCTCTATTAACTTCGTATCAATAGTTCTTGGATAAAATACACAACAGATTCCACACATGATTATAGTTGTTTGCGGTGATAAAAATGTGTAAATGCATTGTATGTAAGGGAGACAATCATTAACTCATAAGAACTCAACGAAATCCAAAGTACACAAAGTAAAAATAGGTCGATTTTAGGTCGACCTCGCTGGATTTGCGCTCCTGGTCGTTTTGTTTTGTCCCATCCGTATTCTGATACAAACCCAACAAAAATTGTTAACATTATTTTAAATGGCTGTATCAAGATTTGGAATCAATTACTTAAAAGTATATTTGCGTGTGTCCAACAAAGCTATCACACAAGCAAACATGTATAGTAGCCTAATCAATAAATTCTTCACAAAGGTATCATTAAACATATAAATGAGTACCAATGACTAATTTAGCGTTTAATTCTACACTATGATCTCATGACGCTTCATGTCCAATTCGGCCCAGAATAGCGACACGAAATACGCTCGAATGGATAAGTTAAAACTATGATTATTGTCAAAAAATAACAATGAAACTATTTTTTTGTCATTAAATACTTTTATAATTAACTACTTTTGCATAATTACTGCATTATGACCACGTGACGCTTCGCTTATGTCGTATTTATGTAGATCTACCTGGGAGAAAATAAAGTTGTGGTCTGTTGTGTTCTGTTCTGCTAAATACTTTGTGTCGCTTTTTCTCCACATTCCCTTATTTTTTCATTATTGGAAAGATTTCATTCATCATTTTTTTTGCTGTTGTTTGTTATGAAAGTCATTGTATATGTAACAATATGATATCATGTTTAATTTGTTCCCTCATTTTGTCATGAAAGTGATATGAGTGTAATAAAAGAATTTTGACTTTTACTTTTTAGTGAGACCGTAATTTAGAGGTACGTAACCATTCATGGACGGAGCAAAAAAACGCACCTTGCATCCTTTCATCTGTTTAATATTTAAGGTTATGGAAATAGCACTTTGCAAACCTCGTAGTCCAGTTGGAAATACGGAATCAACAACGGTGTTGAGAATCACGGAAAAGTCCGAGTTGTTTCGATTGTATGTCGTTGTGTGATGACGTCACATTGAATGTCTCGTGCATGAAATGTTATGGCGTCTGTGATGATAAATATGATTTTACTGTTCTATTACGTAATCTTCTGTTTCTCAAGTCAATTCTCACACAGTAAAAAGGTTAAGGACGAATACGATATAAAGTCTCTATTGCCTGATCGTAAAGAAATCGGGGCTAAAATTGATAACAATGGCTACAAAACTGATCTGTGGATTGCTGGCACATACATTGCTGCTCACAAATATTTTGGGGCTGACTTCCGTTACCTCACAGGCAATGTTGGTCCTGATGATCAGGTATTTTACAAGAAGTTTCCATCACCTACTCTTCGAGATCTTGACCCTAAACTCATCAAACATTGTGATGATTCGGCAGCCACTTGTATCAATCAAGTCCTTATCAGTGCTGAAGAGTCCGGATCTCTTCAGCACATAATGAAAAATGAAAAACTACCAACATTTGCACCATTTACAAATGATTACGAGGATTTCAGATTCAGACAGACAGCTATGTACTACTTGTGTTGGTACACTAAAATGGAAGATTCTTATTTAAAATTTAAAGTTGGAGATGTTTCTTGCTTTGAGCATTTAAATGCTGTTGAAGAAATACCAAAGGAAAAACGAAAAAAGTTAGTAGAGAAAGATGAAATGCCGATAAAAGATATAAGGAATGACAAATACAAGATAGATCCATTTGTTTGTGCCAACTTGTGGTTTTGTCCAGATCCATGCTATGGAAGAGAAGATAATGGAAACTTTGTCAAATCAGATTTCAAGGTAGCTGGCAATCCATGTTTGGACCTAAAAAACAGTGAATGTACGTGGAAAAAGCAGGCTAACAATAATTTTAAAGATTTGATTCGAAACAAATTTAATGTAACCTGTGACTGTACATCTGAACGAGAAGGATATCACTGGAGTAGCCAGTTTGGTATTTGTGTTGATACAGATGAATGCTATGAGAAAAAACATAACTGTCCAAACAATCGAATATGCAAAAACACTGCTGGAAAGTATGTATGCACGTGTCTACGGGGCTATGATGTGAATCCAGAAACAGACGATTGTGAAAGACTTTTAACAATGCATGAGTCAGCAACAATATTGGAGTATGTAAAAAGTGAAGAGGACCCACCTCGAAAAACTGAAGAAACAGACTTAATATCCGAGCTAATGGTTATAGCTGGTTTATCTAGAGGAAGCTCTAACACTTTTATTGAAACATGCAATTATTTATATATGTACTCCATATTTGGTTATTTTAATGTTATTCATTATCAACTGTTGTAAAATAAGTTGTATGCAATTTATAATACTTGATATCAGAACATGCAGTAACTTTATGATCAGATCCCAACTGTTCACAAGTGTTTCAAATGAAAAGATTGTAAGCTTAAGTCTGAACATAATTATATCATTATATTACATTTCCTAATGAAATCTTAACCAAGATCAGCACAAAGGGCTTTTTTTAACAGGTAGGGGAAGGGGCCTATTCCTTAAATTTGGGGGAAAATAACACATTTTTGCAAAAGGGGAAGAAAAAAACTTGATGTAAATTGAAATTAAGGGGAAAACTGCATGATTTAAAGAATTTTCCTGAGGGGAAGATGCCTGTTAACGGCCCCAGTTACAGAAGGAAAAAAAGCCCTGGCACATAATCTTGTTTCTCTTTTAACAGCAGGTACATCATAAATATTATCTAAATTTAACAACATGGAACTACCTTCTGATTTGTTAATTCAGCAGTCTTCATATACAATTGGAATGGAATATGGGAATGGTCAACCATACAATCCCTATTTTTGATAACCAACACAGTAACTTCAGTGAAGCAGACAGGTTAAATTTTAATTGCTTTATTTCATTTACAGTATTCATTCTTGCCTGAAACTAATTTGGGGAATGAAATTTCAAGGAGTAAATTAGAATTTGGGGGAAATTGCATGATTTTTTTTTCAAAGAAAGCACCTTTACATGCTACAACTGTATAATAAAGAAAACCCGTGGAAAGCTGAAGTCACTTCTGCATGAACAAGTTAATTTACCCAAGTAGAAACTCAATTAATTGATGGCATCTAACAAACATTTTTCTTCTTTTTTTAACATGAAAGAATTGACATTTTCCATCTATAGACACAAATATATGATCTTACATGTAACATTCAAACAATAAACTACATTGTATACAAATACCTTTATTTTGCACATTGACATTGTTGAAAAAAGAACATGAAAGAACTAAATTACATGCATAGATCTTATGGACGTGAGATCAATCTACAATGTAAGTTGAGGCATTCTCTACTGGCAGTACCATATACAACTTTTTGAATCTCATTTAGCACATTCAATTATTCATCTAAACATATCCACCTTGAAGTCTTGCCACATATTCATTATGAAGTTCAACAAGACCTGCTTTGATAAATAAACGTTTCAATTCTTCCTTGCTTTCTACAGGTCTTCTTTCAAAACTAATAAATCTGAAATTATAGAAAACTTCATAATAAAGCATATATAGGTGTATTTACACAACTTATAAGGTTGCATCCATACTAGAACTTCTGAAAGTATAATTCATGTTTACAGTTCTGTCAATTTTAACGTTTACATGTCATGGAATGAATGAAACAATTCTGTATTATTGTAAATACCATTAGGCCTAGTGCCAATATTGACCATCAAAGTAAGGTGTATAAACACAAACACGACGCTGCATTCTATGGAAGGGAATATCCGCCAGTACACGCATGACATTTTTATGTTATTTACTTGCATATGCATTCTACTACTTGGCAACTGCATTTTAGTTTCTTACAAGTGTTGTCAACGCAATTCATACTTCATGCTTCTTGATGCTAAGATGACAGTCCCTTCATGTACATGTATATCGTTTATTTTTGCATGTAATTGCCAACTGCGTTATACCTTTTTGTTTGACTACTGTAATCTTGAAATGTTTATTCACACTATTCCTAACTGCATTCTATGTTTGCCTATGCGCATTTAACTTAGTTGCTACTGAATTATGTCGTACGTAGTCAAAGTTTTACCTTGTGAACACACTAGGGGCCACATTTTTAGCTCAATTTTTGCAAAACTGGGTCAGAATGTTAACATCGACAAAATCTCGGGCGATTTCGATAATGGGCCATTTGGGGTCAAAAACTAGGTCACCAGGGCCAAATAAGGGAAAACCTTGTAAACACTCTAGAAATCACTGTTTTGATTGGATCTTCATGAAACTTTGTCAGAATATTTATTTTAATGATATGTAGGTCAAGTTTGATAATGGGTCATCTACGGTCAAAAACTAGGTCACTAGGGCATATTGCTGGAAAACCTTGTGAACACTGTAGAAGTCACTGTTTTGATTGAATCATCATGAAACCTTGTCAGAATGTTTGTCTTTATAATATCTTGGACGAGTTCGAACATGGGTCATCTGGGGTCAAAAACTAGGTCACTAGGTCAAATCTTATGCAAAAACCATGCTACCACTGTAGATTTCAGTTATAATTGGATCTTCACCAAACTTTGTCAAATTGTTTGTTTTAATGATATAATGGCCAAGTTCAAATATGGGTCAAATCTTAGGCAAACCTTATTACCGGTAATACTGTAGATGTAAAATTTTGATTGGATCTTCACCAAACCTTGTCAGAATGTTTGTCTTATTGACATGTAGGACAAGTTCTAACATGGATCATCTGGGGTCAAAAACTAGGTCACAGTTTCAAAACAATGTTTTAATGAGTAAACAATGATTGTCATGTGAGCGATATAGGGCCATCTTGGCCCTCTTGTTGGATTCAACATCATTCATGTTTAAGCATGATATTATATTATGACATTAAGTACATGACTGGGAACCAATAAAAATTTTAGCTTCTAGCACAAATTACTATACACTGAAGACTACTCCGGATTTACATGTTCGGTGTTTTCCGTGGTTTAACTCAAAGGGGTTTGTCACGAAAAAAATCCAAAAAATATTTTTTTCCATGTAACCCATATATATATAGAAGGGAAAGAACTTCGACAATTCGAATTTTCCAACGCGTGTTATAAACTTCCATGTTATTGCAATGCAGTACAAAATATTTAATTCATATATGGTGCAACGTATGGGCAACTCAACACGCCAACAGAAAATGTATACTTTTACTGCCTTAAAAGATATTTTAAACTCGCTATTGAAGATTTTTCAAACGAAAAATGGTCAAATTTTACAAAACGACACACTGTCGTAAAATCACAGCGTGTATACCGGTATACATGTACAGAGTGGAAATGTTAAATTACTGACACAACTTCTTACAATGGGCCTAAATTCATAATAAAACACTATAATATACTAACTGCCAGTGATTTCGCATCTCGGAAAGCTCTTTTAGCGAAGAATTTGCGTATTTTTTTGTTCAATAAGCCGGCTACTCGAAGTTTACTTCCATGACGGGTCACATGACAATCTGATTACATGAGCGATACTCTGTGGTATTTGTTTACAATTTACTTGTACCCTGTGAAATCATTAGCAGTTAGTAAATTATACAATATATGATATAAATATACTGTTTGGTTATGAATTATGACTCCTTCCATGAAGTTTTACCTGTAATTTATCAGTTTTGCTATAGATTTGTGTGCCGTTTTGTAAAATTTTACAATTTTTCGTTTGAAAAATCTTCAATAGCGAGTTTCTAATTCGAAACCTCCATTTTGAAGAGTACTTAATTTCATGAATTTTACTGACATCTTGACATATTCCTGAGGGTCATGGGTTCAAACCCCAATGGGACCATACTTTTTTTCTTTTATTTTTAGTTTTTAGGTAATGTTTCGTATTAAGAACATGAATTTATACAGTAATATGGAAGAAAATATTTATTCCAAATTTTTTTTGTCTAGTTTATTGCAATTTATACATGGTTAATTAACGAAAATCAAGTAACTATGGATTTCTGACACATTTTTTTTTCAAAACTGGACGGTGAATTTTTTTTAAATTTGGTGTAGACATTATACACACATAGTAGTTAATTTTGAGAAAATTTCAGCTGTTTCCCTGTGTTAGTTTTTATTTTAATGATATTTATAAATTTGTTACTTTTTGGTAAAAGGCTAAAATCTTGACTAAATCTTAAAGGGGCTGGGTTACATTTTTTACTTTTTCTGCAACATAGTAATTCCAAACATCGTATAAATAATTTGAATTGACTAAACATTGGTTACCCTTAGACTTATACACATTCTTGCATTTATTGTATCATCTGTTAGAGAGATAGGCCAATTTTCATAAAGGTGACTTCATTTGATTTTGAGGTACTATTTTACGTTAGGGGTAGAGGAACAAAAATGGTTGTAACTCTCTTAACTGACTGTAAAAGTTTTTAAAAATTCACCTGTAAGCGTCTTAATGGATATACAAAAGAATGACAATATTTAAAATACAATCCTTAACACTTCGTATTAGACTTCGAAAACCTTAGGGCAGTAAAAGTATACATTTTCTGTTAGCGTGTTGAGTTGCCCATACGTTGCACTAAATATGAATTAAATATTTTGTACTGCATTGCAATAACATGGAAGTTTATAACACGCGTTGGAAAATTTGAATTGTCGAAGTTCTTTCCCTTCTATATATATATAGGTTACATGGAAAAAAAATTTGGGGATTTTTTTTCGTGACAAACCCCTTTGGTTTAACGGTGCGAGAGTAAAAACTTGCCCGTCTACTCCAATGTTTACGGAAGTGTAATTGCACAAATTGTTTTTATTGGTTGTGTTCAGCATATATACTCGTGTTAACCAGAGTCAACCTGGGTATAACTCAAGTATCACTCGGGTAACCCAGGCAATGAAAGTTGAGTCACTAGAATACTACCCATCTCCAAAAGCCGGGAAAGGTGGGTGATTTATGCAAAGTTATTGACACTTCAAATTCAAAATGGCGGCTATAACGACAGCGTGATGAACATAGTAATGATTTTTATCAAGAGTTTTCATAGAAACTTCATACATATAGATCTATATGGACTGGACACACTAATCAGTTGATGGATGTATGAGTCACATATATTATTTTAATTCTTTTAAAAGTTAAAACACCATTATATAAAGTTGATAGAGAATTACTGAATAAAATGTCTAGCACAGTGACCATGCATATGTAATAAAGATCTTCTTTTGAAATTGAAATATATATGCTGTAAAAGCAGTGTTTTTCATATCATTCTTAAAAAGTAACTTGATAAGTGTTCGGACTAAATTTGTTACTTGAGTTACTTTGGTGAACTCGGGTGAAATGAACTGCACGGGTTTGTATGCTGAATGCGCCCAGTGAGACATTGAGCTGTCTCGTCATTCTCAACGATAATTTCAATGACAGTGTGTTAGAGATTGTTACTGTTACATCCAAGAAACCAGCCAGTCTACTTGGTACGACGAGAACATAACATTATGTTGAAGAAACTGTGCTACACTGTACAGCCGGCTATGTACAGTGATTCCTGTGTTTCTGAACATCGATTGAGTTTTTGAAATTACAGACAACTTGTTTATTTATAAATTTTATATTTTAACATGTAAGTATGAAATTGAGTATCTGACCTGTTTATTTGTGACGATAGAAATTCCCTTTCACACAGAACAGACATCAATCTTTCCTTGCAGCCATGTCCTTTGGAATCAACATCAACACTAACAGTTTTTAATCGTCCGATAAAATTCTAAAATAACAGCAGATTTAGTTTATAAAACATTGTGTTTATCATAAACATATAAAATATATATAATTATCATTATTCAGGGCATGATAATTCTTCTTCATGTACTCCTCCAGCAGGATGGCCAGCTTAGAATTTCACTAGCTCTACAGAAATATTACAACTCTGAGAGTTTATTTCTTCACGTAATTATGAGAGGACGGGTGTATTTGTTTAGCCCTGTTATTCAATAAACACATGTATTCATAAATAGGCAGATAGCTTATTAGGAGAAAAATAACTTACAAGCTATTGCATACATTATTATAGGCTCTGATGCTGAACTAATATAATTGATATACATGAACACAACAGTAAACTTGGAATACACTCTAACCTTGATATCATCTATGTCTCCTTGTAGGATTACTAAGATAAGTTTATTCAAGAACACTATAGCACCATTCAAGGCTAGTTCTGAGGCCCACTTTTCAAGTGTCTTGCAATATTTATTAGCTGACCTCATATGGTCAATATGTAATACACTGGTCCAAATGTTCTCTGTCTGCTCCTTGAAGTCACTACCAACATCATTTTCAAACATACACTTTCTAGATTCAAGCTCTTCTCTGATATTTTCCTGTATGGAAAACATAAGGGATATCAACACGGGTTCTCCAGAGGAAGTCTCACTGGATTTCAATGTCTTGGCTTTAATTCTACTGACCATGTCACGATTCATACGCTCAGACAAAATTGAAATCAGAGGAAAATTCATTGGATAATCAGCTGGCAACTCTAACACTATTTGAACTGGTACATGTTTTGCTGGTTTACTATATTCAACTTGAGTGTTGATAGTGACTCTGTTATCTGAAATGAATTATGAGATTGCATCACAAAGTACATATTAATTGGAACAATATTAAATGCCATTTATTTACACATAATAGGACAGTACAAATCATATATACTCATGTAAATTAACTAAAAGCAAGCATAAATAAATAACCAATGAATATAATATGCCACAATTTTTAAGGCCAGTATGTATAATACTATCAGATGGTAATTATCTATGGTGAATGGTTATATCAAAAGATGCCACATATAAAGGAATCGCACATTTATTGTTGTGGAACTTTAATATATAAGAATATAAAGAGAGATAATAACTTATGACATACATATCTCTGCTAATGAGTGCAGTTCCAATATTATACAGAAGTCAAATGTTTTATGTGAAACAATCTTAAGATCCAAATCATGCCAACTTCTGAATAATTATATGAAACGAAACAAAATTTAAGTAGTTTTTAACAATTTATTCCACCAGAATTTCCCACAATAAACTTAAACAACAGAAAACAACGTACGACAATCTCTCACGGTCTCTCAAACTAAACTGCTGACGAGTTTAACCAAAGACTTATTGTTACGGACTATGTCTTATTGAGTAACAGAACAAGATTTAAAGTTTTCGAAAATCTATTTACAAAAAAATATCAAAAGAATTTAACATAATTATAACTAGATTACGTGATAATGAAAATAACGGGACTTTCAAACCAGCATATAAAAGAAAGAAAACAATTCAATTAATAACAATCAAATTATTAGAAATCACAGAAATATCCATGAATGTTCATCATATAATGTAAAGTTAATTTAAAACGCTTGTAGATTAATCTATGTATTTAACATTGTTCTTGAATGATAAGGTTATTCTAGAAATATAACACTGTCCTGGAACTTGATACACTTCCAGAAATATAACCGCTATTCTGGAAATAATTATGTCCAAAATCAAAACTGGTCTTGATACAATATATCCATCGAACTTCTTAATGTTGATAGGAACTAATTTGTTGCGTAGATTAGGTACAACTTCTTATGGTGATTAATTATAACTTCGTATGCTCATAAATGGCTTCTAATGTCGGTTAAAGAAACAAGAGGGCCAAGATGGCCCTATATCGCTCACATGACAATCACTGTTCTCTCATTAAAACATTGTTTTGAACCGGTGACCTAGTTTTTGACCCCAGATGACCCAAAATTTGGTGAAGATCCAATCAAAACCATGAAAACTACAGCATAGACAAGGTTTTCCTAAGATTTGACCTCGTGACCTAGTTTTTGACCCCAGACGACCTATGTTCGAATTTGTCTTACATATCATTAAGACAAACAATCTGACAAGGTTTGGCCAAAATCCAATTAAAACCATGACATTTAGAGCTTTTACAAGATTTTTACCTAAGATTTGACCTGGTGACCCAGTTTTTGACCCGGCTGACCCATGTTCAACCTTGACCCACATATCATTGAGGCAAACATTCTGACAAGGTTTGGTGAAGATCCAATTAAAACTGTGACATCTACAGTGTTAACAAAGTTTTCCTAAGATTTGACCTGGTGACCTAGTTATTGACCCCAGATGACCCATATTTATACTTGACCGTTATATCATTAAAACAAACGATTTGACAAAGTTTGGTGAAGATCCAATAATAACTGTGAAATCTACAGTGTTAACATGGTTTTTCATAAGATTTGACCTAGCGACCTAGTTTTTGACCCAAGATGACCCATGTTCGAACTCGTCCAAGATATTATGAAGACAAACATTCTGATAAGGTTTCATGATCATCCAATCAAAACAGTGACTTCTAGAGTGTTCACAAGGTTTTCCAGCAATTTGCCCTAGTGACCTAGTTTTTCAACGGAAATGACCCATTATCAAACTTGACCTACATATTATTAAAATAAACATTCTGACAAAGTTTCATGAAGATCCAGTCAAAACAGTGATTTCTAAAGTGTTCACAAAGTTTTCCCTTATTTGGCTCTGGTGACCTAGTTTTTTACCCAAAATGGCCCAATATCGAACTCGTCCGAGATTTTGTTAATATTAACATTCTGATCCAGTTTTGCTAAAATTGAGCTAAAAATGTGGCCCATAGTGTGGTCACAACATAAAGTTTGACGACGCACACCGCACGACGCCGGACGGAGAGTGATCCTAATAGCTCACTTTGTCACTTTGTGACATGTGAGCTAAAAACCTCCCCTCTTGGGATCTACAATATTATACAGAACTTGTATAAACACTAAGCAAATTAAGATACCATGCATTAACATAATTTCACAAAAACAATATTTAACAACAATGAATGACATTTAAAACTGTCTGAAAGTCCATTATTACAATACTAGATCATTACAAATATTATTCCTATTATGACTACTTAGTAGAATTATTTACTAGAATAATAATATACTTAGTACAAAGAAAATTATTAATTATTACCTTGATTCACTATGCAAAAATCCCCTTTAGTGTGGAATGTCCAATATTGATGCTATGCACTTAATTAAGGCAATACATGAAGATTTCAATTCTTCAGATTGAATTATTTTATTAGTTGAAAATTCCGTGGACAAACCACTTTGTATATAACTTTTATTTCTTTATAAAATTTTTAGATGTTGAACGTCTGGCCAAAAACTTGCTCTGAGAACAATGGTCATTAATATTTGCTAAAAATCCCACATTTACTCCCAAGAAACAGAGAAATTGGAGCTTATCGGGGTTTAGGGGTTAAGAGTTGATAAATCAGAATGCCAGAACACCAACAGTATAGGATAGTGCAGTGAGTGAATGATAAAATTGGTTATCAATTAACAACAGAACTAGGCGAATATTTATGAAGCTAAATATTTACAAGGGTTAAGGGATGGTAACAATATCACATTATATACATACATGTTTTTTTTTTCCAAAGAGGAAAAACAAATTAAATATATAGTGAATAACTTAGTGAAAATCATTTTAATGAAGTGTGACAAAATGTGCATGAAAATGTAAGAAGCAAACAAAGGGCAATAACTCCCTAAAAAATAATTCAATCACAAAACCCTGATGATATGTGCTGCAGTACTTGATAAACATTCTGTGAAAGTTTGGTGAAAATTGCATGGGAAATGAAGGAGGAGTTCAGCACAGAACCATCTAAATGTTAAATTCAATAAAGGGCAATAACTCCCTAAAAAATAATTCAATTGCAAAACCCTAACGCTAATACACGCACTTGATGATAATCATTCTGTGAAAGATTGGTGAAAATTGCATGGGAAATGTAGGAGAAGTTGAGCACAGAAGCATTTAAATTTAAAATTCAACAAAGGGCAATTACTCCCTCAAAAATCATTCAACTGTGAAATCCAGAAGATATCATTTATGCGCTTCAGAACTTGACAATGATCTTTCTGTAAAAGTTTGGTGAAAATTGCATGGGATACCGGGATATGTAGAAGAAGTTGCACACAGAAACAATTCAACAAAGGGCAATAACTCCCTAAAAGATATTTCAATCGCAAAACCCTGACAATATGCATTGCAGCACTTGATGATAAATATTCATTGAAAGCTTGGTGAAAATTGCATGGGAAATGTAGGAGTAGTTGAGCACAGAAGCATTAGAATGTAAAATTCAACAAAGGGCAATAACTCCCTAAAAATAATTAAATTGCAAAACCCTGACAATATGCACCACTGCAGCACTTGATGATAAACATTCTGTGAAAGTTTGGTGAAAATTGCATGGGAAATGTAGGAGTTGTTGAGCACAGAAGCATTGAAATGTAAAATTCAACAAAGGGCAATAACTCCCTAAAAATAATTAAATTGCAAACCCGGAAGATATGCGCTGCAGTATCCTCTATTCTCACAACTTCGTGCCTTACCCCAAGTTCGTGCACGAGGCTATAACCGATTTTAGTGATGAATGACATGGTTTCCCGTGTTCAAGTTTATGCTAGTTGTAGATGAAGAAATATTGCTGTGCGAAAGAAGTGAAAAATGCGTAAAACTTTCTAAATAGAAATTCAACTGTTAAGAAGTTCACATTTCCAATTTATTTGACACTCGCTGACTTTATCTTTGTTGCTATATTTTAATACTAATCTTATCAAGTGTCTAAGTGTTTATTCTTAAAGAGCATATACCCAATACTTACAATTAATGATAAAATATAATTAGAAAATAGCAGCGCGGCTTCCGCATGACGTCATCAGTTTATGAGCACGAAGTTGTGAGAAAGCTTCCAGATGGTCAAGATAGTCAAGGTCATGTTTATTTTGAGGCGAGCAATGCATGTTTATTAGCTGTTTTGTTACATTTTGTTACATGTAGAGAAAATTAACTTGTAAGTTGATATTTTATGGAGATCTTGTTCAACCACGGTAGTATCATATGCGCATGCGCGGACTTCGAATATTAACGGGCACAAACTTATGGGTGTAGTGGCTAGTTGATGATAAACATTCTGTGAAAGTTTGATGATAATTGCATGGGAAATGTAGGAGTAGTTGAGCACAGAAGCATTGAAATGTAAAATTCAACAAAGGGCAATAACTCCCTAAAAATAATTCAATCGCAAAACCCTGACCATATATGCGCTGCAGCACTTGATGATAAACATTCTGTGAAAGTTTGATGAAAATTGCATGGGAAATGTAGGAGTTGCGCACAGAAGAAAGTGTGACGGACGCACGGGCGGCTACCATTTTAATATCCCTCCGCTTTTGGCAGGGGATAATAAGGTCTGTAGTGTCCCAAATTATGGTCCGTACTGTCCCAAAATATGGTCCGTATTTTCACAAGATATGGTCCGAAGTGTCTGGTCCGTAATGTCCGTGGTTCGAAGTGTCCATTTACCACACTGACGACAAAGAGGGATTATTAGAAAAATAATATAAATTGTCACTAGGGCTGTCCCGATATGGCTGCGAACCGGTACGTACCGATACAGAGCTGATCGGATGGTCCTGTATCGGCCGTATCGCGTTTTTTTTATTTATATTTAAAAATCTTTTAGAATGTTGAACAACTGAACGAGATTTGCGAATTTACTCTCACATCATCGTCGACAATGCTTACGCAACTAATATCCGGGATTCCATACTCTATTTATCGACATTAGCAGCGTCAGGTAAAGATAGACAACGAATTCGATGCGAATATTCAGATTTTCTCAAGCAGATATTGACTTATAAATTGTATTACGCCACCATGTAATTTTACATAAAAATATGGCAGCATTTTGGTTTGCCGATTGATGAAACAAAGAAGCTCGTAGTTGTCTATAACAAGTGTCAATGCGATGTCAAGTAAAGCAACCTCAGAACACATAAGTCTCGTCATCATAACATCCAAGTTGAAGGTTTCAGAAGTTCATTATTAATTTAGTATTGTTGAAAATTTTGACAATCATAACCCAGATTCTTTAAACAATTTTATATGGCTAGGTTCTATTCTTGATATAAGGTCATTTACGGGACAGAGATTAAAACTTGCTAATATTTCTCATAATTATTTATTTCCACAATATCAACTAACATAATTTTTATGTGAATCAAATTGATGACTTTAAGTACAAGACAAATTTAGTTTTACACCCTTTTGACAATTAATTAAGACTTTCTAGCACCAACCAAGTGTGCAGAGTTCCCCAAAACACTAATATTGCAACGTTTTTCATTACTTTGAAATATTTTTATATCGTATCGTTCATATCGCATATCGCTAGTACCGTATCGCAATACGTACAGTATCGTACAGTGTATCGGCTGAGATCTGTATCAGGACAGCCCTAATTGTCACCTTGAAAATTGCACTCTCCCGGACGGCAAAATAAAGAATGGAGAGCTTCAAGCTCTTCTTCGATCATAATGACTTTCTTGAATTCGGTTCCAACTGAACTGAGACAGTTTTCGTTTCGTACACGTACCGGATGTTGACATAAACGAAAACAACAACAACCAAAATGGCAAACTTTCGTGTGCTGTCAAAAGAAATCCTTGCCGGTTTTGACAAATACAAGGTAAAGTTTTATTATTGAAGAACATTTATGGATTTAAAGATTATATTTTGTTTTGTTTAATACTTCAACATATTTAATTTAGGCTTACATGTTGTTGATATTTTGTTTCTTGCGTCGGTGTAGTTTGGCACGTTGTCTTTACTATGTGGGTGGGGTAAAGTTGCTATGTATACATTCCGTCTGCATGCATTTGGAAATAATTTCAATTTGTCTACATTGACAGTATATTAGAAATGTATACTCATTTGAAGTTTTGAATTGATCTTTGTCGAATCACTTTCTTTCAGCTTCATCCTTACTTTTTTCAGTGCAACATACCTACAGAATGTTTCAATGTCAAAGAATTTGTTTGGTATAGCCAGTACCCCATTTACCGGTGTTATCCGAATAACGGTGCATCTTATAATATCCGAAATAGACGATTCTATTTCGATCAATTAGACCGTCGCCATTGTTTTATCACGTGACCGTCCGCCATTACAGAAGTGAAAGTTCCTAAGAAGTATGCGAGTCGATTACCGATAAAAATCTATAGCCGCAAGTTTTTGTCTGTTAAAATGACACAGAAGGAGCAATTTCGTTAGTATTTGCTAGCGGAGTAGTGTATAATAATGAATATACCTGTAAATAAATGATTTGCCTATCTTGTGTCTTTTATTATTTGTTTAATTTCTAATATGAGACCTCAGACTGTTTCTACCTGCCTTCATAAGCAGAAAACGAATGCTTGATCAGATTTTAATTATTCGATTGAATATCTGGTGCTATATATAGATCCTTGGCTTTTGAACAGACATGCATTAGCGTGTGATGATGATGGTGCTCGTCGTAATTTCTTTGTTTTCTTCGTAATGATGATGATAATGATGGTGGTGGTGATCGTGTGCTGGTTGTGATAAAAACTTTGTTGCATAAATGTGATTGTTTAAAACCACGTTTTCCTTTCAGAACTGCATGATGACAAATTTAATGTGATGTATTCGTTGTCAATTTCATATTCCTGTGTCCACTTTTTGGAATATGTCACATCTGACACGTGTGATATATTCGGTCGAATTTTTCATTCGTGTTACATATTCGATCTGTGACATGTGTGACTCGATCAACAATAGTTAATCAATAATAAACAGCAACAGTTCATGAAAAAAATTAAAACAAAGTAATTTATATCACAGTTCTTATAGCTTTTACTGATATAACATCTAGCTGATAATGATTTTACATTTTATTTTCAAATTGTAGACAAGTGACGCACTTTGTTTATTTAGTCTATATCGTATGTGTACCTAAAACAATCACCAAGGTCCCAATATATGCTACTATTAATCCAATTCCACATCATTAAAACATCAGATAAGATGTCACACGTATATACTGTCTCAGCAAGTTTTATGATACCGTGACAGGAAAACAGGAAATTGACAGCTGACTTCAAAAAGAAGCACCGACACTTAAGATGACTGTGTAATATGGCAAACCTAAGTGTGATCGTGTGATCAATTAATTAGCGACTTTCGGTTGTTCAATTAAAATTATGGATCACTGCATGATACAAATGATATACTGGGTGCTTATGCCTTATCGTTAATAAAAAATATTTTGTAAAATACCTGCGATATGCGTAAAGACAAATTGAATATCATATTTATTTAAAATCATTGCAATGAACTCTGTACAGTGATTTATTTTATGTATACAACTATGGTTTAGTTTTTAAATCTATGAATTGGCTAAATATATATGACTGGATAATAAGCAACGAAGAAGTTACTACGCCTTCCTATTCATTTGCTGTAGTTTTCACTATTTTACTAAAGATGTACATTATGTTTGTTTGAATTAATGTTCACAATGAAATGGAATTGTTTTGTTGATTATGGCAATGAAATATCGGAACATTGTAATATTAGTTTACTAAATTTTACAATGATATATTGACAATTTAATAATGCTGTACTTCTATAATTTGTGTTAAAATGTATGTCGCTATGTGTGTCTGGCACGGTGAATTTCCCATTCATTTAGTCTTTTTTTTATTGTTAGATCAATCAAACACAACACATTGTCTACCACCACCGCGTTTATAAGGCATTTTTCTGATTTATTAACTATCAGTTTCTTTGTGTTTTCACTCCTGTAATGGCGGATAGGAGATTGAAGAGTACTTTTTCAGGGGAGGTAAATCTTACAAAATTTAAAAATAGAATCGTCTATATACACTCATGCATAACTTATCGTTGTCAACATATCTGTCTTCAGACAGCAGAAACTCGGTTAAAACATCATATTGAGGATTAGTATGCATTAAAATTAGTTTTGTATTAAGAAAATACACGAAATGTTAATGATTCAATAAAAATACGTAGCTTTTCTCAGAAAAACTAGATTTGTTTCACTGCCGTCTGCATTTTTGAACACAGGTGCTTGTTTTTATGTCACTTCCGTTATAAAATAGTTCTGTGTTGAAATTATTGTTTGGAGTTTAACCCAGCATAATACTATCACTGCTACGTCATATGACCTACAGAGGTTTCTACTTGTACACCGTTATTTAGATCATTCGAGGAAAGAAAGATGGCGACCAACTGCATTGTATTTATTGATTTTGGGCACTAGATTAGTACAGATTTTGAGCATTTGACTTTGGCATTTGTGAAGGAGATATGTGTACATATAAAGTCCAATATTTGATTCACTGCAGTGATTTTGTTTGTTTGTTCAATTTCCATTCTAAATTTAGCTACACAGTTATCGGAACTTATCCAGTGCCACCTGTATACTTCTTGTGTACTTACAAATAGTCATTGTGATGTTGTACCTTTTCCCCAGTTTAACATTTACATTATGGGCACCATCCTTGTCCATACCTTGCATTATTGTTTCTTGGTACTGTAGAATACTGATCAGGACAAATCTACATTCTGTCTGACAACATGGGGTATCAGTTATAGCCACTGTAATGTGCGGAGGAAAATAATGTACTTGATGCGAGGATCGAACCCGGCCTTTTTTCCAAGAAATGGGAAGGGCCGTAGCCTTTCATTTTGGGAAATTCAAGCACGATTTTTGGCCAAATTGGGTGAAGGTTAGACAACTGAGTTAGAATATGTTCTACAGTGTTTGGTTAAGCAGGGCTTTTTTCACAGGTAGGGGAAGGGGCCTTTTCCTTCAATTTGGGGAAAGATAACACATAGTTCTTGCAAAAGGAGAAGAAAAAACTTGATTTAAATTGAATTTTAGGGGAAAACTGCATGATTTTAAAGATTTTTCCTGAGTGGAAGATGCCTGTTAACAGCCCCTGCTATAGAAGGAAAAAAAGCCCTGATGTTATGGTAATGAGTATCAGTAATTAACAGTTATATTGTCAACTTTATAATGTCAGATGAAGAGCAAAATGAAGAGATACATTGTGTATATTTGCATGTGGTTATTTGACCAATATTTGTCACCAAAAAAAAAAAAATTAAACCTAGCTATTGTAATATCACATTGCATTGCATTGTATTTCATGAGCACCTTTAAAAATAATTTTATCTGATGTTTGTATGTTTTTGTTTTATTACTTGCAGTACAATTCTGTTGATACAAGCCCTCTGTCAAATTATGTTATGCACCCATTCTGGAACTATGTAGTTCAGGTTAGTATCAGGAAGTAAATAAGTAAGTAAATTTTATTTAAAGTAGGCGAGAGGATATAACAATACAACATATTAAGCTCTTATGAGCTTTTTAACCGACTATGATCAACATAATAATAGCAGCTATAAAAGAAATTGCATTAAGGACATATAAGCAACTAAAGAAATAAGCACGTATGATAATTAAAAGGACTTATAGTATATAGTTTGTTATAAAACATATACATACCATGTAGCCTAAGTATGAGCTGACATTCTTGCAAAATAAATAATTTTGTCATTAATGTAGGAAATATTATTATTTAAAGAATGTAGTAAAGAACAGGCCCTTTTTTATGTCATTTTTGGGTCCGGTATTCTCCCCAGTTCCCCAAGTAAAAAAGTATATATTTTTCCCCACTGAGAGAAAAAAATTCCCCATAATTGAAAAATAATCCCCAAATTTAGTGTTTCACAACACAGATTTCCTCCATCAAAGGGACCCAATACCTGTTCCCCAAAACTGTAAAAAAGGGCTGAAGAATGAAGTACTTTTTGTTCTTTATTTCATGAAATTGTTAATTATTTTACCATTTCATGAAATAAAGAACAATTTTAAATAGGTTATCACATTACTTATGAGAAGCTATTTAGGTCATAATGACAATGAGGGAGTGATAACATCACATATGTTCAGCACAGTAACCTTATTTTAATAGATAACCTGCATATTTATCTGTGTGCAGTTTTGTTGTTTTTACAAGACTTAAGTGGTAATTTCTTTGTAAGACCTTGATTCAAATCTTGTTATTAAGCATTGCTTGGTTTCTTACTGATACTGTGATTGAAAGTAATCCCATTTAGTATTTCCTACCCACACTGTTTTTATTGTCAGTGTCACTGTGTGTATGTTTTTAGCTCACATGAGCACTTGTGCTCAGGGTGAGCTTTTGTGATCGGTCTTTGTCTGGTGTTGTACGGCGTCAACTTTTACCTTGTGAACATACTAGGGGTCACATTTTATTGCAATATTAATGCAAGTTTGATAATGGGTCATTTGGGGTAAAAAAACTAGGTCACCAGGGCAAATTGAAGGAAAACCTTATGAACATTCTAGAAGTCAGTTTTAATTGGATCTTCTTGAAACTTTTTCAGAACGTTTATTTTAATGATATTATTCGACAATTTCGAAAATAGGTCATCTGGGGTAAAAAGCTAGGTTACCAGGATAAATTGCAGGAAAACCTTGTGAACACTTTAGAAGTCACTGTTTTGATTGGATCTTCATGAAACCTTGTCAGAACGTTTGTCTTTATGATATCTTGGACAAGTTTGATAATGGGTCTTCTGGGGTCAATAATTAGGTCACCAGGTCAAATCTTAGGAAAAAATGTTGTTAACACTATAGATTTCACAGTTTTAATTGGATCTTCACCAAACATTGTCAAATTTTTTGTTATAACCATATGTAGGACATGTAAGAACATCTGGGGTCAAAAACTAGGTCACCAGGTCAAATCTTAGGAAAACCATAACACTGCAGATGTCACATTTTGATTGGATCTTCACCAAACCTTTCTTAATGATATGTGATATGTAAGACAAGTTCGAACATGGGTCATCTAGGGGTAAAAATTCAGTCACCAGGTCAATTCTTAGGAAAACCTTGTTAACACTGTAGGTGCCATGATTTTGTTCAGATCTTCTTCAATCCTTGTCAGAATGTTTGTCTTAATGATATGTAGGACAAGTTGGAACATGGGTCATTTTGGGTCAAAAACTAGGTCACTAGGTCAAATATTGGGAAATACTGTAGATGTCACAGTTTTAATTGGATCTTCATCAAACTCTGTCAGAATCTTTGTCTTAATGATACCGTATGTGGGACAAGTTCGAACATGGGTCATCTGAGGTCAGATACTAGGTCACCAATCAAATCACAGGAAAACCTTGATATCAACAGGCCTCATGATGCAGGTTTAATCAGTAAACAAAGATTGTCATGTGAGCGATATAGGGCCATCTTGGCCCTCTTGTTATTATAATCTGCCAACTAAGTGTAACATTTTCATTGGTAGGAGTCCTAGGTTCTAGTTTGATTGCTTTAAAGACATATCCTTGAATAACTTTTCATGCGGAAAATTTACTCATTTTTTCAGAGATGTACTTTAATATATTAACATTATAATGCCATTGATGTACATTTTGTATAATTAATGTTTTATTATTGCAGATTTTTCCACGATGGGTAGCTCCTAATATTCTGACATTATCTGGGTTCCTTCTTTTAGTCTTCAACTTCGTTGTAATGATTTATTATGATATTGATTTCTATGCATCAAGTCGTGATCATCCAGAATTCCAGACTATACCAAACTTTGTCTGGTTAATGTGTGCTATTAATAGCTTCTTGGCTCATACATTAGGTATGTACATCTTTACTGCATTCATTTGTTTTAATGACGTAAACATCTTATTTTTTCTCTAAAATTACAAGACATTCACTGAAAAATACTGACAGAATACTCACAGAAGTTTTACAGATTTATTTTAGAAAACCTCCTAAATTTCTTCTTAGGATTATAGAAGTATTAGATCTGTTAATATTGAATATTTTAGATGGCATAGATGGTAAACAAGCACGAAGGACGGGGACAAGTTCCCCTCTTGGTGAATTATTTGATCATGGCCTGGATAGTTGGGCATCCTTCTTCATCCCAGTTGCTATGTACTCAGTGTTTGGTCGTGGAGAATACGGTGTTGGAGTGCTCCGTGTTTATTACATTCTGCTTGGTGTCAACCTGTGTTTTATTGCATCGCATTGGGAAAAGTATAATACAGGAATATTATTTTTACCTTGGGGATATGATTTCAGTCAAGTGGTATGTAACTGTTTACCAATTATACAAACTGTTGACTGTTTTTACAGTGAATTTATTTCACATGATTTTTCCGTTACTCTAAACATAATTGCTGTTAGTTAATTTTTCTTGACAGTGTGAAACTGTTAAAGTTAAAATGTTTGAATTTTTATTGATCAGTTCATTTTGCATTTCACAGTAATTTTCAAAAATAGATCTTTTTCTGATGTATGTATTAAAATAAGGGATACTGGTCTATGTTTAAGGAACTTAATACACAGTCTTTGGATTATAATCTGATATTGAATTGCAGCACACAAACTAAGTAAAAAAATATGCAGGTACATCACTGCGTTTGATAAATTACAAACAGTATGTTTGTCAGGTATATTACCAACAGTATGTATGTCAGATACATTACCATCAGTATGTTTGTCAGATACATTACCATCAGTATGTTTGTCAGGTACATTACCAACAGTATGTGTGTCAGATATATTACCAACAGTATGTGTGTCAGGTATATTACCAACAGTATGTGTGTCAGGTATATTACCAACAGTATGTGTGTCAGATATATTACCAACAGTATGTGTTTCAGGTACATTACCAACAGTATGTGTGTCAGGTATATTACCAACAGTATGTGTGTAAGATATATTACCAACAGTACGTATGTCAAATACATTACCAACAGTATGTTTGTCATATGTGTTTCAGATATATTACCAACAGTATGTGTGTCAGGTATATTACAAACAGTATGTGTGTCAGATATATTACCAACAGTATGTGTGTCAGGTACATTACCAACAGTATGTATGTCAGGTATATTACCAACAGTACGTATGTCAGATACATTACCAACAGTATGTTTGTCATATGTGTTTCAGATATATTACCAACAGTATGTGTGTCAGGTATATTACCAACAGTATGTGTGTCAGATATATTACCAACTGTACGTATGTCAGATACATTACCAACAGTATGTTTGTCATATGTGTTTCAGATATATTACCAACAGTATGTGTGTCAGGTATATTACCAACAGTATGTGTGTCAGATATATTACCAACAGTATGTGTGTCAGGTACATTACCAACAGTATGTATGTCAGGTATATTACCAACAGTACGTATGTCAGATACATTACCAACAGTATGTTTGTCATATGTGTTTCAGATATATTACCAACAGTATGTGTGTCAGGTATATTACCAACAGTATGTGTGTCAGATATATTACCAACAGTATGTGTGTCAGGTATATTACCAACAGTATGTGTGTCAGGTACATTACCAACAGTATGTGTGTCAGGTATATTACCAACAGTATGTGTGTCAGGTACATTACCAACAGTATGTGTATCAGGTACATTACCAACAGTATGTGTGTCAGGTACATTACCAACAGTATGTGTATCAGGTACATTACAAACAGTGTGTATGTCAGGTACATTACCAACAGTATGTGTATCAGGTACATTACAAACAGTGTGTATGTCAAATAAATTGCAATGAATATTGTATTAAATTCAAAGAATTATGTTATGTAATATATTATAAATCATTGCACTGGAGAAGTTATTGTTACTTTTATATTGCTAATTGTTATGTTTTCCTTTTTAGGCAATGATTATAGCATATATAGTCACATTTGTTTGTGGGTATGATGTGTGGAAGTTCACCTTGTTTGGTTTTTCAAGTGCAGAATGGTTTGAAATAATCATGTATGGTATGTGTACCTAATTAGAGAAGACTTAAAAAAATACAGCCTTTTGTGGATGCTCGACAGCTTAATCCATTCTCACCGGAAGATAAATTCTATGATTTAATTGTAGTTTCAAAATTGCACCTATTCCAGTACTACTTTGATTACAAGTGTAATGAAAAATATCACAATTTTTTTGAAAGCCCCCCCCCCCCCAATATTTTGGAAACCCTTCAATACTTAAACCATTCTACTCACATACAGTTTACAGAATTGTTGCATTGACTGAAACGTTCAAGAATTATGATTATGTGACCTTTGCCTGTAATTGTTAGTCCCCTGCCGTACCGGAGGGGACTATAGTGTTTGTCGTCGTCAGTCCGTCCGTCCCTCCCTCCGTCTGTCTGTCCGAAGTGGTTTCCGGATGATAACTTCAGTTAGAATTGACGGATTTCAATGAAAGTTGGTATATGGATAGCTTAGGGCATTACCTAGAATAGGATTGCATTTGGGGTCAATAGGTCAAATATCTAGGTCACTGTTACTAAAAATAGAAATTTGGTTTCCGTATGATAACTTCAGTTAGGGATGACGGATTTCAATGAAAATTGGTATATGGATAGCTTACGGGATAACCTAGAGTGGGATTGTATTTGAGGTTAATAGGTCAAACATCTAGGTCATTGTTACTAAAAATAGAAATTTGGTTTCCGGATGATAACTTCAGTTAGGGATGACAGATTTCAATGAAAGTTGGTATATGGATAGCTTAGGGGATAACCTAGAGTGGGATTGCATGTAAGGTCAATAGGTCAAACATCTAGGTCACTGTTACTAAAAATAGAAATTTGATTTCCGTATGATAACTTCAGTTAGGGGTGATGAATTTGAATGTAAGTTGGTGTATGGATAGCTTAGGGGGTAACCTAGAGTAGGATTACATTTGGGGTCAATAGGTCAAATATCTAGGTCACTGTTACTAAAAATAGAAATTTGGTTTCCGGATGATAACTTAAGCTGGCTCGCTCATTTAGACAAAATTGTCATCATTAAAAAATCTAGACAGATGCATTCCAATGATATGTGCTGGCAGGGGACTTGTATTGCATGCAATACTGACTGTAAGCTTGTTTAAAAGCAAACGTTTCATTGGCTGAAGAACTGTAATGGCAAAGCAAGGTAGAAGTGTATGACAGTGTCAACGATTTTTGCTGATTGCATGTGAGCAGAACATTCCCGGATTACTCTTTTGTGCTGAACCAGTGCATTTTAGTGATATTTATGATTTAAGATTAGCATGTGTTGTCATTCCTGTCCCTAGTGTTTAAATGTGTATTTAGTATGGTAATTCAGGCCGATTTTGTGTTGCGAGGTCGCATTGAACTAAACAAAAATCACAATTTTTAGGTGGAAAAAGTTGAAATATGTGCTTCACTGTTTTAAATTCGACAACATACTTATTGGTTTTGTGTAGTATCATATATTAGTTATCTGTAGACACCAATTATTAGAAAGGGTGATTTTTGAGAAAGTTACGTAGTGTTAATCCAATTTGGTGTGGAAACCGTCATTTCGGAAGTTGTAACCCTTGTATATGTATATATATGATAAATATGTTATGCCATTTTAGGCCTTAATAACCATTATACACTATCCCTTCAACGTACTAGCCCTTTTATGGTTTAAAGTGTTCCCTAACATTTTATTTCTCTGTTCCAACAATTTAAGCAGCATTAGCTAAATTTAAACATGCCCTGCTCGCTTTCCTAAAAAATTATGAACGACAATGTATTTTACCTTGGAATAGAAGAAAATGCTTGACTAAACATTGAAAATGTTTGATTTTGTTGACTTTTAATTTCAGTGTTATCTCCCTTTTATTTCTATTTATAGTTGCCAATCAAAAATTTACAGGTCATTTCCAATATTCATTATTCAAATTTAGGTACTTAGGTATAATTCTTATCACATACAAACAGTTATTCTGCCAATAATAGGACTGTCAGATATAGCTTTATACACTTTAATATAGATGTTCTGAGAAGCCTGGTTTGTACAAATTGATTTTATTAAGTTTTAAATGAACACACTATTCTGTATTGTGAAATGCTCTTTTACTTTCCAGTTGGATTTGCTTTATCAATACCAATAACAATATGGAATATATATATGTAAGTTGTTATTTTATAAATAAATTAATTTATTAGTCCCCTGCTGTACCGGAGGGGACTATAGTGTTTGTCGTCGTCAGTCCGTCCGTCCCTCCCTTCGTCTGTCTGTCCGAAGTGGTTTCCGGATGATAACTTCAGTTAGAATTGACGGATTTCAATGAAAGTTGGTATATGGATAGCTTAGGGCATTACCTAGAGTGGGATTGCATTTGGGGTCAATAGGTCAAACATCTAGGTCACTGTTACTAAAAATAGAAATTTGGTTTCTGGATGATAAAATCAGTTAGGGATGACGGATTTCAATGAAAGTTGGTGTATGGATAGCTTAAGGGATAACCGAGAGTGGGATTGCATTTGAGGTCAATAGGTCAAATATCTAGGTCACTGTTACTAAAAATAGAAATTTGGTTTCTGGATGATAAAATCAGTTAGGGGTGATGAATTTGAATGAAAATTGGTGTATGGATAGCTTAGGGGATAACCTAGAGTAGGATTACATTTGGGGTCAATAGGTCAAATATCTAGGTCACTGTTACTAAAAAAAGAAATTTGGTTTCCGGATGATAACTTAAGCTGGCTCACTCATTTAGACAAAATTGTCATCATTAAAAAATCTAGACAGATGGTGCTGTTTAAACAGCAGCTAACATTCCAATGATATGTGCTGGCAGGGGAATTGTATTGCATGCAATACTGACTGTAAGCTTGTTGTAAAATATTTTTTCAGAATGTGAAGAAATTTCAAGTTATGTTGTTTGAAATATTTCTGAATAAAAGCATTGCATACTTGTGTACCATATTCATTCGCTTGAGTTGATACAATTTGATGTGAAATTAAAAAGAATTGGTCCTAGTTTTAAATAGAAAAGTTGTTTGTTAATTACAAAGAACCTTTAATTAAATCTGTTTGTATGGTGCCTGAGGAATGTTGTCAATATAAACTTTTTTATCAACTTTTTTTCAGAGGATACAGAGACAAAACAGGAAAGATGTTGAATTTTTCTGAATCAATACGACCTCTTGTGTCAACTGTTCTACTGTTTATTCTTATGCTTCTCTGGGCTAGATACTCTTCATATGATATAATCCAGAGACATCCGAGAATATTTTTTTGTACAACTGGAACAGTGTTCTCTAATATAGCCGTAAGTTTGTGTTATTTTCAACCATTCTTGTCATTGTATGCCCACCGCCGGAAGGTCATAAAATGTTACCAAAGTCCATCCAATCCGTTCAAATTTTGGTGTCAGTTCGTTCAAATGAAGAAATTTTTTATGGATTGGTTGAAGGTGTATAATAATAAAATACAGGTCAAGTGTGATTTTCGTTGAAATCCAAACATTTTCATGGGAGTTATGGTCCCTTTTTGACTTAGCTCTTAGCAGGGACATTCTTTTCCTTTTCCTGAAGGGGGTTGGGGAAAAGTAGCAAAACTGGTCAGGGGGGAAATAGACTGCTACACTGGGTTTCGAACTCACAACCTCTTGATCGGTAGACCAATGCTCTAACCACTGAGCTAACCAGGCAGGCTTAAATGAATATCATAACAATAATAAAAAAGTGTATATTAATAACTAATGTAACAAATTCTTTTTCTTAGATATTTTTATACTATATTCATATCTTTTTCATTTTCAGTGCCGGCTCATTATAGCTCAGATGAGTAATACTCGTTGTGAATTAATTAACTGGTTATTAGTTCCACTGTTCTCTATTGTGATCACAGTGTGCTTTCTCAACCTGGGGGTTTTAGAGTTCTACATACTGTCTGTGTACAGTTTATTTATCACAGGATCCCATATATACTTTGGATTTTGTGTAGTAAGTGATTTTTGGTTTTTGTTCAATTCAAGAAACATTAGCTACTTATACATTATTTTCATTTTATTTATTTGTATAAAACCATCTCTAATTGAGTTTAACTAATTTTGTAGCTAAAGCTGACAACATTTTTCATTTAAGATTATTTTTTATTGACTCATTTGTATATTTGGATACCGGTATATGTTAAACACTTTGGATTGGTTAACTTGAAGCTGTTCTTCAGCCTGCATATTCTAAGTAAAACAAATTCTGAATAAGTAATGAATGTTCTAAGATAACAAATTCATTATATCTGTATTAACACAAGTATACCCCACATACATGTACCTGTCATCTCTGTATCAGCATATGTATACCTAGACCTTTGATATTTAGTGTGTAGCATTGCCTAGTATACCTCTACCAAGATTGCCCAGGTGTCACTTGATTTATATAGATTTCTATAGGAAAATGTTCAAAAATCTTCTTCTCAAAAACCTTAGATATTTTGTCTGCAGCATTGCCTAATGGACTTCTACCAAGATTGTTCAAATCATGGCCCCAAGGTCAATATTGGCCCAGGTCCCGGGGTCAGTTGATTGTACCCCCACTAAAATAGTGAGGGCTTTATAGGAGTCACTTAGTCTGTTTGTCTGTCGGTCTGTCATTCTTTTGAGCATTTTGAAATAACTTACCACAAATGTTTACCAACCACAAATGTTAACCACCGCTGGAAGATGTGTCTTGCGCAACTCCCATGGCTGTAGCTCCAAGGTCAAGGTCACACTTAGAGTTCAAAAGGTCATAATTTGACCTTGACTTAATTTGAACTTAGAATGATTCTGTACTAGGTTAAGTAGATTTTACAGTTTTGTCTAGCACCAACACCGCTTACTAGAACACTTTGATACCTGTACAGTTGTTGCCTACGACCATTTTCAATCCTCTGATTTCATCCAACCTCACTTTCACCTTCACATTTTACTGTTTCGTCAGCACCAACACTGCTTACTAGAACGCTTTGATACTTGTACAGTTGTTGCCTATGACCATTCTCAATCCACCCATATCATCCAACCTAACTTTGACCTTGACTTAATTTGGACACTTGAATACTTACATGTATACAGTTGTTCCTTATGACTATGAGTCATGACCATTCTCAATCCACCCATAATTATCATACACCCACTTTGACCTTGACCTTGTTCAAATGGGCTATTGCTTCACAAGCATGCAACCGGGGGCATATGCGTTTATTGAATGCAGCGTCTTGTCTTTAGCTCACATGAGCACTTTGTGCTCAGGGTGAGCTTTTGTGATCAGTCTTTGTCCGGCGTTGTGCGTCGTCAAACTTTACCTTGTGAACACACTAGGGGCCACATTTTTAGTTCAATTTTTACAAAACAGGGTCAGAATGTTAATATCGACAAAATCTCGGAAGATTTCGATAATGGGCCATTTGGGGTCAAAAACTAGGTCACAGGGCCAAATAAGGGAAAACATTGTGAACACTCTAGAAATCACTTTTTTTATTGGATCTTCATGAAACTTTGTCAGAATGTTTATTTTAATGGTATATAGGTCAAGTTCAATAATGGGTCATCTGCGGTCATAAACTAGGTCACTAGGGCAAATTAGTGGAAAACCTTGTGAACACTCTAGAAGTCACTGTTTTGATTGGATCATCATGAAACCTTGTCAGAATGTTTGTCTTTATAATATCTTGGACGAGTTTGAACATGGGTCATCTGGGCTCAAAAACTAGGTCGCTAGGTCAAATATTATGAAAAACCATGTTAACACTGTAGATTTCAGTTATAATTGGATCTTCACCAAACTTTGTCAGATTGTTCGTCTTAATGATATTAAGGACAAGTTCAAATAGGTCACAAGATCAAATCTTAGGAAAACCTTATTAACACTGTAGATGTCAAATTTTGATTGGATCATTACCAAACCTTGTCAGAATGTTTGTCTTAATGATATGTGAGACAAATTCTTACATGGGTCTTCTGGGGTCAAAAACTAGGTCACAAGGTCAAATCTTTAGAAAACCTTGTCTATGCTGTAGTTGTCATGGTTTTGATTGGATCTTCACCAAACCTTGTCAGAATGTTCTAACATGGGTCATCTGGGGTCAGAAACTAGGTCACAGGTTCAAAACAATGTTTTAATGAGTAAACAATGATTGTCATGTGAGCGATATAGGGCCATCTTGGCCCTCTTGTTTATTTTTAGCTCACCAGAGCACGAATGTGAAAAGGGTGAGCTTTTGTGATCGCCCTGCATCCATTGTGTGTCGTGCGTCGTTACGTGCGTCCATGTTTACTTAAAACAACATCTCCTCCTACACCGCTATGTCGATTGCAACCAAACTTTGCTGGAATGATCCTTGGGTGGTCCCCTTTCAAAGTTGTTCAAAAAATTAAATTTCATTAAAAACTCTGGTTGCTATGGCAACAAATAGAAAAAACTTTAAAAATCTTCTTGTCCGAAACCACAGGGCCTAGAGCTGAGATATTTGGTATGTAGCATTGTCTAATGGAACTCTACAAAGTTTGTTCAAATTATGGCCCCGGGGTCAAAATTTGCCCTGCCCTGGGGTTTATTCTATTTTATATAGGAAAATTTAAAAAATCTTCTTCTCCGAAACCACAAGGCCTAGAGCTAAGATATTTGGTATGTAGCATTATCTAGCGGACCTTTACCAAGTTTGTTCAAATTATTGCCCTAGGGTCAAAATTGGCCCTGCCCTGGAGTTTATTCTATTTTATATAGGAAAATTTAAAAAAATCTTCTTCTCCGAAACCACAAGGCCTAGAGCTAAGATATTTTGTATCTAGCTTTGTCTAATGGACCTCTTTTAAATCTGTTCATATAATGGCCATGGGATTAAAAAATGGCCCAGATGGGTCACTTGATCTTACTTGGACTCGTATAGAAAACTTCAACAATGTTAACCTCCAAATGACCTTTTCTCCTGGTGAGCATTTATAGGGCCATCATGGCCCTCTTGTTTATAGATATTGTGTCTGTCTCATAACTTAACCATAAGTAATCAGATTTAAACATATTGCATAAGGTCACAATGATGAGACTCCATGTAACATTTAAGAACCATGTTACCAGCCCATAGGTCAAGGTTTCAATGGCTCTTTGAACTTTGAGCATATTTACTGTATGAGTATGTATTAAGATGGTATTTGATTGTGTCTGGTTCATGACTTTATCATGTCTGACAATCATATGCCACCATTGTAAAGGTCAAGGTCACAGTGGCCCTTTTAAATTGATGTATTATCACTTTATTAATGAAGATATTTTATTAATATGTGTCCGGCTCCATACTTTAAGTGAAAATAATGAGATTTAAAATTATTCAGTCCTAATATCTCCAAATATTGACCATAATAAGTTGATGTGTTACATGGAAGAACAATGTCACAGAGCTGTAATGTTGTATTGAGACATCTTGTTCCTTGTTCTTGTTATCATTTTACCAAGGTACACACTTTTCTGTGTCTTCTCATTTTGTAGTGAGGACATTCATATCCTATAGACACTTGAATAGTTCTGATTGGCTTAGTACAAAAATACATTTAAGATATCTTAGGTTCAATGATTGTGTTCATTTAGAGATGGATCAGGTCACTGGTGTCCACTATAGTGTTAGTTTTGTTATGTTGGTGTAATGGTAATAGGGGGAACTTTGATTTTCTTCACTTAACAGTTTGGAAATCTGAATTATTACGTAACTGCAATTCCACCTCTTTGAATAGTTGTCATGTGTGTTTGACTTTAATGCGAAAATAAAGATCTAGTGAAATTTTGTTGAATAAAGCTTCTTTAATGATGATTCAGATTGCATTAGGAATGATTTTGTAATAGACTCATTATTACTACAAGTTTGTTTGATATATATTATAATTTTGACATGTGATGATATAATCAGTAAACTGTAGAACTGACACTAATCTCATATTTGTTTAATACAACACTTTCTTAATCTATTTCCAGGTAAAAGAAATGTGTGAACATTTTAAGATAAATGCTTTCACCATAACAAAACAATCCTAGAAATCATCAGCTGTAAACTTGGAAACTATTTGTGGACCAATATGTTAAACAACATCTTGATGTGAATATTATAAGACTTTACTGATTCTGTTGTTGACTTTCTCACCTATTGTTATAGATTATTGTCATTGTATGTTTTATTATACCCCCAGATATGAAATATATGGGGGCTATATTGGATTCACGCTTGGCGGTCGGTCGGTCCGTGCGTCTGTATACACAATTTGTCCGGAGATTTTCTCAGCAACCACTTACAGGATTTCAATGAAACTTCACAGAAGTGATCAGTAGTAAGCCTAGTTGTGCATGCTTAAAGCATTTTTTGTTCGGATTAATTTTCACTGAGCTATAGCCCTTTGTTGTTTTTATACAGTATATACAATAGGCAAATTTTGTCCGGACAATTTCTCAGCAACTACTCACAGGATTTCAACGAAACTTCACAGAAGTAATAAGTATTTAGCCTAGTTGTGCATGCTTAAATCATTTTTCATTTGGATTGATTTTCACTGAGTTATAGCCCTTTGTTTTTTTCTACAGTATGTACAATAGGCAAATTTTGTCCTGACTATTTCTCATTGACTACTGCCAGGAATTCAATAAAACTTCTTAGAAGTGATAAGTAGTTAGCCTAGTTGTGCATGCATTAAGTTGTCTTGGTTGGTTAAATTTTCACTGAGTTATGGCCCTTTGTTGTTTTTTATACAGTGTATATACAATATCTCAGTAACTACTCATAGGAATTCAGTGAAACTTCACAGAAGTTATAAAAAGTAAGCCAAGTTGTGCATGCAATAACCAGGTTTTGTTTGGATTAATTTTCACTGAGTTATGGCCCTTTGTTTTATACAATTTGGTAAATTTTGCCCGTACGATTTCTCAGCAACTACATGCAGGAATTCAGTGAAACTTCTTAGAAGTGATAAGTAGTTTGCCAAGTTGTGCATGTCCACAAAATGTTTTGTCCTAGTAAATTTTAATGAGTTATGGCCCTTTGTTATTTTTTATATAATGTATATTTAGAAACTGGTCAGGATATATCTAAGTAACAATTTGCAGGTATTAAAAAAATGAAAATGCATTATATTTCGCTCTGTAAAATGTAACAATAACTGTTTCAAGGCCGCATCTGGGGGTATTCATCACCTTTAGTGATAGATCTAGTTTATACTTATTATATAAGTAATTTATTCTGTTCTTTATACTGTTGTTTACTAATTATGCCCCCTTTCGAAGAAACATGGGTGTATTGCTTTGCCCATGTCGGTCGGTCTTAAGGTCAGTTGGTCGGTCCATAACCAAACCTCGTCCGACCAATAATTAGAGAACGATTTGACTTAGGCTCTTCAGATTTGGTTGGGAGGTTGGGCATCACATGTAGATGACTCCTATTGATTTTGAGGTCAGTATGTCAAAGGTCAAGGTCACAGTGACCTTCAGCTAAAAAACCTTGTCCGACCAATAACTAGAGAACGATTTGGTCTAGGCTCTTCAGATTTGGTTTGGAGGTTGTTCATCATATGTAGATGACCCCTGTTGATTTTGAGGTCAGTATGTCAAAGTTCAAGGTGTTATTATCCAGCAGGCCGTTAGGGGGCATCTGTGTTTCACAAACACTTCTTGTTTGTAATTAAGATACAATTAAACATAAATTGTTTAGTTTATTGTTGTCAGTATTACCTACTGTTCTACATATGTTTATTGGTTTGATATTATTTTGAAGTATTAGACAGTTCTATTCACTGGGACATGTGTAAACTGTGTAAACAGTATAAACAGTGGTAGATCTTTGAAAAAAAAAATTTTGTTTGAATAACAAAATCGTAGACTTACCATCTTGGTTTCATATGTAAATCATTATGTTATACTGGGCATTTTAACCAGAGATGAAAAGTAAAGTAATGCTGCCCATATAATACAGGACTGCTTGTTTGATGACATACTAACAATAAATCCACTAGTCTAGGCCAGTTAATATTCAATATAGTGAAATAGGTAAAATCACCATAAAACTATGAATTGCATGAAGTACATTGCTGGCGTTATAACTCAGGACTGATGCTGTACACACTATGAAGAAGTCATCCTCCTCAATTAATATTTTGCCTCAAAAGTCCTTTTTCCAGCATTGAAAAAAACACTATTATACAGAATAATCTAGTCAATTCAATAGTTAAAACCATTCTTAAGTCGATTAGGTGCTCAAAACAAAAATATTCTCATTTTATGCTTGATTAGTTGGGTTATGTTTTGTCACTTTATAATTTGTTCCATTTTATCATGTGATGGTAGTATTTGCATATTTTACATTTGTGTAATTTTATTCTACTTAAACATTTGGGATGAATGAGTGTTGTAGAAGAAACATACTGGAAAGTAGCAGATATTGTACAGAAAAGATATAATTTATTGTTTTTTCTTTCTGCCGCCTTTGTCCAGAGTCTAAAAAATGAAAACGTTTACTGAAAACTTAAATTACAGAAAGCAATGGGGATTAATGTTATGTGTAGAAATTAGATTTTTTTCCTTTCACAAAGTACATAAACACTATGTAATAATTCTGATGATTCTTGTACAATTAGGTCATGAGCTATACCTGAAATGTGTGGGACTCAACTAAGATTAGGACTAGATTGTCGAGCCCACTAACGACCATGTCTGTTTATGTGAGACAGTAGGCAGTTGCTTACGGAGGATGGGAATCTAGTACTGGTTCTTTGCAGGAGTGATGCTTAGGTGAACTGTCTGCCTCATATATGACTACGACTGTTGAAAAGGGGGGTAAAACTGAAACAAACAAACAAACTGTGATGAACCTAAACTGGTTCCCGTTGACTTGTGTGTACAAAGCCAACAGGTACGGCCTAAATTTTCCAGGACGCTGATTGGTCAATTAGATTGGAATCCGGGCAGAATTCTGCCCGGGGGATTTCGCGAGACTTTGCGTTATCGACGTACATTTCGCGCGTAATTTAAATAATATAATATATATATATGTGTGTGAACTGAATAGCTATCATCTGATATTGGTCTTTCAGAGTGAAACTCTTAATAAAGTTTCATTTAAATACACACAGCCTAATTACATGTAATTTGAAATGGACTACTGACGTTTAAAAAAATATATATTTATTTAGTCTTTTTTAAAAATCGAGTTCTCGTCACGATCGGTGTTAGAGAATTTTTTTGTCACCTCTGTAGATTATTATACTTTTTAAAAAAAAATATGCTTTTAATTAAATTGCAGTATCACTTTATGTCTTGAACTGTACAATAACATTAATCACCGAACACTTTTGTAACTTTTGGAGTTTTTAACATGATTTTATAATATATTATTATTTATGTAATTATGTGATGCTAATAACAATTAAAGCAATTCACGTTCTATCGGATTCTGGACTATATGTTTAAAAAATAATAATTAAGAGATGGAATACCAACGCTTTAAAAAATATTTAACAAATATTTTTAAAATCAAGTTCTCGATCACGGTCGGTGTGGGAGAATTTTTTTCACTTATTTAGCTTTTTATAATTTTTATTATTATTCGTTGAACTGCAAAATAACATTAATCACCGTACACAATTGCAACTTTTTGAGTGTATATAACAAGTTACAACCTGATTTTATATTCTTATAAAATTTCTGTAAGTATGCGATGCTAATAATAAATCTAAAAGTCGTATCTAACAATCTTATTCTGGACTATACATGTTTTGAAATTAATTAATGCAAACAATATAGTTGATAATCAATTAATGGACCAGTATATATCATAGTCTCAATTTCAATACATGCATTGATAAAATCAAGATAAGTAGCCAATTAAAAAGTTGTTACGCAATATTATGTAACACGACCGTCTCACTTCCTGTACCCTTATAAGGGAGAAATATTTTATGGATCATTTCACCGAAGGGGGTCAATATATTCTTTAGCACTTGTGCCTGATACCATGTTAAGTTTACAATATACAACATAGATCATAATCTTACTCTTAATTCAGTTCTGTGAAGGTCTTAACGAAAAGAAATTCAAGTAACAAAAAAAATAACTTGACATATATCGATATACATTTCGTATGTAAGATAAATATTTTAATTGTAGATAAAGAAAAAATATGTTTTAAAGGAATTGATACATATTAGACCGAACGATATATTTATTTATACATATGATTTTTAAAAAGAAAATCATCTTACAACAACAAAAAATAAATAAAGGCATTAATTGATATTTTTAAGATATGTAGGATTATTCTGTAACGAATATTCAAATAGTAACTTCATGCATCTATTTCTTTTTTTATTTTGAATAAAGGGTATCCATGAGGTATTCAGACATTAGCACTAACATCTCCGCGTACATTTATGGGTTACACGGAAATCCCCGATGTTTCTCGAATGAACAGCAACCAATGAAACAGCAAAAACGGGTTGACCAATCAGATCGCTGGATATTTTAGACCGTACCTGTTCCTTTGGTGCACTGCATCATGGAACGGGAACCAGTTTATGATGAACCATGCTCACCTTTGCTACATATTTCATTGTGAAGATTTTGAAATCCTGTACATGTATATCCATACTAGGTAAATAACCCATTCCATCATATTTTACATAATGTGGCAATCATATACTGTTTAAAGTGGTATTTGTTTTACACAATGTTTATTTAACCAGATCAGATTGTTCTATTTAAATTGTAAATACGGGTTTAAAACTGTTCATTTTATATGAAATATCGTATTGAAGTTGAAAAAATGTGTTTGAGGCTTACATTTAACCAACATTATTTATTTACTGATATTTTGTTATGCAAAGCAGTGTTGGAATTTATCCTCTCATTCTTGCAAAATGTGAGTGAATATTTCTTATTGCAAGATGAATTTTCATGTTCCAGTATTTTAGATTTTTTAGTTTAGAATTTTATCTTTAAAACTAATATGTAGCCTTCTTCATGAAAATGCAATACAGTACAATGGCAAATAGCTTGACATGCTGTGGTTATTGAAGAGTTAGTTGGTTGTAATTTAAGACATACACTGCTGTTTCATAACAATCTTGATTAGAATTGTAGAATGTTATAATTGTGTTCAACATAATTTTAAACTTTAGTTTTGATGGCTATTGTGACATATTGCTGTTCTGATGGGTATATAATGTATTTTGTCTGTATATTTAGTTACTGATATAAGAACACCAAAGAATACCAATATTGTATATATATTAATATATGTATGTATACGTATATAATAAATTATGTAAGGTCGTTACTGATCTCATGCTTATCAGTGCCCTGCCCAACCATAGGGGACTATAGTGTTTGTCGATGTCTGTCCGTCTGTCCCTCCGTCTGTTTGCCTATCTGTTCGGCCTTAGGAGACCGACATTATGGGGTTTCCATTACATCCAAACGGCCATTGTGGGGTTTAATTGTGTTTGTTGGGTTGAAAAATGCACTTGTGGGGTTGAAATATAGTAAAGGAATATAGAAGGAAAAAACACCTTAACATCTGTTTCGTAGGTGGTTTTCTCTGGATGATAAGTTCAGTTAGGGGTGATGGATTTCAATGAAAGTTGGTATTTGGATAGCTTAGGGGTAACCTAGAGTGGGATAGTGATTGCATTTGAGGTCAATAGGTCAAATATCTACTGTTACTGAAAATAGAAATTTGGTTTCCAGATGATAACTTCAGTTTTTAGTGATGGATTTCAATGAAAGTTGGTACATAGATAGCTTAGGGGATAACCTTGAGTGGGATTACATTTGGTCAAATATCTAGGTCACTGTTACTAAAAATAGAAATTTGGTTTTCGGATTGTAACTTCAGTTATGGCCCCAGGGTCAATATTGGCATCACCCTGGGAGTCACTTGATTTTACTTTTGGAATTTTTAAAAAAATCTTCCCATCAGAAACCACAAGTCCTAGAGCTTAGATATTTGGTGTGTATCATTGTCTATGAAGTTTGTTCAAATCATGGCCCTGGGGGTCAATATTGACCCCACCCACAGAGTCACTTGATTTTACATAGGAAAACATAGAAAAATCTTTTTCTCTCCAAAGGTGCAAGACCTAGAGCTTTTATATTTAGTATGTAGCATTGTGTATAAAACCTCTGCCAATAAATTCTGTTCAAATCATGGCCCTGGTGTTAAAATTTACCCTACCCCAGTGGTCGCTTGATGTTACATAGGCTTATATAAGAACAAAATTAAAAATCTGCTCCAAAACTGTAAGGCTTAGATTTTAGATACTTGGTATGTAACATTGAGCTATCAAGTTTGTTCAAATCATGGCTTACTGACTCCAGGATCAAAATTGGCTCTGCTCTAAGTGTCACCTGATTTTACAAAAGGATATGTAAGAAAACATGGAACAATCTTCTTTTCCAAAAAAGCAATGTGTTGATAAGTTATCCTAAATTTATTATCTATTCTAAAATGATTTCTATGGTTTGGCAGTTTTATACACTCCGAGAGAAAGTCACAGTCGTCTCGGGTGAGCGATTGTAGGACCATCATGACCCTCTTGTTATGATTGTATTCACCCTTTTGTTAGATCAACTATAAAACATAATACATGATGATCAATCAGTTATGAATGATTTATCTTATTATCATAGTATTTACATACAATTATACTAACATGATGTACACAAAATAATATCAATTTATAAAACTGATGTGTTTTTAGCTCACATGTCACAAAGTGACAGGGTGAGCTTTTGTGATCAGTCTTCGTCCGGCGTCGTGCGTCTGTGCGTCGTATGTCATCAAAACTTTACCTTGTGAACACACTAGGGGCCACATTTTTAGCTCAATTTTCGCAAAACTAGGTCAGAATGTTAATATCGTCAAAATCTCGGATGAGTTCGATATTGGGCCATTTTGGGTAAAAAACTAGGTCACCAGGGCCAAATAAGGGAAAACCTTGTGAACACTAGAAATCACTGTTTTGATTGGATCTTCATGAAACTGAATGTTTATTTCAATAATATTTAGGTCAAGTTTGATAACGGATCATTTCCGGTAAAAAACTAGGTCACGAGGTCTAATCTTGGGAAAACCTTATTAACACTGTAGATGTCAAATTTTGATTGTATCTTCACCAAACCTTGTCAGAATGTTTGTCTTAATGATATGTAAGACAAATTCGAACATGGGTCATCTGGGGTCAAAAACTAGGTCACCAGCTCAAAACAATGTTTTAATGAGTGAACAGTGATTGTCATGTGAGCGATATAGGGCCATCTTGGCCCTCTTGTTATTGATTCTTGTTGTTTTGTTCATAAATATTGTGTGATTGTAGCTGATGATAAGAAGCTGGAGGTAATCATTGTGTACATAGAATGATATCAATAATTGTTTATGTATACATATATAGATTAGCTATCATTGTATGTATCCTCTACTTAGTAAATATATACTAGTACTTATTTTTGTCTGTATACAAGATAATAATATTATACTTGTAGTTATTTTTGTCTGCATCCCATACATGGAAATATATAATTATTAATTGTCAGTTGCTGTATATGTTGGAGAATCCGGACAAAAGCTCCCCCATTATTGTACTACCCTGGACATACACTCTCCCGATTCTTTGCACCCTGGACAAAAGCTAAGGGGAGGGGGTGTTAAAAAAGCTTCAAACAGACTGTCTTGTCAACATAGGCCTTCTATTTAATAATCAGTGGAATAATAATCATTCAGTATAGTAATATTATTATAGCACTAGGACGATTGTGACTTTATCATAGCAATGTATTAAGAACGAAGACTTTAGTCAATGACCAATACTTAAGATAGCTTTAAATGATGAGCTTTTGTCCGGGATGCATGAAAAGGCGGGGAGAGCTTTTGTCTGCCCTTATCAAAATTGACAGGGGAGCTTTTTTCCTACATTCTAATGTCTGTGTGTTTTGTGTTAGCTAAGTATGTACTGTTTCAACATTCACTATGATTCTTTCCATTTCAATAAAACCATTTACTTACCAATTATATTTGTTCTGTTCTTTTGCGTGCATGTCGGGAATTTATAGTATGGTTATATGTATATATATGAAATGTGCTCCTATTACATCTCTTGAATAATGGAAACAGTGCAGGTAACTCTCAGGAAATAAGTACAAAATGTATTTATTTATTTATTAAATCTAGGACTACTAAACTTAACTATGAGATCATGTAAACCATGCACACAATGATGCTACATTATCAAGTCTGATATCAGATTCAACACAAAACAACAGTATGTGTAGTTATACTCACAAAACAACAGTATGTGTAGTTATACTTGCAAAACAACAGTATGTATAGATATACTTGCAAAACAACAGTATGTATAGATATACTTACAAAACAACAGTATGTGTAGTTATACTTGCAAAACAACAGTATACTGTGGAATCATTAATTTTGTTGGGTTGGCTCATCCACGAAATCAAATCCCCACAAATTTAAATGCAGAGAAAAGCATTTCAAAATCAAAATCCACAAATTATGTCCCCACGAAACAGCCATTTTAGTAAAAACCACGAAAATTGAGCCCAAAGAAAATAAATGAAAATACAGTACTTACATAGCAACATTATATACATATGAATGGTATGTGTAATTATTATCACATTAGTCAACAGATCATTAACCAAAATATAAGAAAATAAACTGTATTATGAACTAATTCTCTCTAGAAATTAGCATGTCATAATCATTGCCTCTTAACCCAATTCATAATTTTCAGATATGAACAGAAAATCATTTTAACATTTAATTAATGAGTGTGATACCAATATTAAGTAATAAACATAATGCTCCTATGAGTGTAAAATGTGTACAAATATTTGATTGTCTATAATATATTATGTACTGTAATTTGATGTTTTAGTATTAGACAGGTGGACTATTTTAAGACATTTATTGTTTTGATTAACTTCAGTCCTGTTTTCTAACTAAATCATTTAAGATTTAACATGTTTCATTAGTATACATGTAGCTCAGGGCATGGGCACTTGTAGACGTTGTAGTATATGCATATGAGACTGTTCCTTATATATGAATTATTCATTGTTAAAACATAATAAATAAACTTAATTTGATGCTCTTTTTCAACTGTGAAGATGTTAACATGATGATTATTCTATGATTGTTACATTCACAATCCTTGTAGAAAGACTACAAACAATGTTTGTGGTAAGTATTCTTATACTGACATCACATTGCAGCATCACGTTTATGTGTCATGATAACAAGTGTGACATGTGAAATACTTTGCATGATCAATTTTCCAACAGTTTTATGGTCTGTTCTCAGCACATATTGTCCATTCACAGAATATATATACCGTCTGATCTGAAACAAGAAATAATAGAACATTTTATGTTGTGATGCCTCAACTATAAATATCAGTATATTACAATTTGGGCAAAATCATTCTAATTTTGTGCTACAGACTGGTCAGGATTACCTGCCCCTGAGATGAACTGATATCAAACCAGTACATGGGTTATCTTCCAATGTAGGGTGATTACTGATCAGAATAAAGATTATAACAATGTAAACAACATTGATCCTTATAAAATGCTTTTAATCATGCATGCTTATTTTGGTTTCATGTCAATAATTCAATGTGAATATTATAAAAGATAAGAAACCTTGAGTCCAGCTCTGGCTGCAGGTCCCATCGGATCCACCGCTTGTACATATGTTGGACAATCTCCTCGTATCACAAAACCATAGCCAACAGGATCACTTAGTACCTAAACAAGTCACAGGTTTACATTGTACTATGCAAGTCACAGTTATATATTGTATTATACATGTCATAGTTATATATTGTATTATACATGTCATAGTTATATATTGTATTATACAAGTCATAGTTATATATTGTATTATACAAGTCATAGTTATATATTGTATTATACAAGTCACAGTTATATATTGTATTATACAAGTCATAGTTTATATGTCACAGTTTATATTGTATTAATTATGCATGTCATAGTTATATATTGTATTAATTATACATGTCATAGTTATATATTGTATTAATTATACATGTCATAGTTATATATTGTATTATACATGTCACAGTTATATATTGTATTAATTATACATGTCATAGTTATATATTGTATTATACAAGTCACAGTTATATATTGTATTATACATGTCATAGTTACATATTGTATTATACATGTCACAGTTATATATTGTATTATACATGTCACAGTTATATATTGTATTATACATGTCATAGTTATATATTGTATTATACATGTCACAGTTATAGATTGTATTATACAAGTCACAGTTATATATTGTATTATACAAGTCACAGTTTATATTGTATTATACATGTCACAGTTATAGATTGTATTATACAAGTCACAGTTATATATTGTATTATACAAGTCACAGTTTATATTGTATTATACATGTCACAGTTATATATTGTATTATACATGTCATAGTTATATATTGTATTATACATGTCACAGTTATATATTGTATTATACAAGTCATAGTTATATATTGTATTATACAAGTCACAGTTATATATTGTATTATACAAGTCATAGTTATATATTGTATTATACAAGTCACAGTTATATATTGTATTATACAAGTAATAGTTTATATGTCACAGTTTATATTGTATTATACAAGTCATAGTTATATATTGTATTATACAAGTAACAGTTTATATTGTATTATACATGTCATAGTTATATATGGTATTAATTATACATGTCATAGTTATATATTGTATTAATTATACATGTCATAGTTATATATTGTATTAATTATACATGTCATAGTTATATATTGTATTATACATGTCATAGTTACATATTGTATTATACATGTCACAGTTATATATTGTATTATACATGTCACAGTTATATATTGTATTATACATGTCATAGTTATATATTGTATTATACATGTCATAGTTATATATTGTTTTATAAATGTCACAGTTATAGATTGTATTATACAAGTCACAGTTATATATTGTATTATACAAGTCACAGTTTATATTGTATTATACATGTCATAGTTATATATTGTATTAATTATGCATGTCATAGTTATATATTGTATTAATTATACATGTCACAGTTATATATTGTATTATACAAGTCACAGTTTATATTGTATTATACATGTCATAGTTATATATTGTATTAATTATGCATGTCATAGTTATATATTGTATTAATTATACATGTCATAGTTATATATTGTATTATACATGTCACAGTTATCTATTGTATTATACATGTCACAGTTATATATTGTATTAATTATACATGTCATAGTTATATATTGTATTATACAAGTCACAGTTATATATTGTATTATACATGTCATAGTTACATATTGTATTATACATGTCACAGTTATATATTGTATTATACATGTCACAGTTATATATTGTATTATAAATGTCATAGTTATATATTGTATTATACATGTCACAGTTATAGATTGTATTATACAAGTCAAAGTTATATATTGTATTATACAAGTCACAGTTTATATTGTATTATACATGTCATAGTTATATATTGTATTAATTATGCATGTCATAGTTATATATTGTATTAATTATACATATCATAGTTATATATTGTATTATATATGTCACAGTTATCTATTGTATTATACATGTCACAGTTATATATTGTATTATACATGTCATAGTTATATATTGTATTATACATGTCACAGTTATATATTGTATTATACAAGTCACAGTTATATATTGTATTATACAAGTCACAGTTATATATTGTATTATACAAGTCATAGTTTATATGTCACAGTTTATATTGTATTATACAAGTCATAGTTATATATTGTATTATAAAAGTAACAGTTTATATTGTATTATACATGTCATAGTTATATATTGTATTAATTATACATGTCATAGTTATATATTGTATTAATTATACATGTCACAGTTATCTATTGTATTATACATGTCACAGTTATCTATTGTATAAAACATGTCATAGTTGTAAATTGTATTATACATGTCATAGTTATATATTGTATTATACATGTCATAGTTATATATTGTATCATACATGTCACAGTTATATATTGTATTATACAAGTCACAGTTATATATTGTATTAATTATGCATGTCGTAGTTATATATTGTATTAATTATACATGTCATAGTTATATATTGTATTATACATGTCATAGTTATATATTGTATTATACAAGTCACAGTTATATATTGTATTATACATGTCATGGTTATATATTGTATTATACATTTCACAGTTACCTATTGTATTATACATGTCATAGGTATATATTGTATTATACATGTCATATATGTCATAGTTATACATTGTATTATACATGTCACAGTTATATATTGTATTATACATGTCATAGTTATATATTGTATTATACATGTCATAGGTATATATTGTATTATACATGTCATATATGTCATAGTTATACATTGTATTATACAAGTCATAGTTATATATTGTATTATACATGTCATAGTTATATATTGTATTATACATGTCATAGTTATATATTGTATTATACAAGTCACAGTTACCTATTGTATTATACATGTCACAGTTATATATTGTATTATACATTTCACAGTTACCTATTGTATTATACAAGTCATAGTTATATATTGTATTAATTATACATGTCATAGTTATATATTGTATTATACATGTCACAGTTATCTATTGTATTATACATGTCACAGTTATATATTGTATTAATTATACATGTCATAGTTATATATTGTATTATACAAGTCACAGTTATATATTGTATTATACATGTCATAGTTACATATTGTATTATACATGTCACAGTTATATATTGTATTATACATGTCACAGTTATATATTGTATTATACATGTCATAGTTATATATTGTATTATACATGTCACAGTTATAGATTGTATTATACAAGTCAAAGTTATATATTGTATTATACAAGTCACAGTTTATATTGTATTATACATGTCATAGTTATATATTGTATTAATTATGCATGTCATAGTTATATATTGTATTAATTATACATATCATAGTTATATATTGTATTATATATGTCACAGTTATCTATTGTATTATACATGTCACAGTTATATATTGTATTATACATGTCATAGTTATATATTGTATTATACATGTCACAGTTATATATTGTATTATACAAGTCATAGTTATATATTGTATTATACAAGTCACAGTTATATATTGTATTATACAAGTCATAGTTTATATGTCACAGTTTATATTGTATTATACAAGTCATAGTTATATATTGTATTATAAAAGTAACAGTTTATATTGTATTATACATGTCATAGTTATATATTGTATTAATTATACATGTCATAGTTATATATTGTATTAATTATACATGTCACAGTTATCTATTGTATTATACATGTCACAGTTATCTATTGTATAAAACATGTCATAGTTGTAAATTGTATTATACATGTCATAGTTATATATTGTATTATACATGTCATAGTTATATATTGTATCATACATGTCACAGTTATATATTGTATTATACAAGTCACAGTTATATATTGTATTAATTATGCATGTCGTAGTTATATATTGTATTAATTATACATGTCATAGTTATATATTGTATTATACATGTCATAGTTATATATTGTATTATACAAGTCACAGTTACCTATTGTATTATACATGTCATAGGTATATATTGTATTATACATGTCATATATGTCATAGTTATACATTGTATTATACATGTCACAGTTATATATTGTATTATACATGTCATAGTTATATATTGTATTATACATGTCATAGGTATATATTGTATTATACATGTCATATATGTCATAGTTATACATTGTATTATACAAGTCATAGTTATATATTGTATTATACATGTCATAGTTATATATTGTATTATACATGTCATAGTTATATATTGTATTATACAAGTCACAGTTACCTATTGTATTATACATGTCACAGTTATATATTGTATTATACATTTCACAGTTACCTATTGTATTATACAAGTCATAGTTATATATTGTATTATACATGTCATGGTTATATATTGTATTATACAAGTCATAGTTATATATTGTATTATACAAGTCATAGTTATATATTGTATTATACATGTCATAGTTATATATTGTATTATACATGTCATAGTTATATATTGTATTATACAAGTCATAGTGATATATTGTATTATACATGTCATAGTTATATATTGTATTATACAAGTCATAGTTATATATTGTATTATACATGTCATAGTTATATATTGTATTATACAAGTCATAGTTATATATTGTATTATACAAGTCATAGTTATATATTGTATTATACAAGTCATAGTTATATATTGTATTATACAAGTCATATTTATATATTGTATTATACATGTCATAGTTATATATTGTATTATACAAGTCATAGTTATATATTGTATTATACAAGTCACAGTTACCTAATATATTATACATGTCACAGTTATATATTGTATTATACATGCCATAGTTATATATTGTATTATACAAGTCATAGTTATATATTGTATTATACATTTCACAGTTACCTATTGTATTATACAAGTCATAGTTATATATTGTATTATACATGTCATAGTTATATATTGTATTATACATGTCATAGTTATATATTGTATTATACAAGTCATAGTTATATATTGTATTATACATGTCATAGTTATATATTGTATTATACAAGTCATAGTTATATATTGTATTATACATTTCACAGTTACCTATTGTATTATACATGTCATAGTTATATATTGTATTATACAAGTCATAGTTATATATTGTATTATACAAGTCATAGTTATATATTGTATTATACAAGTCATAGTTATATATTGTATTATACATTTCACAGTTACCTATTGTATTATACATGTCATAGTTATATATTGTATTATACATGTCATAGTTATATATTGTATTATACATGTCATAGTTATATATTGTATTATACAAGTCATAGTTATATATTGTATTATACAAGTTATAGTTATATATTGTATTATACGTTTCACAGTTACCTATTGTATTATACATGTCATAGTTATATATTGTATTATACATGTCATAGTTATATATTGTATTATACATGTCATAGTTATATATTGTATTATACATGTCATAGTTATATATTGTATTATACAAGTCATAGTTATATATTGTATTATACATTTCACAGTTACCTATTGTATTATACAAGTCATAGTTATATATTGTATTATACATGTCATAGTTATATATTGTATTATACATGTCATAGTTATATATTGTATTATACAAGTCATAGTTATATATTGTATTATACATGTCATAGTTATATATTGTATTATACAAGTCATAGTTATATATTGTATTATACAAGTCATAGTTATATATTGTATTATACATGTCATAGTTATATATTGTATTATACAAGTCATAGTTATATATTGTATTATACAAGTCACAGTTACCTATTGTATTATACATGTCACAGTTATATATTGTATTATACAAGTCACAGTTACCTATTGTATTATACAAGTCATAGTTATATATTGTATAATACATTTCACAGTTACCTATTGTATTATACATGTCATAGGTATATATTGTATTATACATGTCATATATGTCATAGTTATATATTGTATTATACATGTCACAGTTATATATTGTATTATACATTTCACAGTTACCTATTGCATTACACATGTCATATATGTCATAGTTATATATTGTATTATACAAGTCACAGTTACCTATTGTATTATACATGTCATGGTTATATATTGTATTATACATTTCACAGTTACCTATTGTATTATACATGTCATAGGTATATATTGTATTATACATGTCATATATGTCATAGTTATATATTGTATTATACATGTCACAGTTATATATTGTATTATACATTTCACAGTTACCTATTGCATTACACATGTCATATATGTCATAGGTATATATTGTATTATACATGCCATAGTTATATATTGTATTATACATGTTGTAGTTATATATTGTAGTATACATGTCATAGTTATATATTATACATGTCAGTTATATATTGTATTATATATGTCATATATTTCATAGTTATATATTGTATTATACATGTCGTAGTTATATATTGTGTTATATATGTCACAATTGTACAAGTCACACATATAGTATTACATTGTATTAGTGAAACATGAAAAATCCTACAAGTATGCTGTTGTTTGTAGAACATCATAGCTTCAATTGACATCCACCAGCTGGTTTAGTATGTTATTGTAGCTTCTCTAAAAATATTGATAAATCTTGTTTAGGTAAATATACAATTACCTTAATTGTTTGTTTGATATATGGCGTATCTGGGGACTCGAGCTCATCAACAGTTGCATGACGTAACAATACTGAAACATAAACAATGTGTAATTAACAAAACTACCAGTAAGACTTTAAATTGTAATATTTGCTGAACTACCATTTTTAGTTGAATCTATGATATATCTGATGGTCCAGACGAACATGGCATCAGTTTCATTGAGGATATTAAACTTTGTACATCAAGTGAAAACATTGATGAAAACATTACATAAACAATATAATTATACCTGATCGAGTAGTATTGATTTTTTCGACTAAAGTTTCACTCGAATCTGTGTCATTTCCAGAATCTCCGGACATACTTCTCAGACGATCGTCTGTAGAACCGGAAGTACTACTTCTGCGTTCTCTAGCGGTGTTATCAATGTCGCCTGAAGGATATCGTGGTCGATCAATCGATGGTGATGCTTTAAGTTAAATAAAGTAATAGTTTGTGTTATCGTAAATCACTGAAAACTTCCGACAAGATTTTATATATTATCATATGCTCTGATCATTCAAAGTTTAAAAACATTCTCTATACGTCTTCATTTTGCCCTATATGTTTAATAGTAAAATTACCATCATGGATGCGCACTAAGATACATAACAGCAACTATCGGATATGTCTTTAATTGTCTTAATTTAATGTGCTGTTAAACTTTCCAATGATTGATTTCTTTTTTTCTTGTTTTATTGCTAAGAGACTTGTAAAGCATATGTCCTTCTTCAATGTCAAGCACATACTTGTATATGCCCTGCATTTATACATTAATGAAAAGTCGGTCTGTTAGTGTAAATGTTAAAAATATTTGCATGGGTACGAACGATATGGGTACATATTTCTCTTTTTTGTTTCGTATGGGAAGAAATCACGTTCCGAAATTACTTTCAGTACTTTGATTATACTTGTTAGTTTTACAGTTTAAATTGCCAAAATATTCCCCATGCTTTCAAAATCAACAGAATCCTGCAGTATATCTACCAACTTTGATAAAAACCGCAGAGTCTGCAATGTACACTTATACAACAAGTGGTACTATCTTTCAAGGTGAATGTACATGTAAGAGAGGTAACTGTTTTGTAAGTAGAACAAGATGTGTTTTAAAAACACAATGCCCCCTACGGGTGACTTCTGACCTGAAAATGCACAGATCCTGTAGAGCTGTAGAGATTGTCATGACGAACCAACATATGAAGTTTGACACAGACAAACGAAGGGCCATCAATCTGCTAAAAATGATTGAATCACAAAACCCTGGTAATTTGTGCTGGGGAACTTGGGTGACAATAGTTCAATCAAAGTTTTTTTAAAAATCCCTTGAGAAATATAGGAGGAATTGTACACAGAACAGTATTTCTCCATATTACATATGCACAAAAAAAATAAAGGGCCATAAATCCGCAAAAAATAATCCAATCACAAAAACGGAATTCCTGGGGTACTTGGTGACAATAAGTCTTTGAAAGTTTCGTCAAATTTCTTTGAGAAATGTAGGAGTATAATAGAAGAAATTTAGGACACAAAATAAACAAAGGGGCCCTAAATCTGCTAAAAATGATCGAATCACAAAACACGCACAACATGGTGGCAATAGTTCTATCAAAGCTTTACCAAAATCCCTTGAGAAAGATAGAGGAAGTTGCAATCTCTATGTATTACATGTGCGCATTATTCCGTAAAAAATGATTGAATCATAAAATCTCGACAATATGCACTGGGTAACTTAATAACAATAGTTCCATGACAGTTTGATCAAATCCCTTGAGAAAAGAAGCAAACAAGAGTATTTCTCTATTAAAATCGCACAAAATAAACAAAGGGCCATAATTCCGTCAAAATAGATCGAATCACAACACATGGAATATATGTGCTGGAGTTCTTGGTAACAACAAGTATGTGAACGTTTTGTCAAAATCCCATGAGAAATGTAGGAGTAGTATCCTAAAAGAAATTTAGGAACTTTTAAAAACACAATGAACTTGTGACCTTGACCTTTGACCTACTGACCTGAAAATATACAGGTCCTTCTGAGGGTGTCATGAGATACCTACATATGAAGTTTGATGATTGTAGGTGGAAGCGTTATGATTTTATAGGCAAGGTTAAAGTTTGGTACGAACAGACAGACAAACCAAAAACAATATGCCCCCGTATCGATGGATGTGTATGGCTATAGGAGACGAATCCCCAAAAAATGTTCCGGTGTAGCATAAAATTTTGACCCGTTCAAAAATGACCTTAAGGTTAACAAGAAATATCTTTTAAAAAAGATAATCGGCACAGATACAGTACAAATTAAATGCCATTTAGCCGTGTAGTTTTCGGACATTGGCAAAGTAAAGCATGACGACACTTTGTTACTGGAAATAATTAATTGTATTGATTTTAGGGTAAAATGTACTCAGTGGTCAAGGTTACATTATCTTCTTTTTTCTCACCAACTATGTCAGGAAATGCTCAAGTAAGGAAAAAGACTAATAATATGATTCCAATTAATAGTAATGAAATTAGGAACGTATCTATATCAGGTAGATGTTGCTCATATCTGTCATGTTTATTTTTGTTTACCATATACATGTATATACTTTGTAAGCGCACTAGATCTGTTACTAGCATAAATCATCAGTATATGATGGTTAACTCGATTCACATGTTTTTAAGTTTTGTGTGTTTATTTGTTTAAGTTGAGTTTAGCATCAGTGCCTGCAGCATGATCAGACAGATTTAACATTTAAATATTTTATGTACCATGTGTACAGTTCAGGCCATAAACAAAACTCTTGATTTTATTTTGCATGGTTAAAATGTTTCGATATTTAATTTTATACTGTTGTAGATTCTGATTATTGCATTATTTCCAGACAATTAGAAACAACTAACAATTACGAATTGTGCCCTAAAGTTTCATAATGACAACACTTTTAACCAATGACAATCTTCCCTGTTCAGCTGAAATTTTTTTATCTAACAATTTCATTGGTTCAAATGTAGGTCAAAATCAATTTTAATACAGCTGTGTCGAAAAGTCGACCCCGGTAGGTTTTCAACATTTATTTAGTTTTGAAAAAGAAATCGTTCAATATTGCTCAGTGTTAAAATTTTATCAATCCTGGGTAAACGATAACTAAAACCCTAGACAAACGTCAGAGATCGATCGACTGTCTGCCGGAGTGTAGCTTTCATAAAGAGACCATGCGTTATCATATTGAATTTTCTGCATTTATTTTTCATTCATCGGAGGATTTTGAAAAAAAACTTACTACAAATGCTAACCATCTTTAGACGATGTGTCGCGTGCATCCCCAATGAATGTAGCTCGAAGGTCACACTTAGAGGTTAAAGGTAAAAAATCAGATTTTTTTTGTTTCCGCTCAGTAACTTTGTCATACATGGGTGGATTTCGGAAATACTTGGTAGAAATGTTCACCAACATGTGTTGGTGTGTCTTGCATAAGACCAAGGGTATAACTGCCCCTCAGAAAAAATCAAGATTGCATCTTTAAAGGCTGATCATTTTTAATGAGGGTCAAATATATACGAGTGATGGAGTCGTTATTTAACGGTAACGGTCAACTTTTAACGTAGAAAATTTATCAATAATCAGTTGAAATTTTTTCCACGGGGTCAAAATATCATGCTACATTCGAAACTAAAATATTTATTTGATACTTACATGGTGGCGTCTGAAACCGAAACTGGTGGCTCTCTTCTGATTCTGAATTTATTTTCAAATTGTGATCACGTGATACATGGTTAAATACCTCTGACAAATATCTTTGGCGTGAAAAATCTAGTATGAACTGATACAATAGACGCTGGTCATCCCGGAAATGATAGTCGTCTGTCACTGAAATAAGAACCATGAACACAGAACATCTTCAGCCATTTTAGGTACTCAACATTATTTAGGGGTAACATTTTGTTTCTGTTTACCCGACCTACTATATTTTTACCCGCGACACTAGACTTTTCAAAAGGCCCGAGTAACGGAAAATAAACCTTCGAACTACCTACCCTATTGTAAATGAGCATGTAACAAAAAAGACATTTTCAGCCCTTGAAAGGCCTCCGAAACTTGATGTCGGTCTGCAAACTCAAATCTCTTATCTTGTCTTCTAATGTTAATTATGATCAGACAATAATGATATTATTGATACATTAGTATGGCAACATAATTCATCTGAACATGTATTAAAATATTAATCAGCTCTATCTTTTCAACCATAATACTTGAATTGAGATTAGAGCTTGGAAATTGTTTCAAGTTTTATAGCATCAGGGCTAGGAAATTACATTGCCATTTGAATGTGTCAGTAAACGGGAAGAATTAAACAGACAAATTATCATCAGATTTTACGAGCAGCTCAAATAAATCAAATCATGACCAGTTTTCATACTGAAAAGCAGCAAATTGTGTGACATGATATACAAATTTGAAATTTAGCTTCTTATGACAAAAAATGAAATTATAGGCCTATCGTTTGCCTATTACTTCATTACCTAACAGGCTTTTGAATCATTCTTGATCCAGTCATTCCATATTTATACATGATCATTTGTATTTATAAATGTCAGTTATGATAATTCATTCATATTTATGTTAATTGTAACAATCTATTTAATATACATGTAATGTTCATAACTAGTCCACTATAGCTTCAGAGTGTTAGTTGATGCTTCCAGTGATTCATTTACAGACACTGGAAGATTATGTCTAACCAAGGTTACGGGTTTTGGTAATCGATCATTTACTTATCAAGGTTGCTCCCTCTGGAATGAAATGCCACAGCATATAAGAGAAGTTAAGAGCCTCCCTCATTTCAAGTCCATCGTCAAAGCACATCTGCTTGCTAGTGTTTGAAGTTGTTTTTATAAACATGTTAAATATCAATAGTTCTAAGATAACGATGTAAATACTGTGATAGTTATTTTACTCTGTGATAATAATGATCTCTAAGATAAATCTGTATTCCATTTTCTTTTTATTTCATATTAATATATTTTTTGTTATTCCTTGGTTATTTACATTAACTTTATAAAGGACCACAATGGAAATATATTTCTTTTTTCATCTCAGATAGTTTAAAAAATTACGTAGTACCATGTTTAAAACGTCTGATACGGCTTTCTTCAATAAAAGCCATTTTACGACATCTCGTTTTTTGTTATATTTTTTAAAGCTACAAGCTTCACAAGTCTCCATCACCACGACACAAATAAATAAGGATTTACTTCCTTTTTCGTGTTATCCTTGTATTTTAACGTTTGTGACAATGATTTTATACTGATCTCAGTTTTTATATTAAGTAATATATTTTTGTTTGAACACTGTAACCATGCTCATTTTGTGTAATATATTACCATGTTTTAGAAATGGTTAAAATATGAATAATAAATAAATATGTTTTGCCGCCAAATGACGTCGCGCACGTTATGTTTTGTGATGTCATTTCCCTTCAACTTTTAATGTTATATTTTTATTATCACTGATGAAGGCTTTTCAGCCGAAACGTTTGTGAGATAATAATAAATAAAATGTGTTAGTGTGATATTATTATTATTATATGCTTCTAAAGACACACATATTTACCATGTCGAATTGTATCACTTTCTAGCAGACGACGTCCGAGAGTGATGGCCTCCTCTCTGCTGTATACCAGTCCCTCATTGAGCACAAAATCTACAAACTCAGAACCTTTGAAAGCATTTCTGAACAGTTCCCCATCTTGCTGATAACTCTTTATGATTCTAATGTCCCGAGCAGACAATCTGTGAATAAGATATGTCTTATGTATACAGCATGATCGAGCAAGTAATATGCAAATAAAATAGTTTTAATGTTACAATCATTGAGTGTTGGCACATTTGTACACAATTTAATGTACTGCATTTAATTGGCACCGCGCTCCAGCTGTTCACATGGAATGCAGTTTGCAACAATGGGAGAATCCATGTATAAACTGGTCCCCACTTGGTCTGTGTGTACAAGGTGCACTGCTACATGGAACAGGAACCAGTTTAACATTCATGCTGACTACTGGTCGTTTTTTTCCGTTTGACCGTCCTGGTCATCTAAATGTTTTATAGCTGATGGTCAATTAAAATGGTCAAATAACCATGAACTAACTGATTGTAAGTCTTCACTCAAACGCTGCTCAACAACCGCATGGTCTTTGTGTGATACAAAAATTGTGGAATCATCAGCATATAAAAGCAACTTGTTTTTGACAACTGCAGACATATCATTGACATAAATGAGACATAACACGAGCAGGGATGCCATCTAATCCTGTTGTTTTGTCCATGCTTAAGTTCTGCAAGTACTTGAGAACCTTAACTTCTGACAATAGTGAAAATGAATAGTTATTGTGTACAACACCTTTAGAAGAATAAAATTTTGATATAAATCCCTTCCATACTTGAAAGAAGGACGTGGCAATTTTGAAACAAGTTTTGCTGCAACCGTAACATACAAAATTGTTAAATTTTTCAGCTACTTAAACTTGTCAAAGCATAATTCACCATCAATATTTAAACCTATATTTTGGCAAGATGACTTGTCCTTTCTAGACGGCATTCCTAACCCTTTAAATAATTCCAAAGAGATTTGGAGTCGTTTTTACTATCCTCAATAGTTACATTAAAATAATAAGACTTTTTGGCTTTTTGAATAATGAATTGGGTTTCATTTCTCAACTTTTTGTAATTTTCGAAGCTTTGGTGCGAATCTGTTTGACAGGGGCTAAAGAATCAATTACATTTAAAAATAGTGTTTTAAAATTATCCCATGCTACAGAAACATTATCACAATGTAAAACAGGAGTCCAGTCTGTAGATACATGTAGTAACTTTTGCTGTAGATTGTCTTTGTTGTAATGTTTCAAAGAACGAATGTTCATGGTATTATTTTTACCTATAAACTGTTTTGTCACTTTTCTAGTACAAACTATCATTGAATGATCACTGAAACATGTGTCAATGGTGCCATATTGAGACACTTTTTCACTATCTGAGACCAAAATTAGATCAATTGTAGAAGACGATCTTGGACAAATATATGTAAAGTTTGGGATCAATTGCTTTAAATGAAACATGGTCATGAAAGATTTCAAATGAGTAGTAAGGGTATATTTGCCATATTTGGAAACGTCAGTATTAAAATCACCTAATATATAGGTTTCATGATCATTCAAATTGACATTATCACTTAACACATTTTCCAACAAACTATAAAAAGTTGACTGTCTGGGTGGCCTGTATACAATAGCAAGCAAGATTGGTTTAGATTTTGGCAAAAGTATGTCTATCCAAATGGCTTCTAATTCATCATGTTGAAGATCTGTTTGAGTATTAAACGCCAAGTCAGAACGCACATACACATTTACACCCCCTCCTTGTATGTTACGATCACGACGCACAATGTTGTAATTATCAATCCTTAGTTCAGAGTCAAATACAGAGTCATCGAGCCAGGTTTCAGTAATACCGATACATGCAGCATTTGTTCTTCGTGCAATAGTACGAAGCTCATCAATTTTGGGTAGAATGCTTCTAATGTTAACATGAATGAAATGTAGACCGCGGTTCCTAAACACTTTATACTCTAATATGTCATTATTTTACTAACATACACTTACATGATTTATGTACCTTTAATATCACATATGTTGTCATGGACACATGAACTATGTACCTTTAATATCACATATGGTGTCATGGATACATGAATTATGTATCTTTAATATCACATATGTTGTCATGGATACATGAATTATGTACCTTTAATATCACATATGGTGTCATGGACACATGAACTATGTACCTTTAATATCACATATGGTGTCATGGACACATGAACTATGTACCTTTAATATCACATATGGTGTCATGGACACATGAACTATGTACCTTTAATATCACATATGTTGTCATGGACACATGAACTATGTACCTTTAATATCACATATGTTGTCATGGACACATGAACTATGTACCTTTAATATCACATATGTTGTCATGGATACATGAATTATGTACCTTTAATATCACATATGTTGTCATGGACACATGAACTATGTACCTTTAATATCACATATGGTGTCATGGATACATGAATTATGTATCTTTAATATCACATATGTTGTCATGGATACATGAATTATGTACCTTTAATATCACTATTTATGTTGTCATGGATACATGGTCTCCGAAGAACGCTCCTTCCTTAATCAAAGTACTGAAAGTACTGTCGGAAGGTGATTTTTGCATATAAAGCAAAAAAGTACAGAAATTACTGACCTATCGAACGAAAACCGAAATTACAATGTATAACTATTTTTACTGAAACAGGATATGCAAAACAACAACACTTAGGCGCGCTATTTCAATGGCTAACAGTGGATACGAGGGTTTAATTCTACGCATTTGAATATGTCATTATTTTACCGGCATACACTTATCAAGGTATTCAAAGTATAATATGAAGTGTTAAGGATTGTATTTTAAATATTGTCATTCTTTGTATATACATTAAAACATTTACAGGTGAATTTTTAAAACCTTTTAAAGTACCTTAAAATCAAATGAAGTCACCTTTATGAAAATTGACCTACCTCTCAAACAGATGATACAATAAATGCAAGAATGTGTATAAGTCTAAAGGTAACCAATTGTTAGTCAATCTAAATTGCTTATGTGATGTTTGGAACTACTATGTTGCAGAAAAAATGAAAATGTAACCCCGCCCCTTTAAGATTTAGTCAAGAGTTTTGCTTTTTACCAAAAAGTAACAAATTGATAAATATCATTAAAATAAAAACTAAAGCAGGGCAACGCCTGAAATTTTCTCAAAATGTTCTAAATATTATATATTACCTAAAAACTAAAAAGTATGGTCCCAGTGGGATTTGAACCCACAACCCTCAGGAATATGTCAATATATCAGCAAAATTCATGAAATTGAGTACTCTTCAAAATGGAGGTTATACATGAGAGATCGAAATCCTTAAGATACATGACTTTCCATGTGGTTACAATAAAATGATTTGAAATATATTTATATCCAAAAACACTTAATAGAGGAAATATACCAGGTACATCTAAATAATCATACAATTAAGTTCAGACCTATTTTCTTGTGCGGCTTTCCTTTCAACCAAGCTGTTATGGAGTTCAAGGACGGTTCTTCTAGTAGCTAAACGATTTAATAACGAGGATCTATCTAGTGTGTGTCAGTATGAAGTCATATCTAACTCACCCTTTGTAAAGTTCTAATGCTCTATAAAATAAGGACAGATCTTTATCTTCTGTGTATGTACCATCATCTCTTCTAAATCTATAAAATAACTGTTCATCCTTCACATTATGATCATCACAGACTGAAATGAATTTAAAACTTATTCAAATGTACTTCAAATAATGAGATTTGAACCCAAAACATTGAACATCATTCTGATGAGGATGATACCATAAATGGATATACATGTAGTCTCTTCAGAGTTACTTCTTGTCAACGTCTTAAAAGTAGTTTAAAAACTTGTAACCAACACTCATGTAGTTACCCTTTGTTCTCAAGTACAAACTACTATATTATTGTTTTTTCTCGTAATAAATAATACCAGGTACAAACATTTTACACCAAATGACCGAAAATGTATAAACACATTGAGGAAATATTGTGCTTGATACATACATGTAAATAGTTTCTGTGATTTTCTAGTAAATTGACCAGTCGCCAACTGTCAATCAAATCTTTGACGTGTAAGACTTACCATGGTGAAGGATAAAGTTTTCTTGTAGAATAAGTAAACCATCTATAGCAGCTTGTCTTGAGGCACAATGTTTATTTTGTAGCAACCAGTCAACCAATTCTTTGCCGACAATGCACATACGATATGTACGAAGATGGTACTTCCGGTCTTTGATGAGATCTGCATTATGTAAAACCTCTCTGAAAATATATACTCGTATATTATAACTATCCATGATCTGACGAATTACTATGGTAGAAATGATACAGTTTAGATAAGACTTATACTAGGACGAAAAAGAAACGCAGGGTATCTAAAATATGTAAGAATTTTTTTTCTTGGCCTAAATTGATAAAATTCGGTCAGTTCAAAATCTCGGTCAATGTCAATAATATCCAGTGGATAAAATTACGCAGCCTCGTAAAAGATCGTCGTACGAGGGGTAAAGCTGAAAAAGCAAAATACCCATGCATAATTGTGATGACGAGATATTCAATTGTCAAGTTCAGTCAATGGAATACTTTTCAAGTTGTCACAACTGCTTTCAACATCTTCGAAGTACGTTACGCTGAATACTGTTGGAGGGTCGAGGTAAACAGCAGGTTGCTGCACAGTTCAACTTCAACGTGCATTTCTCGACTATCAGGGGGCGCTACCTACATTCTCAAAAGTTGATATTTAAGCGATGCTTTTGAGAATGTAAGTAAGATGGCCGACTTAATGTGACTGTTTGTGCAAAAAAGGATACATTTTTGGTAAGTTACATTTCTGGATATAAAGTATATGCGCGTCAGGTGGCCGTCAGTTTTCAGAAAGCTTGCAAGTTTAGTTCATGAATGTAGCGTTTGTGGTTTTGGAGCGAACCCCGGAACTGTTTTCGTTGGTTTGCCATTTACCGCTCCGCGTCGCGCACGTTGGTCACACTGAAATGAACTTTTGTCAATATGTTCTAAACTTATCAGTGATAAATATATTTGTAATATTAAGTTAAGTAATAGTTATACAACTTAATAAAACAAGTGTGTCCGCGACATTGCGTTTCTTGCGTTTTTGACGCATTTTATTAACATACGACGCAACTAAAAGCCAAACATGCGTCTGCCGTGACGCAACTAAGTTTTTATTGTGAGAAATATGTTTCCGAAAAAAAAAACGATAAATAAATGTCCAAATTCATGCATATCGACGAAATGCCAAATCGTCGTAATGTGAAATGTTTACAAAATGATCACTTCCGTTTTAATGGTTGTGTTTAAAGTTCGGATTCCGTACTAGTCCGAACGCTTTGCGAAGTATAAAATTTCGATACGCCGCACTTTAAACTTAAGTCTTAGTAGCGTGGACGCACGCAGAAAAAATGTCTGCTGTTGCGTACGAATAAAAACGAAACAGGTAAGAACCAGGGCTCAAAATTAACACTAGCAAACTATCAAAATGCAAGTAAAAAATAGACTTTGAAAGTTCATTTTATGACCACCTGCATTTTTCTAGACGAATTATACTTACGAGTATTTGTTTATTATAGCTGTTTGCGAGTACTTACTGTAGTGTCTATTACTAGTTTGGCTAATCCTGGCCATTTGATTGGCTAATGGTGATGACTGAATCTATTAATAGTTGACAGGTAAGTAAATCATGAAGGCATTGCCTAGATAAGTTGTTGTGTGGCTATTTGAAGTTCAATGTGGTTGTATAATAGTGCTCAGATTTATGGAGAATTAGTTAATTAGGGTTGATTCTATTTGATTGATGTAGGGTATGATATAACCATGTGCTTGTGAACTATATACATGAATTTATTCCTTGTCAAATAATCATGATTGTCATTATAATGTGTATTACTCTGAATTTACTCATATCATGTAAATATTTTATACCCTTGGATTGAATTAAGTATACGGACAATATCCTTTATGAAAAAAGCAACTTCATACAAAAAAACATAAACCAATATGCTTCTTGAAATTTGTCTACCTATAACGTTTTGTTATAGTTTTTCTTGTTATTTGTGTTTTTAAAGGGTCTGCTCGAAGAAGATTATTTGCTGTATGCGACTTGTACGGAATCCGAACTCTAAATCCCAAATGGGTCCATATTTTGACTTAAACGTCAACGGCCATGACTAATTAGGAAGCCATGTTTGTTTTATTACTTCCCTTGATCGGGAATATGCCGTACCGTCCCGGGTTATGCGACGTATCGTGAACCGAACCCGTGAGCAAATGCAAGACTTCGATAAACTGTTCAACGGTATATACTAAATATCACCACCTCTTTACAATACATATGTCTAAATATCACCACCTCTTTACAGTACACATGTCTAAATAACACCAACATGTTACAATACTTCTAATTTGTATGTATAAATATCACCACCTCATTACAGTACATATGTCTAAATATCACAAACATGTTACAATACATCTATTTTGTATGTCTAAATATCACCACCTCTTAACAGTACATATGTCTAAATATCACAAACATGTTACAATACATCTATTTTGTATGTCTAAATATCACCACCTCTTTACAGTACATATGTCTAAATATCACAACATGTTACTATACTACTATTTTTGTATGTCTAAATATCATCATCTATTTACAATACATATGTCTGAATATCATCCGTCAATATGTTACAATACAAATGTCAAAACATTACCAAAACACTACAATACAAATGTCAAAACATTACCAAAACACCACAATACAAATGTCAAAACATTGCCAACACATTGTAATACAAATGTCAAAACATTACCAAAACACCACAATACAAATGTCAAAACATTGCCAACACATTTCAATACAAATGTCAAAACATTACCAAAACACCACAATAAAAATGTCAAAACATTGCCAACACATTTCAATACAAATGTCAAAACATTACCAAAACACCACAATACAAATGTCAAAACATTACCAAAACACCACAATACAAATGTCAAAACATTGCCAACACATTGTAATACAAATGTCAAAACATTACCAAAACACCACAATACAAATGTCAAAACATTACCAAAACACTACAATACAAATGTCAAAACATTACCAAAACACTACAATACAAATGTCAAAACATTACCAAAACACTACAATACAAATGTCAAAACATTACCAAAACACTACAATACAAATGTCAAAACATTACCAAAACACTACAATACCAATGTCAAAACATAACCAAAACACCACAATACAAATGTCAAAACATTACCAAAACACTACAATACAAATGTCAAAACATTACCAAAACACTACAATACAAATGTCAAAACATTACCAAAACACCACAATACAAATTTCAAAACATTGCCAACACATTGTTATACAAATGTCAAAACATTACCAAACCACCACAATACAAATGTCAAAACATTGCCAACACATTTCAATACAAATGTCAAAACATTACCAAAACACCACAATACAAATGTCAAAACATTACCAACACATTTCAATACAAATGTCAAAACATTACCAAAACACCACAATAAAAATGTCAAAACATTGCCAACACATTGTAATACAAATGTCAAAACATTGCCAAACACACTACAATACAAAGGTTAAATAAAACATTGCCAAACACACTACAATACAAATGTTAAATAAAACATTGCCAAACACACTACAATACAAATGTTAAAATATTGCGAAACACTTAATAATACAAATGTTAAAACATTGCCGAACACACTACAATACAAATGTTAAAATATTGCCAAACACACTACAGTACAAATGTTGAAACATTACCAAACACACTACAATACAAATGTTAAAACATTGCCAAACACTTGACGATATAAATGTTAAAACATTGCCAAACACCTAACAATACAAGTGTTAAAACATTGTCAACATACTACAATACAACTTTCTATACATCAGGTAATGAAATGACAAATATTATAAATATTATTACAGTACAAAACATGAATTATATTCTTACGTCAGTTCTGTTTATTATAATCATCTTCAAAATCATTATGTCTGTTGATAAATTGAATCACTTATTCCCATATAGAGACATCCATCCTTGAGTAGTTTTATACTCGTACATCAAATACCTGAGAATCTTTTTTATAACTTTAAGGCATCCAGTCAAACACTAGTTTCAATTAAACCTGTGATTTTCTGTAATTCTTTCTTCAGACTTTTTTGTGTCAAGGGTTACGAAAAAACGTACACTGTAGTAATTTGATTAACTACATGTATTACTGTTAGAAACTGTGGCCTCACATAAGGTAAATACAATTTTCTCATAATTTCTAAGTATTTCGGTATTGTTTTCAGTGTAATAGGCATCCAATCTTTCTTCAGACAGCAATTTGATTGATATCGGGATTGGCTGTCCGATCATATCAAGTTCCACCAATTTATGGATTTTAAAACTAATTCATATATACTGTAATAAACCTAGTAATATAAAGTACTTTGCAAGTGATTTGAAACAAATTTTAATATCATATTTGATTGGTCTTCTATAAATCAATATCGCACGTAATTTCACAAATTTTTGAACAACGATAACTACTCAGTACATAGGATTGTGTTACAACAAATAACCTTAAAATAACTATGAATAAATAATGCAGGGAACCGTGCCTCAGATATTGATAACGTCCGCTGGTCGTTACATATTTGACTTTAAAGAAATTCCGTGCCCTTCACCCCGCTGTTTATTACGTTATACGCAATACGTATCAAAATTCTGAGGCACGATTCCCTATATAAACATTTCCACTACGAAATACCGAAAACCGCTTTGAAATCCATCATCAAATAAGGCGGCAATCTTAATTCGAAAATGACACCTACTGTGTTTTTTAAAGCAAACAACAAAAAAGTATCAGATCATTATCGTCTCATGAAATCAACGAATTTCGATGAATTGATGCACCATAGATCAGCATCAGTATTCTATTTTCAGTTTGTAAACATGTATTTTACCTGAGATACTCTCCTATCATGAAAACTCCACCCGTCTCAACTTGATAAAAATTGCCAGCACAATGTCCCATCTCAACACCTAATTGTTTGACTGATTTCACTTGTTCCATGTTAGTTACTGTCTGTGTTTTAAATGCTAAGCGATCCCACGATGGCATTGTAACTAATGATCTAGTAGTTGAACTTATTAAATTCCAAGTAGTGTTTTAAAAATCTAAAAAGTACTGCATTATCTGCATCCGGTTGAAGACTTATAGAAGTTTTACGCCGATGACTACTGTTTATATATCAGTTCACTTGTTCAAGATATAAGATAGATACTTTCTCCATAAATTATGTTTAAAGTAAACGAAACTCAAGAACGTATTTATCAACTAAAACAAATAGTGAACAAATGAGTTTATATTCACTCCAAGTTCATCCTCAAGGTGACGAAATGATCAGTATTTACACCCTATAATATCATATGATAAATTAAGAATACATGTGTACATGTATATGATAACAATATAACAACAGGTAAGGCATACCTTACATTCGTGAAAGTAATGAATTGAACTATGATATATCAATGATTTATATAGAAAGGTCATCGGCCAATCAGTACTATAGGCCTAAGGAACATTAATAGGACAGTACCTGTATACATGTACTAACTATATAATCAGATTTCAGTAAGGTCATTCTATTGTAATAACTCAAAACAATGTTACAGTCATTAAGTAGTGTTATTTTGTTACATTTTGTAAACTCATATGGAGGTCAAATTATAAAGCTCCCTCAGGGACATGCCTACATCACTTTGATAAAATCAAGGACGAATAGTGTTATACAAAAATAGTGTTTCTCAATTAATAAATTTAAAACATGAATTTATAACACTAATATAGAGGAAAATATTCATTCCAAAATATTTTTTTTTACATTATATGAATTCATACATCGTTAATTAACGAAAATCATGTAACTATGGATTTCTGACACACATCTTTTCAAAACCGGAAGGTAAAACTTTTTTAAATTTGGTATAGACATTATACACATATATTAGTTAACTTTGAGAAAAATTCAGTTGTTGCCCCGCATTACTTTTTATCTTATTGATAATTATCAATCTGTTACTTTTTGGTAATAGTCAAGTTGACTAAATCTTAAAGAGGCGGGGTTACTTTTTTCATTTTTTTCTGCAACATAGTATGTATGTGAGTGAGACTTGAATAAAGAAATTACGATAGTAGTTCCAAACATCATATAAACAATTTGGATTGACTAAACATTAGTTACCCGTAGACCGTCGTATACACATTCTTGCATTTATTGTATCATCTGTCAAATTAGATTGCTGAGTTGTACATTTTGATAGTTCCAATTGCATTTTATAATAAATATTAATTATGATGGGCAATATCATATCTATAACTTTGAAATGTTCATGCTTCTTCAGCGTGCTGTTATCCTAATCAACTTAAACCTAATGAAACGACAACTTCATACTCCTTCAATGGTCTTCAAAAAAAAAAAAAAAAAAAAAAAATATCCTTCATCAGAAAAAAATGTATTATTCTTCGCCGCGCATTTCATTTTTGCTGCACTTTAGCAGCATTTTTTTACTTATATCTTACTTGATTTGACTAAAATGAAATACTCAAAGGGTTAATATGAAAGGAAGGCTAATAATTATCAAAGTAAAGCAAACGGAAAATCTTGTTCAAAAGTGACCTCAATATAGTCTGCCGCTTTTACAGCCAGCCAACAAGAACACTAAAATTACGTGACTATTTACAATTTGAACTCCGTGAAGGACATCAACATGTCATGTTCTCAAAAATTAATTAAATATTGGAGTCATGTCGATAAAATATGTCAATTAATAGTAACAGCATAGTGAAACACGAGCTATTTTGATATCTTATCTAGATTTTTATATGTACCAGTATTGATTTTAATCACGTTGTTTACCATGTGGATGCTTGACCGGTCATGACCAGTCTGACATCATCCTGCCACAGTCGATATAAATACATTGTAGTCTTTTTCGTTGAACTCAACTCATTATAGCAGACAGACGGCCGTACGCACAATGACAGGTCAAATACATTAAGGCCACGGTATATACATTTTAATGACTTAACATATTTGGAAGAGGAAGAACTCGGACAAAAAAGGGCATGAATGTTTATGCTGTCAATGCCACTTTAGATCATTAACTAATTGTCTGTATTGTTTCATATCGATACCAAGCGATATAGATAATGTGATCACGCACATAATAATATTGTGAGCCAAATGAAATGTTATGATCAATAGTTCGTGGTTCTCGTGATTAACACTACTTACTCTGTGGTATGTTACTTTAATACATATTCACAAAGTAATTATGCCCCTTTCGAAAAAAAGAGAGGGTATATTGCTTTGCACATGTCGGTCGGTCGGTCCGTCGGTCGGTCAGTCGTCCGTCCGTGACCAAACCTTGTCCGACCAAAAACTAGAAAACGATTTGGCCTAAACGCTTCAGATTTGATTGGGAGGTTGGTCATCACATGTAGATGACCCCTATTGATTTTGAGGTCAGTATGTCAAGGTCAAGATCACAGTGACCTTCAGCAAAAACACCTTGGCCGACATTACTAGAGAACGATTTGGCCTTAGATCCTCAGATTTGGTTTAGAGGTTGGTCATCGCATGCGGATTACCCCTATCTATTTTAAGTTCAAAAGGTCTTACTATCCAGTTAGCCGTTATGGGCATCCGTGCTTCACAAATACTTCTTGTTTTGTTTGTTAGGCATATTTCGATATATTGAGGTCTGGTGGGCTTAAACAACAAAAAGTGTTAAAATTTCCTGTACAACTTTGCTCTCGTACCTGTTGATATGATCTGCCACATAATACTACTACATTCACATGTTTAATCACCCATTTGCTTAAATCTTCGATCGTTTGTTGCGGAAATAGACACTAGCATTGTAGATCTAGTTTATTTTACAGACATTTAGTGTTTAACAAAATATATCTTTGAGTGTTAATCTTACCCGATTTTTATGCACCCCGTATCGATAGATCGGTGGCAAATTGTTTTTTGTATGTCTGTTTTTAGAGGTTTTAAAAAAATCAAAGAATAAAAACGATTAACAAAAATATTTAATTGTGCTTTAGTAGATGTAATTTAATATTTTTCATAACTTTGGCATAAACATTTTCAAAGTATGTTATTCTAGTATCCTTAAAATCTAACATAAAGTCATAAAATTATAATGAATTTATAATCACAGAATGGCTATACCTCAGCCACTTACTTATACATGACTGTATTGAAATTGGCTCAGTTAGAGTAATCAAGTATAAACATAAGAATGAACTCGTCTTATCTATTTTAATTGATTTATTGTTCAAGGCATCTGGCATGGTTATAATCGCTAAAACAACGAAAAAATTTAATGACAAAAATTTGTTATAAAATCTCTTACTAGACATCAAACCTGGACGTGGTTTCAATTATTGAACCGTAAACATAAGCGATTTTGATTGGCTATCAAAATTGAATGGGGTGTGTCAAATTCGTTGATTTCATGAGACGATAATGATCACAGGTGGCTGTATCAGTGTTCGGGCCACACACACAAAAAATCCCGTCACTGAATTTACATATACTATCAAGGTAAAAAGCCTACTATATGTCTATATGCCAAACAATGTGGAACATTGCATCTCGTTGTTTCAGCATAAAAGATGTGCACTGAAGGAAAATTGCTACACATGTCATTCAAATAAACTATAAGATATTCATTCCTATCGAAAATCTCATTCAATTACATCTAATAATTGTGAAACGGTAAAATTGTGTTCCTTTCGTTATTTAACTTCGCTGCAAGCCATTTTGAGTCAAGCGCGAGTGATGTATCAAGCGATCTGATTGGTCGGCATGAAATGAACAGACTATTGTACACACATATCCGACTAATCAGATCGCTTGATACATGTGTAGCTATTTTCATTCAGCGCACGTATTTCATGCTGAAACAACGAGTTGCGATGTTCCACATTGTTTGGCGTATAGACATATAGTAGGCTTTTCACCTTGATAGTAATATAAGCTCAGTGACGGGATTTTTTTGTGATACAGCCACCTGTGATAATGATCCGACACTTTAATTGTTAATTGCTCAGCTTAAAAAAACACAGTACGTGTCATTTTCGAATTAACATTGCCGTCTTATTTAACATCATATATATTTTATTAACATTAAATTGTATACATACAATTTATAGTCAAATAATATAATACATGTAAAACATGATATCAACTTCTTATCTGAGAAGATTTAGCATAACTTATTCAAGTCCTAAATATTATATACAGTATATTTCTATTATTTGATAGAAGTTTGTGTGATACTAATAAAAAGGTAAAACATTTATAATACGATTATCCTTACGTACGAGTATATACAATGGCAGCGAGAAAGCAATTTCGTGTTCAATGATATAACTGAGCTTTTTACGCGTTTAATATTTACTCGTAAATGTCTGACCACGTGGAATTGTTTCGTTCGATGTCGCAATGCTTGTAAACCTTTATTTATGGGTATATGTGATATTTGTGTTATTATACAAGCTTATTACGGATATAATGGTTTTGTTGACAAAGTTATAAATTATACTAGATGTTCAATATTTTATTCATGTTCGTGGAAAAAAGACAAGTTATGTGGGAGATTTACGCTAAATCCAGTAATGGTGGCCCATATTCAAAATACAAGGACTAGTTCCCTTGATTGATATGGTACGGAGTCAAGGTACGTCGATATTTTATAAACATTTTGTATATGGCTAATATCTATGGACATAGTCCAACTAATTGTACACTACAGATGATATCGAGACATTTTTTGCGCTTGCCGATATCTATCTTCCGAGACGTAGCGGGCAATAGATGAAATAGCAAAATCAGGAACGGATTGCTCGTACGTCTCATAAATGTAGACTACTATGGACCGAGCATCGTCCAGCCTTTCCGAAACCGAAATAAAAGACCAGCACGTCGGTCTTTGCATAAAATAATATAATTTACTCTTATAGGACATGTGTAGGTATGTTTTTGGTATCTGTATAATATGTATATGTGTATTACATGCATATATGTATTAAAGCTCATATGTGGATAAACGTAGTACAATGTGTGTGTGTGTGTTCATTTGACTAAATGGTCGCCATGGAACACAACCTTGTGACCCAAGTGGGTCGATAAACTAGTATATACACTGACATATAATAATTAAATAAAAATGGTGATATTAATTATGTCCTTTCATTAAATGCATAGTATAGGTAACTTGACAGGTTATTTAGAGTCTTAGTACTTGTACTTGACATAAGTGTTTCGTATTTCTTTGTTGTAGGCCATTTACAAAAATATGGTTTAAAAAATTTCCTTCTTAGAGCATAATACTTCTAATTACTACTAGTAAAAAGTGGTATTCTGTATCTTCTTCTTCTTTTATAATAATGACCACGTTCAAAATTGATACGTTTCGGTCATGCGTGAGGGGTTAAAAAAGTGAAAGACTGTCAGTTTTCCCAAGCTACTCAATCCACCTGGTACTCACTAACAGTTGGTGATAAAAAAGGTGCAAAACCTAAGATCTTACAGCCCATAATGAAAAACATGTGCACAAAAAACTGTTGTGCAGGAAAAAGACATATTAGTAGTTTTAAAAACAGGATAAAAACAAGTATTTGTAGTAATTATGGATGTAACATCGATGCAGCCAGTGCTGATTTAAATCCGAGGACTGTTTCAGCACTGACTACATGAGATGGTAAGACGTTCCATTCTACCACAGTTCTGGGAAAAAATGAGTATATGTAATAGTAAACTGTAGTAGAAGGTATTTGAAAAGCCAAATGATGGTGATGTCTAGATTGTCTTGTGAATGGATCCAGATATTGTCTAGGGTTTACATCAACATACCATACCATTTTATGAAATAAAACTAACCTACTATATTGCCGTCTGGTCTGAAGGGATTTCCAATTTTAATTTGTTAAGATATTTGTGACTGTGCCCGGGGTCTTGCTATAACTATTAACTACGAATCTCCCAGCTTGCCTTTGAATATTTTCCAATCTATCTATGTCTTTCTGATGGTAAGGGTCCCATACACTAGAACAATACTCTACTGTTGGTCTAACAATGGTATTATAAGCAGCTGCTTTAGTACTACTATTGGCAGAATGTATATTACGCTTAAGGAATCCAATACTTTGACTTGCTTTACTTGATATTTTGTTAATATGAGGAGACCAAGATAAGTTAGATGTTACTTCTACACCTAAGTAGGTAGCTTGACTGAAAACAGACAGAGGCTGATCATGTAATAAATAGACAGTGCTCAATGGTTTTTAGACCTAGAAACATGCATGGTGTGACATATGTTTACATTAAAAGACATCTTCCATTTCTGCTCCCATAATGACAGACTATCAAGGCCCTTTTGTAGCTGAACAGAGTCTGTATGTGACCTAATTGTTCTGTAGATGACACAGAGTCTGTATGTGACCTAATTGTTCTGTAGATGACACAGAGTCTGTATGTGACCTAATTGTTCTGTAGATGACACAGAGTCTGTATGTGACCTAATTGTTCTGTAGATGACACAGAGTCTGTATGTGACCTAATTGTTCTGTAGATGACACAGAGTCTGTATGTGACCTAATTGTTCTGTAGATGACACAGACATCAGCGAAAAGACGCACGCTGGAAGATACAGAATCTGGTAAGTCATTTATGAAGAGCAGAAATAGAAGCAGAAATAGAAGCAGTCCTAGGACTGATCCCTGAGGGACGCCTGATACAACACGAGCCAAGCTAGATGTTGCCCTATCTACTACCACCCTTTGTGTTCTGTGTCCTAGGAAAGCTTTGATCCAGGAATGTGCAGAGCCCCTGATGCCATAATGGGCTAATTTTAATAAGAGTATGTCATGGTGAACTACATCAAACGCTTTACTATCAAATTTAAGGTACAATTTTTACATTTCCTGTTTTCTCTCGGAATATTTTCGTGTCGACCCTTTTCTATTTCTAAGTTATGAGATGATAGTCTAAACTTGGTTAAAGCGATTCTGTATTTATCTTTATTTATAACGTTTAAATATTTTTCTAGTTGAAATTCGTGTTTATGAAGGCTAAAACAACAAGAAATGTCTTTAAAAAGACAGTCGCGAAGTGTCTTTAATGTTATGATGTATGATTTTTATTTAATTTCTAAATTGTCATTATAGAACCGCCTGAACACCACTTATCACCTAGCAGTCCAATTAGGCCACGTGTTAAAATGTTGATATTAGGTCAGCTAAATGAATTACGCATTTAGTGATATCTATTGTATATAAATTCAAATAAATGTAAGTGTTTGTTAAGAACGGTTTTTAACTTTATTTCGACCGCAGAAGAATACATTTTCGTACAATTTTACTTTACAAATTTTACAACCACAAGAAATACACTGCAGACTCGCTATAAGTTGGCGTGATCTTAATTTTTCTACGCTTGTAGATTTCACCCAATGGAAGGAAGAGTTTTCTGAGTCATCCAATAGAATGAGGAATTTCTTCTGAATAATTAATACGTCATGCCAAGAAATATAGGTCAAAAGTGAGCATAGACACATTCGCGAAAAATAGACCGGAAATCGAAATACGTTCGTTTTCGTCAACAAATCGTTGTAAATATGAACCAGGCAAAGTAGAGAATCCCTCATTTATAATCAATGACTCATTGCTTCTCGTGAAAGTCACGAATAGACAATGAATAATGTTTATACAATGCATAAAGTCACAAACATTGAGAATTTTACTGCATTAACAGGAGCGAATGGTACATGCCCCTCAGAAATGTTTTTGCCATGTACTTTTCACTGTCCTGTAAATAGAGTGTATAGGCCGTGGCCTACATGGCCTATAGTAAGCTACATCCTCGATTAAGCTGTTACCACTAGATACGAGCCTCAATCAATAGGGCAAAAAATAAGCGCTCATGTCATAAATGTTGTATTTTCAATAAAACAAAGTACATGTACTATTTACGTCAAGCAAAATACTTTACAATGCTAAAAAATTGTCAGTTTTTGTATTCAAAAGCTTTAAATTAAGAGAGCATGTTTTAGGGAATTTATGTAATTGAAATTAAATTATCACAGATGTGTCCATTGTAACAAATATTTTTGTGGGACAATTCTCAATAATTAAATACTGTCTCCATGTTATATTAGCTTTGTTAGCATAGTTTCTTATTACTAAATTAAAAACAGTTAAAATATTTTATTAAATGTTGAGTTAATTTCATTGTAACGTATCATGCAATATTGTGTTACATTTGTATTGGAATTATCTTTATAGCTTTAGTATTTGTCTTAATTACATTAAGTTGTATGCACGTATATGTAATTAATTAGCATGGGCTTAACGCCTTAATTCTCAATGAAGTTTTGTACAGTTGTATATATTTGAACCAATATAGGTACTGTTTGTGTCATTTTCCATGACATTCACTGACGTAAAAGCATTCATGCACAAATGTTTTGCAGTATACATCTTCTATCTGTAGATGAGTATACTCATCAAGTAGTAAATTTCAGTTTAAAAGGATAACATCGATGATACAATTTTTTGATAGACGCAATTATTAAATTCAAACTACGAAGAAACCAAATGTGAATACATACTGCCTGAATTTGACATTCTATGCGATTTCTAAACATACTTATGAAATTTTGGAACCTTAAGGACGTCCTTAACAGATTTTAGGAAGCCACGACCTTCCTTAAAATGTAAGGAAAAAAATCGCGGGTTTTAAGGAAAATCTTAAGTTAAAATGTTCTGTGAATACCACTTAAGATTTATTTAAGATTTAAGGAAAATCTCTTGAAACTTAAGAAAAAACTTCAACTTTAAGGAAAATTTTATCCTTAAGATCTGTCGTGAATACCACCCCAGTGTTGGCAATTATACACTCGCTAAATGGAAAATCGATTTCTGTTGCTATTTTTGACACGTAAAACAATAATACTGACACACCGGTTACGTCTTGCTTTGCTACTTTAACCATCTGTATCAATCATGGTACTGAATGACGCTTGCAGCGAGTAGTGATATTTGAGCCATGGAACTAATTCTTTGTGCGTATTGAGAACTCTGATCAATGTGAAATTCGGCGCCTCCGCAATTGTTAAATCTCTGATGAAATTCCGTTAAACTAGCGTTCGTTATCGCGAAGCTAAAAACGATGATGACATTCCTTTGAGCTATTATCTTTTTAAATTGTCATTGAAGTCGACAGTGGATACGTGCATGTTTTCTGGACTTGTTAATCTAGGTATCAAGACTTGTCAGAAAACTCGCTCTTCTGAACTTGCACATAAAGTTTACAGAAAAATTAATGCCATTAATGAAAAACAAGCTACCGTATTTCAGAACTTGTCAAATCAGTCTTTCTTGTCAGTTATCACGTCTTCCTAGACTTGTCATATATCACGTCTTTCTAGACTTGTCAGATATCACGTTTGTCTAGACTTGTCAGATATGACGTCTTTCTGGACTTTTCAGATATGACGTCTTTCTAGACTTGTCAGATATGACGTCTTTCTGGACTTGTCAGATATGACGTCTTTCTAGACTTGTCATATATCACGTCTTTCTCGACTCGTCAGACATCATGTCTTTCTAGACTTGTCAGATATGACGTCTTTCTAGACTTGTCATATATCACGTCTTTCTAGACTTGTCATATATGACGTCTTTCTGGACTTGTCAGATATGACGTCTTTCTCGACTCGTCAGACATGATGTCTTTCTAGACTTGTCAGACATCACGTCTTTCTAGACTTGTCATATATCACGTCTTTCTGGACTTGTCATATATCACGTCTTTCTAGACTTGTCAGATATCACGTCTTTCTAGACTTGTCAGACATCACGTCTTTCTAGACTTGTCAGATATCACGTCTTTCTAGACTTGTCAGATATCACGTCTTTCTGGAGTCAGATATCACATCTTTCTGGACTTGTCAGGCATCACGTCTTTCTAGACTTGACAGATATCACGTCTTTCTAGACTCGTCAGATATCACGTCTTTCTGGAGTCAGATATCACATCTTTCGGGACTTGTCAGGTATAATGTATTTCTGGACTTGTCAGGTATAACGTAATACTGGACTTTTCAGATCACGTCTTTCTGTCAGATTTAACACCTTTCTTGACTTGTCAGGTATAACGTCTTTCTGGACTTGCTAGATATAACACCTTGCTGAACTTTTCATGTATAAGGTCTTTCTTGACTTGCCAGATATCACGCCAACATCAGTTCAGTTTCTAGTCTGCAGACACTCGCACGATGTCTTTGTTAATCATGTTATTTTTCTTAGAAGAAAACGCGCGTTCATCTCTGATATCAATAAGGATTCTAACACAGATGAATCTTGATTCATAATAAGCCAGAAGATTAATAAACGATAAAAACAACCATGTGATCATATTTATATCGTATATCACAACATCACTTACCTTAAACGATCACCTATTAGGAAAATCTCATTTGTTTTGCAAAAGCTGCTTGAACGATTTCTGATGTTGCCACTTGTGACTGCTGCTTGTGTTTCTGGTGTTGTTGCCATAATCCCACTTAGCAGACAAACATAACAATATATAACTAGGATGATTGTTTGTACAACTGAATGAAACCAAAATATTTGTGGAAGATGTAATCTATGTTTAGGAGATAATACTATTTTTGAATCATAGATAGTGAGTCTTTATCGACAATGACACAGATAAAAGTTACATTGATACAATATGTATTTATCTGTAGATATATGTAAATAGGACTTGATTTACCATACGATAGTTATGGAGTAGGATGCAACACAGCTTTGTCGAGCATGCTAATGTGGATTATTGTCTGGAAATCAATCTAAGAAAACTGTCTGATATTTCGTAATGTATAATCTTTACTAGCCTATTTGAAATTTGTATCTGAGGTTAGTACAATTAAGCTAGGAAAGAAGTCCGACTCAAATAAGCTAAGTAGGCCGTGAAGTTTGATAAACTAAGTTAGAGGCTCGATCCTCGTTAGTTAGTTAAAATGTACAAAACATATATAACTTAGAGAGAAGTTCGATCCTAGTTAGCTAGATAAAAAGTTTAACCCAAGTAAAGAGAGAAGCTCCATCCTAGTTAGCTAGATAAAAAGTTTAACCCAAGTAAAGAGAGAAGCTCCATCCTAGTTAGCTAGATAAAAAGTTTAACCCAAGTAAAGAGAGAAGCTCCATCCTAGTTAGCTAGATAAAAAGTTTAACCCAAGTAAAGAGAGAAGCTCCATCCTAGTTAGCTAGATAAAAAGTTTAACCCAAGTAAAGAGAGAAGCTCCATCCTAGTTAGCTAGATAAAAAGTTTAACCCAAGTAAAGAGAGAAGCTCGATCCTAGTTAGCTAGATAAAAAGTTTAACCCAAGTAAAGAGAGAAGCTCCATCCTAGTTAGCTAGATAAAAAGTTTAACCCAAGTGAACTTAAAGAGAAGTTTCGTTACTGTCAGCTTAGAAAGAAATATAAGCTTGTCGAGTGTAAAATAATGATGTTGGTCCTAACTGAGAGGAGTTAAAAGCTTGATCCTGGTGAGTGAAGTAAACAAATTGAACTTCATGAGAGAAGTTTTAGGGGATTTTAACGTCACACCAACAGCCATGGTCATTTAGCGATATTTCCAGGTTTAACGGTTGAGGAAAAACTCATAGATGTGTGTACCTGTGTACAACGCTAGACCTTTTCATAAGCTTCCTCGCAAGTGATTTTTTTCTTGTACTGGGTGGAATTCGAAACCACAGCAGTGAGTTGTAGTAATTACTAGTCAAAGAATATAACCATTCGATCACGGGAAGTATCGATATATTTGTACACTTTTGTATACCTATGCGTTTGAATAATAGTCTGTAATATGACAATAGAAAATATTTCGCGCTGGATTAACTTACTATTGTTCTGTCTATTGTTATTAAAGGACAAACTATTTTGCATGCTAAATCAGTATTACCTACATGTACATTTGTATTACACAAAAAGAAATATAAAAAAACGAGATATTTAACATAGCAGGACAAAGAAATTAAATACACTAAACCGTTAAATTCGAATGACATTTATTCAGATCATTTTAACGGACATTTTACTAATGACTGTGTCATAATGGAGCGACGGCAAGTTACGTTTAATATAGAGACAGCAACGTGTGGTTTTTGTAATGTTAACACCGATTATGCTTCAGACAACACCTTATCATGTGCTCGAGAAGCTATCGTTTTCTGTAAGACTTGTGCTAAGTTCTTATGTTTAGACTGTTTGAAACCTCACAGGAAGTTGATAGTGACAGAAAACCATAAAATATTGCAGCGTGACCATATAAATCTATCAGACAGCACTAATGATGAAACCTACAGATCACATGCTGAACGATATTCAGCCTTTGCTGCCATGGACCAACTTAATGAAAGTGCTATTAATGATTATGAAGCCTATAGATCAAGAATAATGAAAACAATATCAAAGGAAGTTGAAACCGATAATATATCAGCCGATATTGGCGACGATTCTGTACATGTATGTGATAGGGCTGAGGAAGATACCAATGTGCATGCGTATACATTTACAGAGTATTGCACTTTGCACCCTGAAGAGTTCATCAAATATTTTTGTGAGAATCATGGGAAGTTAATTTGTGGAATTTGTAAACATCAAAAACACGACGTCTGTTCTGTAAGAGTAACGTTCATACCGGATGTGTTAAAGCACGATGGTTCATTGTCGCCACCATTTAAACAGATTAATTCACATATATCGGACTTTAAAGAATATGACAAGAAACTACAGCACGATTTGAAAGAATTGAAAAAATCTCGAGAGAATTTCCTACACGATTTAAAAAATAAAAAACGTGAAATTCTTCAATGGTTCAATCTTATGGAAGTCCGGGCTGTCAAAAGGATAGATTTGATTTTTGACAGATGTAAGAAAGACATAGAGAAAAAACGTCAAAAAGCAAAAGATACATGTCGAGAATTACGAGCGGAAATATACCTGCTGAAAGAGATTCTGAATAGCAATGTGCATGATAATATCTTTAAGTTCATCAGATTGAAACGAGCGAATGAATTTGTGAACGAAACGGCGAAGAAAAAAGAGCATAGACAGTTCACTAACACACGATTTAGTTTAAAACTAAATGAGGATTTTGAAAAAGCTCATAAAGACGCCGAGCATCTTTATGACATTAATATTGAAAAGAAAGGCGAAACAAAGTTTAATGTCCGCTTAAAGGAAGACAGACATACCTGTAATGTCACCGGATGTGTAATGCTGACGTCAGGGGGCGTTGTTGTTGCGGACAGAAACAATGCTAATATCAAAGTGTTTAATTCTCAGTTTAAACTCTCTTCTGTCATAAAGATTACTGATGGTGTTTATGACGTCGATTCTTTAAGTCAAAATTCGTTTGCGATTACCTCCCCATTGAAAAGTAAAATTAATATTGTTGAAACTCATCCGAGTCAGGAAGTCGTAAAAGTCATTGAAACTGGAGAGGGTTCTTGTTGGGGTTTGAAACACTTCAATGGTGAATTTATCGTTAATTGTACCACAAAAAAATCAAATTACATTCGTGCAATAGATGCAAACTCACGTATTTTATTCCAAGTGAAGACAAAATGCAACTTCTCCTCAGAAATATTGATAGATGACATTACAAAAAGATTAATAATTTCAACAGCAACATGTTACATGGAGGGAAACAGTACTGAAATAATTCATTACGTGGACAAATATAAAACTGGGGATAACGACAGTGTTGATGTGTTTGAGTACAATTATCTAAATCATTTAAACACAAAAGGTGTTACATTAGATAAATGTAATAATATCGTAGTATGTTGTAAAAACACGGATCAGATATATACTATTGCGAATCCCGGAAATGATGCAGAACTGTTATTAGCAGAACCAGACGGACTGTGTGCACCACAAGCATTATGCTATAATCACGACAAAAGTAGGCTTTTAGTAACATCAGAATGTACAGACTTCGTTCAAATATTTGAATTTGCTCAATAATTTACCTGACGTCTGGACTGTTCGTGAACTGGTACCCGACATACTGTATGAGCATCGTGTCTGGACTGTTCGTGAACTGGTACCAGACATACTATATAAGCATCGTGTCTGGACTGTTCGTGAACTGGTACCCGACATACTGTATGAGCATCGTGTCTGGACTGTTCGTGAACTGGTACCAGACACACTGTATGAGCATCGTGTCTGGACTGTTCGTAAACTGGTACCAGACATACTGTATGAGCATCGTGTCTGGACTGTTCGTGAACTGGTACCAGACATACTGTATGAGCATCGTGTCTGGAATGTTCGTGAACTGGTACCAGACACACTGTATGAGCATCGTGTCTGAACTGTTCGTGAACTGGTACCAGACATACTACTAGTATATGAGCATCGTGTCTGGACTGTTCGTGAACTGGTACCAGACATACTGTATGAGCATCGTGTCTGGACTGTTCGTGAACTGGTACCAGACATACTGTATGAGCATCGTGTCTGGAATGTTCGTGAACTGGTACCAGACACACTGTATGAGCATCGTGTCTGAACTGTTCGTGAACTGGTACCAGACATACTACTAGTATATGAGCATCGTGTCTGGACTGTTCGTGAACTGGTACCAGACATACTGTATGAGCATCGTGTCTGGACTAATAATTTGCATTAAGTATCCCCGTCAGTTTTGTGCAATAAAAAGAGTCGAATAAGTGTAGAATTGAAAATGATGATTCAAGACAAATGTAAGACATAGCATATAACAAACAATATATCTTACTAATACAGATATTCTGAATTTGTTTGAAACATGCTTAGAGGTGAGAGTATTTGATATTATCCTACAGGTGAGAGTATTTGATATTATCCTACAGGTGAGAGTATTTGATATTATCCTACAGAGAAAGTTTAAATGTATTCAACGAGACAAGTTATATCAAGGGAATAATAATAAAGATGTACATTAACGTGCACTCATGCAATGAAATATAAATAACGTTAGTTAGAATATTTAAATAATTAAAACATTATTTGGGAATCTGTTGAAATATGTTGAGAGTCACTATTATAACGGGTAAACACGGTTTTCAATCAGTCGAATGGCAGTTTTTCTTCAAATTTAGAAATGCTTGTTGGTAAGGGGGTCAAAGCAATGCATTGTCTGTTAGCTAATGCGCGTAAATTAAATTTACCATGTTTCAGTTGTTTGATGCTTATGTGGGGTCTACTTTAAATTATGCATGTGAAATTTGGGGATTCTCCAAAAACAAAGAAATTGAGCGTGTGCACTTAAAATTTTGCAAATTATTATTAAATGTGAAAACTTCTTCTTCTAGCATGAGTATTTATGGTGAGCTTGGTAGATATCCATTATATATAAGCAGATTTGTTAAAATTATTAAATTCTGGTCTAAAATTGTTACAACAAAAACTATTCTAGTGAAACGTCTATATATGAATCGAATGTAAGTGGATGTGAAAATGGCATAATCAATTGGGCTAGTAAAATAAAATCATCTAGAGCGATCTAGGGCCATCTTGACCCTCTTGTTTCATGACCCTCTTGTTTCATAAAGGATATTGACAGTATATTTTATTCAGTCCTCCAATATGGAAAGTATAACATAATTATTTACAAGTTATAAATAATACACATATTGCACTGCAATAGATCAGTAGGCTGGGAATTGTTATTAAAGCGCTATATTTAATGATTTAATTTTAAAAGATATATTTCATAGTTATCAACGGTTAAAATATATATGTGCAAAACGTTTTGCTCACACTGACGACAGTAAACCTTACTGACAAACCCCTTGCAGCGCCCCATGTAAATACCGCGGTATTACCGGAAGCGGAAAGTTTGAAAGTAGGTTAAACATGGCCACCTACAACATCGTTGATAAAGAAACAGACGCACACAAAAATGATTTTATTTATGCAGAATTGTGAATAAGATGCAAATGCACATTGTCATTTGCAGAAAATTAACAGATAAAGCTTTCTCTCACTATGACATTTAATTCATTTGTTAGTACCGCGGTATTAGAAAACTCCATCATGGCCTACCTTTAGTGAGACCACAGTTTCTAACAGTAATACATCTATATTATAATTAATCGAATTTCTACAGTGTACGTTTTATCGTATTCAGTCTGAAGAAAGAAATACAGAAAATCACAGGTCTGTTTTGACTGGATGCCTTAAGGTTAAAAAACATTTTCTCAGGTAATTGACTTAACATAAACCACTTTCGGAAGCCTCAAATTAAAGGGACAGGGCCCCAGTTACAGTGCGGACACGAAATAAGTCATATTTGGCCCCTAAATGTGACATTGACCTTTAGCCTTCCGAAACATGCACTCTGCACGTCGTCTTGATGAGGTGAGTCAATTCTCTTGAAAATCCTTCGCAGGCTTTAAGAGTTACAGAGCGGACACGAAATTGCTAACGTACGTACTTTAGGACGGACCGACGGACATACTAACGATAGGATACTTAAGTGGCTTTCCCATGTTAAAATTTGTTAAAATTTAGCCACATAAACTCGATTTTAGCCACATAAATCCACTTATGGACATTTTTTTAAGTGACTCCGGTTGAACAAAGAGTCCTAACCCTAACCCTAGAGTCACCCAAACCCAATTTGTTCGGGCGTATAAAAATAACGTAACGTGCGGAATGTCATTCAATTTTGTTGCTTTGAGTATGATAATATGTGTGCGGTGAAGCAGACACGCACCGATGGTTTATTTATTAATGTATAGACTTGCTCTAATCCTTACATTTATGAAATTCAAAGACTCAATCTCAACATTTTTCGTTCATTGAATAAGTCAACCAGACATTTATACAAGGATGTATTTAATAACATCTCATTTACGTATGATCACGAATCAATGTTTGAATTTATACGCAAGATGAAATCCGATTTAACGGCCCAAAATGAGACGGTTTCTGAGAATCTATCCAAGGTGAATGAGAAAATTGATATAATTTCGGAATCTGTAAAAGTTTTACGGGCAGAAAACGAGTCCTTACAGGAAGAAAACCGGTAATTGAAAAAGGAAGTATGTAGTATCCGTACACAATTAGATAAATTGGAGGGTCATTTTATACTAAATAATGTACGAATCAACGGTATCCCTGGACGCATCAATGAAGATTGGGGTGATTGTGAAGGTAAGGTACGGGATTTTATTAAAGATGAATTGGGTATGCCGGAAAGGGAAAATGTTGACATTGAGAGGGCGCATCGGGTGAAATCTCGAAATCCAGACAAGTGTACGATCGTGGTTAAATTCACGAAGTTCAAGGACAGAGACGGTGTATTAAATAAAGCGAAATAATGTCTGAAGAAGTCTGTGTTCTCCGTACAACCAGATTATACGGATAAGGTCCCTGGGTTAAACAATACAGACGAGTTTTGGGTGAGCGCATGTTACTAGAACGCGAGAAGGGTCTTTTTTCTGCGGTTCGATATGACAAGCTTGTTGTTGAAGACAAAATATACAAATTCGATGATGAAAGTCAAAGTATCGTATGTGTAGGCAGACGACACCAGGGTGGTGTCCCACGTGCTCATATAAACAATAACAACCGAACTGAAAATCGATTGGACAATGAAAATCACGTGGACCAGGGCGCATGCGCATGGGATAATCCAGTTGACGCACTAGAAGGAGAGGGCGGAACCAGCGACACGGACTAGGGAGGTGGCCAAGGCACTTACATTAATGAACAGACTCTTAGTTTCATTAGGTGCAATATCCAAGGTTTGAATAAATATACAGATGACTTAAATTTAATAAACTATCTTAAGCAATTTGATATTATCTGTTTGTGTGAAACATGGTCGCGTTACATTGGTGAATTTGACAATTTTCTTCCTGACTTTATTCACTTTGACAATGTCCGTAAACTTAATTTGACATCTTTACGTAACAACGGAGGTGTATCAGTTTTTGTTCGTAATGATTTGTTCAAAAGAAAAATAATCTCACGTATTTATAGTGAATTTGACGATGCTGTTATATTATATAAATATCACATCCCACATAGGGTGATAGAACGTAATGTTCACCCGAGACAAGTAATGTCGACCGAGGCGTTAGCCGAGGTTGACATTACTTTGTCAAGGGTGAACATTACGTTCTATCACCCTATGTGGGATGTGATATTTATTTTATTATACCGAACAAAAAAATAATTAAGAAAGACACTAAATTCAACAAACATGTTAACAAATATAACGAAACTATAATAGAAATTGAAACGAAGCTTCTTTCTGACACTATAGTTACTTTTGCTGTCAAAATGTCTACAGCAAAATCGGATGTCAAACTACAGGTATATTTTACTAAAGTGCCTAAAGTGTCTAGACAAGGTTAGTATTCGATACGACAGAGATGGATTAAAATTCGACACCCGGTAAAATCGCGTGAGCGCGTGAGGGCAGTTTCGTTATGGCAAGCGGGCCGAAATGTAATGTCAGAGGGTAACATTACGGATTGTCACCCTCTGACGTCACATGAGGCTATAGAGTAAATAAGTCACGTGAGGTATAATAATATTGTTTAACTTGTCAACCATCAGTGATGTTAATAATGTTATCATGTATTTTACTTATGTATCACCTGAAAGATCGTATATTTATAATGATTTAACTGATACAAATGGAATTAATATTATGCAGAATAATTTTGACAAAATTATGATTGATTATCCTAATGCATTATGTCTTCTATCTTGAGATTTAAATGCGAGAACGAAGGATTTTCTTGACTACATTCCCGATGACAATTTGAATTACGTTTTTGGTGATCCAGATTTAAATGCAACTCATTTTGATGTTCCAAGGGCAACAAAAGATTGTTACCGCCATAATTCATTTGGTCGAAGTCTTATTAATTTTTGTTGTTCTCATGATATGCGTATTTTAAATGGCAGATTTCAGGATGTAAGTGGTAATTTTACTTGTTTTTCTTCGGAAGGTGCAAGTGTTGTAGATTATTTTATATCATCAGAAGAATTGTTTCATTACGTAACGTATTTTGATGTACTTGAAAATGACCTTTCTGACCACATGCCAATATCTTGTATGTTTAAATTTAAACTAAATGTAGAAAATACTACAAATTTTGTTGAATATGAAGAAAATTTTATTCCGAAGTACCGATGGACTCAGGAAAAATCTCAAAGTTTTCTTGAATATTTCAAGAACAGTCTTTCTCAATGTAAAAATAACATATTACAAATTATCGATACAAATGTGAATGATGCTGTAAGCTCCATAACGTTACTATATCAAAATACAGCTAAGTCAATGCGTGTACGTAGGTTTGCATATACAACAAAAAGTCAACCACCATGGTGGGACCGCGCTGTGATGTTTTGAAGCGAGACATACCGTGCGCTGCGTAAATTTAGAGCGACGAATAAATCCCGAGTTTTTACATGGCTATAAACAATGTAAATATATATTTAAGCGATATATTAAAGAGAGAGAAAAACAATTTCATAAACAGAAAAGACAAACGTTAATTGAAAGTCGAAATAATCCTACACAATTTTGGAAAATTCTTAAGCGCGAATGTCGTGAGTCACCAATAACCAATAGTATTGGTGGAAATGAATGGTTTGATCATTTTAGTACATTGTTGTTCGACCATTCAGCAGAAACTATATCTTTGAATGATAATGATGGGGCTGAAGATGTCCTTTTAAATGCTGAAATTGCGGTAGATGAAATTGTTCATGCTATTTCAAGACTTGGTTTTAATAAAAGTCCTGGAAATGACGGACTTAGCACAGAGTTTTATTATCGGCTGTATTGTATATACATAGATTTAAAAAAAGCGTTCGATAAAATTAGTCACTACGAACTATTTAAAATTTTACAAAGGTCGGGTGTAAACGGTAGATTTCTCAGTATACTCTCTGCAATGTATACATGTATAGCTTGTATTCATGCGTTCGAACATCAGCATCTGGTTCAACCACGAATTACTTCCCTTGCAACATTGGCACTAGACAAGGGGATGTATGTAGTTCTATTATATTTTCACGTCGCAAACTTTGCAGAATCTATTGTCAACTTGCAACGTCAAATAAATGTCATTGATCAGTTCTGTTTGTCTACAGGAATGGAGCTAAATCTTAATAAAACGGAGATTATTGTATTCCGTAACGGTGGTAACTTATCTTTACGTGAACGCTGGTTTTTTCGTGGTCAACCTATCAAAACTACTAAAGTTTATAAGTACATGGGTTTATTGTTGACTCCCACTTTATCCTGGATGTCAGCACAGCAAAACTTGCTACACAGGCACAAAAAGCCATATTTGCTATTTTTAAATACCAAAAACCGTTTGGACAATTTGATGTCAATCAATTGTTTATGTTATTTGATTCAATGGTCAAACCAATATTATGTTATGGGTCACAAATTTGGGGCCAAAAGTATTCCATAGATATCGAATCCATTCAAAATTCATTTTGTTGTAAATATTTGGGTGTTAAAAATACTACAAACACGTGTATTGTTTTAGGGGAATGTGGTCGTTTACCTTTATGCGTTACCTATTTCACGACATGTGTTAAATATTGGTGTAAACTTATATCAATGGAAGACCACAGATATCCAAAACGCTGTTATTATATGCTTAAATCTTTTGATAATGTAGGAAGAATTACTTGGGCTACGCATGTAAAAATTTTTTATTTAAGTACGGATTTGGTTATGTATGGATTTCGCATGATTTAGGAGATATATCGACTTTTATACGTATTTTCCGTCAAAGACTTATCGATATTTTTACCCAAGATTGGCACCAATCAGTTACTGAATCTAGCCGATGCTACCACTACCAACATGTTAAAACTTTACTTAATACTAGTACTGAACGTTATCTTACGATTGATCTACCTATTAAACATAGGCGGTCTCTTGCTCGTTTTAGAGCTTCATCCCACCGATTTCATATAGAATTAGGTAGATACAATTATATACAGAATTTGCAATTTTTGTTATGAAAACTATGATATTGCTGTCGTAGAATGTGAATTTCATGTATTCTTTCACTGTAGAAGATTAAGTAATATTCGAGATCAATATTTATATCAAAGTACTGAAAGTACTGTCGGACTTGATTTTTACCATACGAGACAAAAGAGAGAAATGTGTACCCACATCGTTCGAGCCCATACAGATATTTTAACATTTAAAATTACGGACCGATTTTTCATTCATATTGTAATGCAGGTCATATGCATATAGGTAAATGACATAAGCTAGGGCTTTACTATAGTCCCTTTGCTAAAATTTTAAAATGAAAAAAGCCTGATATTGGAAAGTTTAATGATTAGCACATTAATTGAGGACAATTTAATTGCATTAAAAACTCTTTATTGTACAAAACTAGTAAACAACACTTCAGTAACAGTAAATACAAACATTGATTCTTCTGGTTTTAACACAACAGAACATCGTCGCATTGAACACATTCAGGGTCACTCAAATCAAAAAGGTCCTGACACAGTAGAGTAAGACCTATATGACCTATAGTTAACCCGATGTTGCATGAAATCCAGACGTGATTATGTAATTCTAAATAATCTGGCGTAAAAGGAACTCTTAAACAGTAAATTTTAAAAGCACGTATCCAGTAATTTACGTTCGTATTTAGCGACTCGAATTATTATTCTTAAGCCGCAGTTTTAACATTCAACCTTCGATAAATCAAACTCCCCACATCGGTTACGCTTTGCTACTAGCCACTGCGGGGAGTGAGTCTATAAACAGCGATTCCGTCATCAAAATAACACTAGTTGGTGTGAATATCACGGAATACGATTAAATGAGAATTCGCTTTGTACATGTAATAATAAGAAATGTTAGAAAGGCACAAAACACACACATCGATGGTAGATTGTTGCAAATGCATATACGTACGTGGAGATTTTTCTGAACTATCGAACGAAAACCGAAAGTAGAACTACTTTTACGGCAAGATATTTTATTGGACAGTGAATACGCGGTTTTAATTCTACGCATTTGAAAATCTCATGTATCTACCGACAAGCACTTATTTAGATACATGACTCTTTCCATGTATAGAATGATTTGAAATGTATTTAGATCTGACACACTTAATTGGGGAAAGATTCCAGATACTTCTATATAAACATACCATTTAGTTGCGTACTATTTCCTTTATGTGGCATTCTTTTAACCAAGCTGTTATGGAGTCCAGCGACAAATATAAGTCAACGATTACAAAGGACTTGATTTTGATAAAAATCAAGTCCAATAACTGGTATACATCTGATAGGAAGTTAGAAAACTTTTATATGTTGTTGAAATCTGAAGACTGTACAATCATCCATAAAATTGCTCAATTTGTTGATAGAATAATGAATGTTTAAATATTGTACTTAATACTCTGTATCATTGACACAACTCAGCTATGTTAATATGTTAAAATTGTATGTATTATGTATTTTGGGCTGGAGGCCTTTATATACTGACTTGAAATAAATTTGTAAACTTGTAAACTTGTAAACTTGATAACATAACATGATGACATATACAGTAAAACCTGGTGCTCGTAATAAACAAAAATGTAACTTTATTTAAGGGGACACAATTCTCAACTTTCAAAATAATACATAGAAAATAGTCACATGGCCAATTGAAATAATTACTTGGGGAGTTTATACAAAAGTATTGGTAAGTTGTTAAAACATTAGTGTAGACATGTTATATTCACTATTTGAATGATATAGACTGGCTACCACTGATTAATCAAGAAAACAACACCGTTAAAAACGGTTTATGAAAGTACATTCAAACTCAAAATGTAACGAACAGTTCGTGAACCAAATTAGTTTTAAAACAATACGAAGTAACCCTGAACGTTGTACGAATCCATTTTTTGGTTGACATAATCGCGTTTACTGAAACGACCAAACAAACATTTGACATGTGACATACATTTCGACAGGACGCCATTTTTCCATTCGTTAAAATGTAAACAAAACAAATATCTGTGCGATTAGACATTTAAAGCTGTGGCAACACATGGTAAGTAATGCATAACGTAGCTAAGACATATGGGATTCTCCATTAAGACGGTAAGTCTAAAACACTTCTTTGATTTTTGGTTCTTTCTATTTGAATTATGGTTAATTGTAGAATGTTTACGATCACTTTCATTCTCCCACGGCTTCTGACCGATTCACTGAAAATAATTCGTCCGCGAAAGGAACGGTTACTCGAATTATACCAAACAGGTGGTGGCACGTGCATTTTTTTTATTAAATGACAAGGATTTTTGAAAGAATATCGTTTATTTACCAACATTAGAAAATATACTTATATCCGTGTAAAGATTAGAACTTTGATTCGCTTAGGGGAAAAAATAATTAAATAATGGACTATGTTTCCGATCGAAGACATTTCCGTTTTCAGTTATGAAGCAATTCCGCTATAAATTTCGAAAAGTAAACAAAACAAATAAGGAGACCAAAATTGCGATAATGAGTAATCAGTACGCAGATCAAAGTAAGTATTAATGCCAAAACATTATGCTTTCATTTATTTACTTTTTGTCGTAGGCACATGCCATGTTTTCAACTTTATAAAGGTAAGTGCATGAAATATGTGGTTTTACTATCGCACTGACCCAATTTATCGAAATCCCGTGCAAAGCGTCCTTGAGATATCGGTAAATAGTATGGTGTCTGTGAAGGGATACTGTAGGAAATAATAACAATGCGTAAAGTTCAGTATTAATTGCTATCATAATGTATAAAGTGTCTTGTTATCTCTGGTAACCTTTTTTATTTTTTATATGTTTAACCAGGTTTTCCAAGACAAAGGCTATTTTATTGGCGAATGTCGGCGCACGGACAGGCGGGCGGGTTGCAGGGCGAACTTCCACAATTTCTTCTGGACGCAACTTCTCCTACAATTCTTAATGGATTTCAACCAAACTTTTACACATAACTATTTTGTAGTACCCCTATGCATTTTAGGGATTTTGTGATATGATCCCTTTTGGCCGATCTATGACCTCGTGTTTTATTGTGTGCATAACCTATGTGATATATACAGTATATATGGGGAAATACTCTACTGGACGCAACTCCTTCAATTCTGAAGGGACTTCGACCAAATTTTCACAGAAATACTATGATCAAGTATCAAATCGTTTTTAAACTTCTTTTTTCTAGTAAACGATTACATGGCCATTTTGCCCCTCGATCGATCTTGTTTATTGTTATTATATTGATCCTTAATATATAAATTGATTAATAAATACTATGAACGAATATTGAATTTGTGATTATTGTAACTGACATGTATTTTGATAAGTCACAGAACTGGCTCAATAAGCTTAACATGAAAATTATCAGAAAACATGATACACTTTAAATGGCAAGGGGAAATTCTAACTATTGACTGTTTTGTTCCATGGCACTTTTGACCACCATACCTTTTTACCTGTACTACTTTATGAGCAAAACAGATCGTGTTTTTACCTGGTAGTGTGTGTAACAAAATGAAGTTAGCAGTGTTAATTCTCATTATTTCAAATAAATTTCACTCGTACAACATTGATAAATGTTTTGACATTGTGTAGTGCATAATACTTTTTTGAAATATGAATTAATATTTGTGTTTGAATGTACGCGAGAATTTGTTCTTATATCCACATTAGCTTTGCCATTTTATCCTTTTTTCTCCATCCTTGTCAACATTCCTTTCAGTGCAAATATGACTTGAAATTACATTGATTTCTTTTACTTAAATACAAGCCTATTTTTAATTTTTAATTCTTACCATACCCCACCCGCTTTAGATAATTGTCAGAAATTGTGTCCCCTTAAGACCACATCACGTATGGTGACATTACAACTTATTTATGACTACACCACGTGTGATAACATAGTACATGATAAAATCTACTGCCCATATGATAACATAGTACAGCATTTTATGACTACAGCCCATATGATAACATAGTACAGTATTTTATGACTACAACACATATGATAACATAGTACAGTATTTTATGACTCAACACATATGATAACATAGTACAGTATTTTATGACTACAACACATATAATAACATAGTACAGTATTTTATGACTACAGTCCATATGATAACACAGTACAGTATTTTATGACTACAACACATATGATAACATAGTGCAGTATTTTATGACTACAGCCCATATAATAACATAGTACGTTATTCGTGACGACATACACATAGGTAGCACGTCTATTGAAGTATCAAAGTCGTGTACGACGTATTCTTAAATTGAAAACATTATTTAAACCGTTATTGATGGTTTATTTTGGTATTACACCTGAATTCATACTCAACGTGTGTATTCAAACAGTATAATATTTATTATATGTGTATGATGGATTTATAAATACGCACAATGCATGAAATTTAACTGATGGAAAGTGTCCTATGTGAGGAAATGTTTGTTTATTAAATTTAAAGCTTATATTATAATTCTGTGAACATAACATGAACGGTAGACTTCGTGTGTTTAACTTAATGTAAGTATCGATAAACTATGACATGTTTGGATATTCAAAACATACGTCAAAGTTAGAAGATTCGTGTGATTCGATGTTTAAGTAATTGAAAAGGATCACTGAATAAAAACTGTTCATGAAAAGAAAATAATCGATTTTTGCTGAATTAACTGAATTCAGTACGGATTTACACAATTAGTTGATACCAAAGGATATATGAAATACTGTGTTAACATATCTCAGTGCATTAGGTATAGCATATTTTTGATTTTGTGTCATCTTACTTTTTTCATGAAACGTTAGTGAAAAAACTGCGATCGGATATCATTATTTATTTATTTTATTTGGCATATAAGGAAATAATAACATATATACGTGTTTATACGGTTATCACAGCGTAACCATGGCAACCAAGCAAAGCGGAAGTGAAAGCGTGTCGAAATCACCACGTAAAGGGCACTCAATCATTTGGTCAAAACAATCACTGAGTCTTGAAGAACTTCTAAAGGAATATCCATTACCTGTCGTAGTTAAAATGAACGCAGACGAGAAAGGGAAAGCAAAGAAAGACGCTAGTGCCATGTTACAGCAGCCATTAATGTTGTATAAAGAAGTGAGAGGTTTTAAAATAGTTGCTAGAAATGTATCTAGTCTAGTGTCTGTAAAAACTTCCAAAGATGGTATCAAGTTTAAAGAAGGGGGTTCGATAATAGTACTTCCAATAGATTATCAAGGTGAGAATCTTAAATGTCTTACTTCTGCTATACTGATGTAGACAAGTTTAAGTACTAGACACATATCTAATGGCTATACTGATGTAGACAAGTTTAAGTACTAGACACATATCTAATGACTATACTGATGTAGACTAGTTTAAGTACTAGACACATATCTAATGGCTATACTGATGTAGACAAGTTTAAGTACTAGACACATATCTAATGGCTATACTGATGTAGACAAGTTTAAGTACTTGACACATATCTAATGGCTATACTGATGTAGACAAGTTTAAGTACTAGACACATATCTAATGGCTATACTGATGTAGACAAGTTTAAGTACTAGACACATATCTAATGGCTATACTGATGTAGACAAGTTTAAGTACTAGACACATATCTAATGGCTATACTGATGTAGACTAGTTTAAGTACTTGACACATATCTAATGGCTATACTGATGTAGACAAGTTTAAGTACTAGACACATATCTAATGGCTATACTGATGTAGACTAGTTTAAGTACTAGACACATATCTAATGGCTATACTGATGTAGACAAGTTTAAGTACTAGACACATATCTAATGGCTATACTGATGTAGACAAGTTTAAGTACTAGACACATATCTAATGGCTATACTGATGTAGACAAGTTTAAGTACTAGACACATATCTAATGGCTATACTGATGTAGACAAGTTTAAGTACTAGACACATATCTAATGGCTATACTGATGTAGACTAGTTTAAGTACTAGACACATATCTAATGGCTATACTGATGTAGACAAGTTTAAGTACTAGACACATATCTAATGGCTATACTGATGTAGACAAGTTTAAGTACTAGACACATATCTAATGGCTATACTGATGTAGACAAGTTTAAGTACTAGACACATATCTAATGGCTATACTGATGTAGACAAGTTTAAGTACTAGACACATATCTAATGGCTATACTGATGTAGACAAGTTTAAGTACTAGACACATATCTAATGGCTATACTGATGTAGACAAGTTTAAGTACTAGACACATATCTAATGGCTATACTGATGTAGACAAGTTTAAGTACTAGACACATATCTAATGGCTATACTGATGTAGACAAGTTTAAGTACTAGACACATATCTAATGGCTATACTGATGTAGACTAGTTTAAGTACTAGACACATATCTAATGGCTATACTGATGTAGACAAGTTTAAGTACTAGACACATATCTAATGGCTATACTGATGTAGACTAGTTTAAGTACTAGACACATATCTAATGGCTATACTGATGTAGACAAGTTTAAGTACTAGACACATATCTAATGGCTATACTGATGTAGACTAGTTTAAGTACTAGACACATATCTAATGGCTATACTGATGTAGACTAGTTTAAGTACTAGACACATATCTAATGGCTATACTGATGTAGACAAGTTTAAGTACTAGACACATATCTAATGGCTATACTGATGTAGACAAGTTTAAGTACTAGACACATATCTAATGGCTATACTGATGTAGACTAGTTTAAGTACTAGACACATATCTAATGGCTATACTGATGTAGACAAGTTTAAGTACTAGACACATATCTAATGGCTATACTGATGTAGACAAGTTTAAGTACTAGACACATATCTAATGGCTATACTGATGTAGACTAGTTTAAGTACTAGACACATATCTAATGGCTATACTGATGTAGACAAGTTTAAGTACTAGACACATATCTAATGGCTATACTGATGTAGACTAGTTTAAGTACTAGACACATATCTAATGGCTATACTGATGTAGACAAGTTTAAGTACTAGACACATATCTAATGGCTATACTGATGTAGACAAGTTTAAGTACTAGACACATATCTAATGGCTATACTGATGTAGACTAGTTTAAGTACTAGACACATATCTAATGGCTATACTGATGTAGACTAGTTTAAGTACTAGACACATATCTAATGGCTATACTGATGTAGACAAGTTTAAGTACTAGACACATATCTAATGGCTATACTGATGTAGACAAGTTTAAGTACTAGACACATATCTAATGGCTATACTGATGTAGACAAGTTTAAGTACTAGACACATATCTAATGGCTATACTGATGTAGACAAGTTTAAGTACTAGACACATATCTAATGGCTATACTGATGTAGACAAGTTTAAGTACTAGACACATATCTAATGGCTATACTGATGTAGACAAGTTTAAGTACTAGACACATATCTAATGGCTATACTGATGTAGACAAGTTTAAGTACTAGACACATATCTAATGGCTATACTGATGTAGACAAGTTTAAGTACTAGACACATATCTAATGGCTATACTGATGTAGACTAGTTTAAGTACTAGACACATATCTAATGGCTATACTGATGTAGACAAGTTTAAGTACTAGACACATATCTAATGGCTATACTCATGTAGACAAGTTTAAGTACTAGACACATATCTAATGGCTATACTGATGTAGACAAGTTTAAGTACTAGACACATATCTAATGGCTATACTGATGTAGACAAGTTTAAGTACTAGACACATATCTAATGGCTATACTGATGTAGACAAGTTTAAGTACTAGACACATATCTAATGGCTATACTGATGTAGACTAGTTTAAGTACTAGACACATATCTAATGGCTATACTGATGTAGACAAGTTTAAGTACTAGACACATATCTAATGGCTATACTGATGTAGACTAGTTTAAGTACTAGACACATATCTAATGGCTATACTGATGTAGACTAGTTTAAGTACTAGACACATATCTAATGGCTATACTGATGTAGACAAGTTTAAGTACTAGACACATATCTAATGGCTATACTGATGTAGACAAGTTTAAGTACTAGACACATATCTAATGGCTATACTGATGTAGACTAGTTTAAGTACTAGACACATATCTAATGGCTATACTGATGTAGACAAGTTTAAGTACTAGACACATATCTAATGGCTATACTGATGTAGACAAGTTTAAGTACTAGACACATATCTAATGGCTATACTGATGTAGACAAGTTTAAGTACTAGACACATATCTAATGGCTATACTGATGTAGACTAGTTTAAGTACTAGACACATATCTAATGGCTATACTGATGTAGACAAGTTTAAGTACTAGACACATATCTAATGGCTATACTGATGTAGACAAGTTTAAGTACTAGACACATATCTAATGGCTATACTGATGTAGACAAGTTTAAGTACTAGACACATATCTAATGGCTATACTGATGTAGACAAGTTTAAGTACTAGACACATATCTAATGGCTATACTGATGTAGACTAGTTTAAGTACTAGACACATATCTAATGGCTATACTGATGTAGACTAGTTTAAGTACTAGACACATATCTAATGGCTATACTGATGTAGACAAGTTTAAGTACTAGACACATATCTAATGGCTATACTGATGTAGACAAGTTTAAGTACTAGACACATATCTAATGGCTATACTGATGTAGACAAGTTTAAGTACTAGACACATATCTAATGGCTATACTGATGTAGACAAGTTTAAGTACTAGACACATATCTAATGGCTATACTGATGTAGACAAGTTTAAGTACTAGACACATATCTAATGGCTATACTGATGTAGACAAGTTTAAGTACTAGACACATATCTAATGGCTATACTGATGTAGACAAGTTTAAGTACTAGACACATATCTAATGGCTATACTGATGTAGACAAGTTTAAGTACTAGACACATATCTAATGGCTATACCTCCTTCTTAAGCGTATAGTCAAGAGGGTTAATTTGTATAGAAATTCATTACATAACTGGGTTATCAACGCAGTTGTGGGTTCAAACCCCGTCCAGGGTACAAAATATTTCTGCTTTCTTTTTATCATTGATTTAAATAAGTATTTAATAGAAAGTAACCATAACATTATTTAAACATTTATTAATGACAAATATGCAAATATAGGACTTTTATATTACAAAAATAGGGTACTTGTATTTCAATTTTCAGTCTAGACGATAAACGCCCAAGATTTTTTGTCCGTATATTAGGACATATGCACTATAGATAGAAATGAAATTGACATATAAGATGGCAAACCCTAAGTATTTTTCAAAATTTATGTAGAAGCAATGTCAGTGAAAGCATAAAAAGTGCGTTTTCGGGCTACTGGCTATAAAAACATTATTTTCTAAAGAGATGTATCCTTCAATTGAAATATTTTGTTTATTTTATCATAAGATTATGTCTTCTGCATCATTTAATATATTTGTTTTGTTTCAAAAGTGAACACAGGCGAAAATCTTTTTTTTTAGAATTTTACATAATTTCGCATTTTTTCACGAAAAAAATTCTGAAATGGCGGCCATCTTGGAAGCCATTTTGATTGCTCCTATGGTAACAAAGGAATGATAATATTTTGTTATGATTTCAGGCAATAACGTTGCTTCATTATAACATGAATAATTGTTATCTATTATATCATTTCTTAGCATAATAGAAAACGATTGGTGGTGATATGGTTATTTTTTAGTGAATTTGACCTTTTGACCTGGTTTGTGACCTTGAGTTTGACCTTCTGGAAGTCTTAAAATGCATAATGAAATGAGGACATCTTATGTTGATATTATTTGTTTGTATTTTTATGTGTACCCTCTCATGTAACTATTTACCAGGATATTTTTATATTTTCTCTCTATATAATTCTGAAATGGCGGCCATCTTGGAGGCCATTTTGATTGCTCCTATGGTAACAAAGGAATGATATTATTTTGTTATGATTTCAGGCAATAACGTTGCTTCATTATAACATGAATAATTGTTATCTATTATATCATTCCTTAGCATAATAGAAAACAATTGGTGGTGATATGGTTATTTTTTAGTGAATTTGACCTTTTGACCCAGTCTGTGACCTTGGGTTTGACCTTCAGAAAACCATACAATGCATGATGAAATGAGTACAACATATGTTTATCTTATTTGCCTACAGTTTAAAGTGTACCCTCTCATAAAATTCTTTTACAAGATATTTTCATTTTTTCTCTCTATATAACTGAAATGGCGGCCATCTTGGACGCCATCTTGGATTTCTTGGCTCGCCGCCAGAATTTCAAATGCCTGCCGGGCTTTGGTAAAACTTCAAACCCTCCCGAACATTTTGATATATGACACGCCTTGTTACTTTTTGGGTCCACGTTATTCGTTAACTAGGCCTCTTTTGAGAAATTTTTCCTCTACTAAAAGTACAGTATCATGAACACTATTCATTTCTTCTCTTCCTTCAAAATTTAGTCTTAATTGTGTCTTAATACATGAACATGTAGTACAAGAGGCAATTTCATCATGAAGAAAACACGGTAATTTCTATATAATAAATAAGTGTTGTTAATTCTTATTGAGACGAAACTACATGCATGGTATTGCATATTTATTCAACTTTAGTGCTCACAATTTATTGAAATATAAACAGAACAGAACATACGTTTATTAAATCTTGTGCAACAAAGACACAATCGATATAAACAATTATATACAGAGTATAAACAGTATACAGTTAATGTACATACATAATAAAAGCACAATAATTATAAGATGAGAAAATGTCGCACCCCACAAGTCGGAATTATCCCCACAATTCCAGTTTGTACGTAACTGAACCTCATAAGACCTAAATGTACCAACCTTAACCCCACAACCACTCTCTGGTGTGTTCGGACAGACGCACGGACGACGGACAACACGCGATCAAAATAGCTCACCTTGGGCACTTTGTGCTCATTTGTTTAGCATTTCAGGCGTGTAGGTCTTTTTTTAGATCTCTTCACACATGATTTATATCGTCGTTTTTTTTCAGTCTCAAATTTTGTAAATTCAAATCTGTTCTACTAGATATGTATTGTTCTAACGCCTCTGTATACATTTCTCGTTTCTGTTTGCACTCCAAGTTAAACCATTTCTTACGTTCCCTACAAGTATCTCTGAACGTATACTTGGCTTAATACTAACTGCACGTGTAAAATATACATCACCTTTACTAGTAAGCCACTCAGATAAATGTTTTACTTTGTCATCTACACTTTGTCCACACGTACGATATGATATGACGAGAGTGGGCTACGAAACGGTAAATGAGGAGAGAATAATTTAGAGTATTAAAAAAAACAATGTAATCTGTTCCGATGTAAAATAACAATGTTTCCTTTATGTTTATGAACTAGACTGAGGTACTATATATAATATATATGTATTATCTCTTCGTTTGATTATAATTGTTGTAAATATACTACTTCTAATACAGTATGATATTAGGTAATTGTTAAATTACAGGCTGGTTCCGTGTTCTTGAAGAAGACAGTGTACCGATTATAAATGCTGCCAATCTTGCTCGAGTCATGCCGGCCTCATTTCTAGCTGCTAAAAGGGTGACAGGTTTTACGTTATTAGACCCTCTTAACCAGAAGGATATCATGTACGAAAAACTGGAGTATCCTGCTGGTGCTTTCACGCTGGTTAGCGTGTTTGAGGACTACGTGAAATATATAGATGAGAAAAATGCAACAAAACGGAAACTTCTGCGATGTCTGGTGTGTGTTACAGAGGAAGGACTGGATGTTCTTATTCCATTTGACGTACAAGGGGAATTTTATATCATAGAATACAAAAAAACAATGTCAAAAAGCATCAAGGCAGACAAAAACTCATTTGCTTATACGTTGAAACAATTAGTTGCTATGGGTGTGTTCACCAGACCATTGGCACTCAAACTGCTTATAGGTGAAACACCAAATAGACCATGTGGATTTACTGGTGTCATAAAAGTCTTTGATATTGTAAAGGATTGGACAATTGTCGCTGAACTGCTTGACGGAAGTCAGAAACTTCTAGAACTTCCGATTTTACCTTTCCCACAATTCACTCCGTCCACAAATGGAAAGGATCTTCTAGAGTTTGGTTCTTTACGTCCAGAGTTACAGTTTATGAGTAACGGAGCCGCTGATAAGTACACTAAAGAAATAAAAGTGAAAACTAGTTTTAATTTAGAACCGACTCAAAAACCACCAGGAGAAAAAGTAGAGTTACCTTCCGTTAAGGACAAAAGAGATCCAATGAAGTCTTACGGAAAAACTGTCCCTACTTCTAAAAGTCAAAGAAAAGTGGAAAGTGTCAAAAAGTAAAATCAATATTTATTAAATTTTGTATTTAGGTCATACATTACAAGTTAGAATAACGATTTGTCTGACAATTGTTAAACCTGATAAAATTATATGGCTTACTACCTATCACCAATATGTAAACCATTGCAGTCCATTAAAAAAAGTAAATACATTGATCTATGTTTGTTAATGATGTATCTCGTAGTATCTCTCCAAAGCTTTCCTGAAGTTTCCTCCTTAAATATGGAATCATTTCCTCATTAGTTACAATTTGAGAGCAGGACAGACGCAGATGTTTATGGATAAGTGAAAAATATAGAACGTGTCTACTATCCGATTTGTTCTATGTTTATCAGCATATGAAGCAATCTTTACCCAGAGCTGTCGTTCCCGCGACGCCCACACTAACACTATGTGTGGACTGGAAAGGAACGACAACTCTGGGTAGAGATTGCATATGAAATTGTGCATGAAAGGTTTCAACTCTGACAAAGGATGAATACTCTGGAATTATCTGCCATTGAATTTGTATTTTGGTATTACATATATGAAAATCTTGTGTCAAGTATAGTGTACCATGGCCGGAATAATAGAGTGTCCTTTGAACACATTTCTAGTTATATCATATTTTTACAGTAAAAGGAGGAGTATTATACAATGGATGTAAATCTCAGCTTGAGACGTTTAGCTAAGGCCTGTTCAGCAAACCCAAACTTCAAAAACAAAATCACATGTAAAGTGTTGTAGACAATTGTTCACTGGTATGGTTTATTTTCTCAAGTGGAAGTTTGAATGGCATAGCAAGATAACACAGAGCAGACAGTAGTAAGGGTAATAAATGTCCATACTTAGTGATGTAGTACATGGCTACCACTAGTCCCGGTCATACAACAGAAGGTCCATACTTAGTGATGTAGTACATGGCTACCACTAGTCCCGGTCATACAACAAAAGGTCCATGCTTAGTGATGTAGTACATGGCTAGCACTAGTCCCGGTCATACAACAGAAGGTCCATGCTTAGTGATGTAGTACATGGCTAGCACTAGTCCCGGTCATACAACAGAAGGTCCATACTTAGTGATGTAGTACATGGCTACCACTAGTCCCGGTCATACAACAGAAGGTCCATACTTAGTGATGTAGTACATGGCTAGCACTAATCCCGGTCATACAACAAAAGGTCCATGCTTAGTGATGTAGTACATGGCTAGCACTAGTCCCGGTCATACAACAGAAGGTCCATACTTAGTGATGTAATACATGGCTAGCACTAGTCCCGGTCATACAACAGAAGGTCCATACTTAGAGATGTAGTACATGGCTAGCACTAGTCCCGGTCATACAACAGAAGGTCCATACTTAGTGATGTAGTACATGGCTAGCACTAGTCCCGGTCATACAACAGAAGGTCCATACTTAGTGATGTAGTACATGGCTAGCACTAGTCCCGGTCATACAACAGAAGGTCCATACTTAGTGATGTAGTACATGGCTAGCACTAGTCCCGGTCATACAACAGAAGGTCCATACTTAGTGATGTAGTACATGGCTAGCACTAGTCCCGGTCATACAACAGAAGGTCCATACTTAGTGATGTAGTACATGGCTAGCACTAGTCCCGGTCATACAACAGAAGGTCCATACTTAGTGATGTAGTACATGGCTAGCACTAGTCCCGGTCATACAACAGAAGGTCCATACTTAGTGATGTAGTACATGGCTAGCACTAGTCCCGGTCATACAACAGAAGGTCCATACTTAGTGATGTAGTACATGGCTAGCACTAGTCCCGGTCATACAACAGAAGGTCCATACTTAGTGATGTAGTACATGGCTAGCACTAGTCCCGGTCATACAACAGAAGGTCCATACTTAGTGATGTAGTACATGGCTAGCACTAGTCCCGGTCATACAACAGAAGGTCCATACTTAGTGATGTAGTACATGGCTAGCACTAGTCCCGGTCATACAACAGAAGGTCCATACTTAGTGATGTAGTACATGGCTAGCACTAGTCCCGGTCATACAACAGAAGGTCCATACTTAGTGATGTAGTACATGGCTAGCACTAGTCCCGGTCATACAACAGAAGGTCCATACTTAGTGATGTAGTACATGGCTACCACTAGTCCCGGTCATACAACTGAAGGTCCATGCTTAGTGATGTAGTACATGGCTACCACTAGTCCCGGTCATACAACAGAAGGTCCATACTTAGTGATGTAGTACATGGCTAGCACTAGTCCCGGTCATACAACAGAAGGTCCATACTTAGTGATGTAGTACATGGCTACCACTAGTCCCGGTCATACAACAGAAGGTCCATGCTTAGTGATGTAGTACATGGCTACCACTAGTCCCGGTCATACAACAGAAGGTCCATACTTAGAGATGTAGTACATGGCTAGCACTAGTCCCGGTCATACAACAGAAGGTCCATACTTAGTGATGTAGTACATGGCTAGCACTAGTCCCGGTCATACAACAGAAGGTCCATACTTAGTGATGTAGTACATGGCTAGCACTAGTCCCGGTCATACAACAGAAGGTCCATACTTAGTGATGTAGTACATGGCTAGCACTAGTCCCGGTCATACAACAGAAGGTCCATACTTAGTGATGTAATACATGGCTAGCACTAGTCCCGGTCATACAACAGAAGGTCCATACTTAGAGATGTAGTACATGGCTAGCACTAGTCCCGGTCATACAACAGAAGGTCCATACTTAGTGATGTAGTACATGGCTAGCACTAGTCCCGGTCATACAACAGAAGGTCCATGCTTAGTGATGTAGTACATGGCTAGCACTAGTCCCGGTCATACAACAGAAGGTCCATACTTAGTGATGTAGTACATGGCTAGCACTAGTCCCGGTCATACAACAGAAGGTCCATACTTAGTGATGTAGTACATGGCTACCACTAGTCCCGGTCATACAACAGAAGGTCCATACTTAGTGATGTAGTACATGGCTAGCACTAGTCCCGGTCATACAACAGAAGGTCCATACTTAGTGATGTAGTACATGGCTAGCACTAGTCCCGGTCATACAACAGAAGGTCCATACTTAGTGATGTAGTACATGGCTAGCACTAGTCCCGGTCATACAACAGAAGGTCCATACTTAGTGATGTAGTACATGGCTAGCACTAGTCCCGGTCATACAACAGAAGGTCCATACTTAGTGATGTAGTACATGGCTAGCACTAGTCCCGGTCATACAACAGAAGGTCCATACTTAGTGATGTAGTACATGGCTAGCACTAGTCCCGGTCATACAGCAGAGGGTCCATGCTTAGTGATGTAGTACATGGCTAGCACTAGTCCCGGTCATACAACAGAAGGTCCATACTTAGTGATGTAGTACATGGCTAGCACTAGTCCCGGTCATACAACAGAAGGTCCATACTTAGTGATGTAGTACATGGCTAGCACTAGTCCCGGTCATACAACAGAAGGTCCATACTTAGTGATGTAGTACATGGCTAGCACTAGTCCCGGTCATACAACAGAAGGTCCATACTTAGTGATGTAGTACATGGCTAGCACTAGTCCCGGTCATACAACAGAAGGTCCATACTTAGTGATGTAGTACATGGCTAGCACTAGTCCCGGTCATACAACAGAAGGTCCATACTTAGTGATGTAGTACATGGCTAGCACTAGTCCCGGTCATACAACAGAAGGTCCATGCTTAGTGATGTAGTACATGGCTACCACTAGTCCCGGTCATACAACAGAAGGTCCATGCTTAGTGATGTAGTACATGGCTAGCACTAGTCCCGGTCATACAACAGAAGGTCCATACTTAGTGATGTAGTACATGGCTAGCACTAGTCCCGGTCATACAACAGAAGGTCCATACTTAGTGATGTAGTACATGGCTAGCACTAGTCCCGGTCATACAACAGAAGGTCCATACTTAGTGATGTAGTACATGGCTACCACTAGTCCCGGTCATACAACAGAAGGTCCATACTTAGTGATGTAGTACATGGCTACCACTAGTCCCGGTCATACAACAGAAGGTCCATACTTAGTGATGTAGTACATGGCTACCACTAGTCCCGGTCATACAACAGAAGGTCCATGCTTAGTGATGTAGTACATGGCTACCACTAGTCCCGGTCATACAACAGAAGGTCCATACTTAGTGATGTAGTACATGGCTAGCACTAGTCCCGGTCATACAACAGAAGGTCCATACTTAGTGATGTAGTACATGGCTACCACTAGTCCCGGTCATACAACAGAAGGTCCATGCTTAGTGATGTAGTACATGGCTACCACTAGTCCCGGTCATACAACAGAAGGTCCATACTTAGAGATGTAGTACATGGCTAGCACTAGTCCCGGTCATACAACAGAAGGTCCATACTTAGTGATGTAGTACATGGCTAGCACTAGTCCCGGTCATACAACAGAAGGTCCATACTTAGTGATGTAGTACATGGCTAGCACTAGTCCCGGTCATACAACAGAAGGTCCATACTTAGTGATGTAGTACATGGCTAGCACTAGTCCCGGTCATACAACAGAAGGTCCATACTTAGTGATGTAGTACATGGCTAGCACTAGTCCCGGTCATACAACAGAAGGTCCATACTTAGTGATGTAGTACATGGCTAGCACTAGTCCCGGTCATACAACAGAAGGTGCATACTTAGTGATGTAGTACATGGCTAGCACTAGTCCCGGTCATACAACAGAAGGTCCATACTTAGTGATGTAGTACATGGCTAGCACTAGTCCCGGTCATACAACAGAAGGTCCATACTTAGTGATGTAGTACATGGCTAGCACTAGTCCCGGTCATACAACAGAAGGTCCATACTTAGTGATGTAGTACATGGCTAGCACTAGTCCCGGTCATACAACAGAAGGTCCATGCTTAGTGATGTAGTACATGGCTAGCACTAGTCCCGGTCATACAACAGAAGGTCCATACTTAGTGATGTAGTACATGGCTAGCACTAGTCCCGGTCATACAACAGAAGGTCCATGCTTAGTGAGTCCATACTTAGTGATGTAGTACATGGCTACCACTAGTCCCGGTCATACAACAGAAGGTCCATACTTAGTGATGTACCACAGGAATTATGTGTTATTGGCTTCAGAAAGAAAATAATATCATTCATTATCGCAGACAGTTTCATTGAATTCTTCTAAGTTATGAAAGGCTATACACTGGGTGATCACATACACATGTAATTGGTATGAGATAACCATATGTGACAAATTCGGACCAAAGACACCGGTTTCTACTTACTGACAAGATAAATTAATCAAAAAGGCATATGGACACATATATCTAATAAATACATTGATTCACGTAAAGATGATTATCGATAATTCCAAAACATTTCATTAGCTGTCGATTTATTTGTACATGTACTAACTTCGGTGTCAAAATAATTTGTTAAATTAATCTCCTTCTTTAATGGTCGTGCCCTCGCCCGGCTAGCTCAGTGGTTAGAGCGTTTGTCTACTTTTTGTTCTGTATAGCATTATCATCGATTTTGGATTAAATTTCAAATTTTCAAAGATACCTGCATATCCTGAGTGCAACATTTAATCCATACATTAAATCATTCGAGCGTCGAAATGAGGGCAGGGTCAAAATTAAACATTCTATGGGTCTGTGTGGGGAAAAGAAACTTTGAGAAAATGGGCTAAAGTGCTAACTTCTATTGAGCTGTCGAATCTTAAATTGTGGAATTCGAGTACATTCTTACGGAAGTGCCTCTCTGAGCTGTCTGGTGGTTGTTGGCTGGACAGGACGCTCAGATATCGCTCTCTGCAGTATACCCCAGACGTGTTCGATGGGATTTAGGTCGGGAGATCGAGCAGTGGTTTCCCTTTCAAGGTACTTATTGGTGTCAATGTCCCTATGAGCACGGGCATTATCGTCCATGAAAATAGCACCTGCGTATGGACGCACACTAGTGAACTTCAAAGATCTCATTGATTTGAACACTCAAATGAATTAATGTATGGATAACATGTTGCACTCATGATGTACAGGTATCCTTGAAAATAACCAAACATCACATCTTATGTATTTAATCCAAAATCAATGATAATGCCATACAGACTCCACTGTCGTGTTTCTCAGGGTCGCCATTCAGTGTTCCCATCCCATCTACCGAGTACTGTGTCCAGAAAATTGCAGGAAAAGGGCGAGGTGTGTATCGGACTATCTGTGTTTTACACCGGGCACAATAAAGGGCGAGGTGTGTATCGGACTATCTGTGTTTTACACCGGGCACAATAAAGGGCGAGGTGTGTATCGGACTATCTGTGTTTTACACCGGGCACAATAAAGGGCGAGGTGTGTATCGGACTATCTGTGTTTTACACCGGGCACAATAAAGGGCGAGGTGTGTATCGGACTATCTGTGTTTTACACCGGGCACAATAAAGGGCGAGGTGTGTATCGGACTATCTGTGTTTTACACCGGGCACAATAAAGGGCGAGGTGTGTATCGGACTATCTGTGTTTTACACCGGGCACAATAAAAGGCGAGGTGTGTATCGGAATATCTGTGTTTTACACCGGGCACAATAAAGGGCGAGGTGTGTATCGGACTATCTGTGTTTTACACCGGGCACAATAAAGGGCGAGGTGTGTATCGGACTATCTGTGTTTTACACCGGGCACAATAAAGGGCGAGGTGTGTATCGGACTATCTGTGTTTTACACCGGGCACAATAAAGGGTGAGGTGTGTATCGGACTATTTGTGTTTTACACCGGGCACAATAAAGAACCAGCAAAAACTATTCGAAAAAAGTACGAATACAAATGTCCGGTTCTCATGTATTTAATCTCCCCTCTCTCTTGAGCGGCTCTGAAATGACCATAGCTGTCGAATGGGTCATTATTTAAAAACAAATAAAGTAAAAAATATGAGTAATCTGTCGTCACAAAACAAATTATTACAACGCAAATTGTTACAAAACAGGTTACGAGAACTACAGGTTACTCGTAACATGTCGATAATGATGATAAAATATTCATGTATACTAAAATGCTAACGAATTACTGAAATTATGAGGTCGTCTCATTAAATAAAATAATGTTATGAGACGGATACATACTGAATTTATAATGACAAGAGCTATGTTGACATAGCCATCCCCCGCCAAATGTGTTTGCTTGTAACAGGACTAGATAGAATTATGGTTCTTGATCAATGCATAACTACTTGTTTCCATCTATTAACATTTCAATTCCGTGTACACTCTGGACAAAAAGAAGAATAAAGGGAAAAAATATACTAAGGAAATTTAATACATGTATAAGGAGATATTTCGAAAATGGAACCAGACAGAGTTATTGTTCTTGGTCACTGCACTTCTCCTAGATGTCTGCTTATATTTCAAGTTTCAAGTCAATAACTTGTATGGATTTTGAGTTCTGCTGTGGACAAAAAGAAATTAAATAGTTAAATAGAATTATAGTTCTTTGTCAGTGCACTTTTCTAAATTGCCACCTATTCACATATCAAGTTTCAACTCAAACCCATGTATACTTATGCGATTATGCTCTGAACAAAAAATAATTATTAAATAAAAGGGGGATAATTACAAAACCGGACTATATATGCTCAGTACATCTAGAAACGCAACGTTTTTTTTACCCTGGATTTTTTACTTTCTTTGTACATGTATATTTGAATTTTGTGTAGTAGTGTTGTACAATCTTGTAGAAAGTTGACCATCATCCAAATTTTATCGATCGTGTAACGTAAATCCCGTGCCACAATAGAATCACAAAAAGCACGAATTCCACGTGCACCATTAACGCACGAATACTTGTTAATTAATATTTTGTTAAGTTTGCTAATGAAAATAAAATCACAAAAGAATAAGAGTTGTCCGAACATGAGCGAAATCAGGCCATTGGGATGCTTGTGGCGGGGACAACAAAACGGGAGGTTGCGCTACGGTTTAATACTCATGCATTCACAATATCCCATCTGGGGACACGTTACTGGCACCGTTCGAGACCGCCCACGTTTGGGTCATCCACGTGTAACAACTACCCGGCAGGACCATAGGCACTCGATTCATGATTTGTATACGTTTACAGAAGTTCTTTTGCAATTTCACCCGTCAAACAATGCAAATCTGTCGAAAGAAAAATCTTCAATTTTTTCCTTATTGTGTGTATAAAATACACCAAGGTAGTAAACTCGCCATTTTTTCGTTTGACGGAAGTGACAAAATAAGCGTGGGTCTCGGCTTTCCTTCTAAAAGCTGCCAAAACTATAAAAATCACGGAATCGAGTGCCTATGGGCAGGACCAGCATCTCCGTACGAATCACCTCCGGAACAGGTTCACAACTCCTGCAGACACTGCCAGACTACTTGTAGGACGCCATGGGTAAGTACTCAATCAATATTTTACCAATTAACGTAGAACGAAGATTCTGAAAAATGCGGATATTTTACTTGAATAAATTTGTTTTTTGTTATTTTTCAGCCGACCTTTTTACACGTTATTAACTGTGTGCATTTTCAAACGGGAATTTGGATCCTTAAATAATGGAATTATGTGATAAAATGTAACAGGTGTATTGAAAATGGAATAAAATAACATGAAGTAATGTTCAGTTAGGATAATGTGATAGTGACGTTTCATTTTATGTGTACACAAAAGTTTACATCCATTGGCCTCGTTTCATCAAACAACTTACGCCACTTCTTTAGTAAGACGTGTCTTATCTCCCTTCTTAGCGTTAAAATACGTTTCATCAATAGTTTCTCAGCTACGAATTCTTAAGTCTGGGAACAATTCTTTCTTAACTTTACGATAGCTCATGGGCTATCTTAAAGATAAGAAAACGCGGCTTTTGCCTTTATTATTACGAGACGGCCTTTTATTTTAAGACTGTTGAGAGCAATGTTCAAGATATTCGTAAATAATGGAAAAGAAATTCAGTTTTATGTTAAGGGGCGTAGCTAGCTACAAATGAATTTTATGCACACAAGGAAGAATGTAACCCCGGCTGTTGTTTGGTTCTGGATGTTTTATGGCCCGTTATTCGAAATTGCGGAAGAGCATAAAGTTTTTCCCCTGTCCATCCGTGCGGCTGTGTGTCCGTCTGTTCAAATTTTGGTTTCCGAGCAATAACTCAAGAAATATTTCAAGGGTCGGTTTCATATTTTACATGGATGAATATAATAATAAAATGCAGGTCAAGATCGATTTCACTTAAAATCCAAACATTTTCTCAGTAGTTATGGTCCCTTTTTACATAGCTCTCGGAGGGGCATTCGTGTTCTCTGGACACATTTCTAGTTTAAATTAGAACTCAAATGGTGAACTTTCAGTAGTATTAGCAGGGATTAGAGGCACTGTCAAATATTATTTATTTGAATGCATTTATTTCAAACACCGTGATAACGAGTTTTAGACATAATATTAGCTTTCGACATAGATGGTATTTTTATATTGTTCACTTTTCAAATTAACGTTACGCTGATGTTATAACCTGTTGACAATCTGATATTTTTAAAACTTATTTACTTATTTACATAGCTATAGGGCCGGTGAATACACTTTACCCGTGTAGACTGTGTCGCGATCTTTACACATTTACATAAGAACAGTTAATAAAACGGTTTAAGAATTTCGTAACTTTTGTCGTAAGTGTCTTCGTAGGAAAGAATCTTACGAAAGATAACAATATATTGATGAAATGAGGCCCTTGACCGCACAGGTTAAATGGGTTTATAAGAAACAAATATAGTATTATAGTTTAGCAATGATATTGTAGATGTCTGGTTGGCGCGCAGTTGGTAAAGCCTTTAGAATTGCTCAGGAGCTAAAATTTTATCGCGAGTTCGAACCTCACCGGTTATCTCTTTTTTCGTTTTCTTTTTCAACTTCACCTCAGACGCAAATGAACTGTAGTACATAGATATGTTCGTTATAATATTTTAGTAGTAAACTATAAATAAAAGAATGCATAATATAATTATAATTGTCCTGTGTAACGCCAAGTGTGTAGTGCAAAAGTACTTGAAGTATTAATACCGCGCACAAGTATTTCGTGCAAACTTATCTGAAGGCCAACTAGCTAAATTTGACTGAAAATAGGCATAGGAGCTCGAAGTCAGGAATTTTTTTTTTCGGCAATTTTGCCCTTTTCACATGTAATATTACCCGAACTTTAATAACTCGGTCGTATTTTGTCCAAATATTGACTTTTGTAAATTACTTGAAAACGGGTCTGGTAATCTGAAAAAAGAGAAGGAGTGACATACGCCATGTTATCCGCGACAAACGCCAAGAGTGACTCCCCTTGGCGCGGTTAGTTTTTTATCTACCCCGCTGGTTCTCCCAATCACAACGCGGCGCAATATTGTACCGGAAACTCCGGCAATTATAGTCAAAGTGCGGTGGGACCTAGAATACGTGCGCAAGTTCCAACGGTCAATATTTCTTTTCTGGAGCTGGCATAGGACGTTAAACTTATTTGTATACATGGTAGGATTTGACAGCTATTTCATAACACTATTTTCATGCATACTAAAACACAACATGCTTCACAAGCTATCTAAGACCATTTTCGTGTATACAATGACTCGTTAAAATCTATGAAAACATGTTTCTCGGATGTAAATATAGTAAATGGTCAATTTATATAGACCCTAAACAAGTCAGTTTATTTTAATCTGTACATGTTTGCTATGTGATATGAATGGAGTAGAATGCTTTATACACATTATTTATACGCAAAATATACATTAACTTCGTAATACTATGAGATACTATTTATACTCGTTATCTATATACAAAAATATACATTAATGTTATGCTACTGGTGATATGAATGCAGTGAAAGTTTTATACCGCACTTTGACTACAATTGCCGGGGTTTCCGGTACAATATTGCGCCGCGTTGTGATTGGGAGAACCAGCGGGGTAGATAAAAAACTAACCGCGCCAAGGGGAGTCACTCTTGTCGTTTGTTGCGGATAACATGGCGTATGTCACTCCTTCTTTCAGATTACCAGACCCGTTTTCAAGTAATTTACAAAAGTCAATATTTGGACAAAATACGACCGAGTTATTAAAGTTTGGGTAATATTACATGTGAAAAGGGCAAAATTGCCGAAAAAAAAACAATTCCTGACTTCGAGCTCCTATGAAAATAGGCAGACTTTTAATAGCTAACCAATCGTAATTACAAGAATTACGACGAAATGTCTAAGACTATTCTTCATCATGTTTATTAGGCCTACATGTAAAAAGATATTCAAAAAGATATGCCAAACGATAAAAATGATGATAATAATATAAACACTAGATCTAGTATATTCCTTACAAAAAAAAATGTTGTGCTCGTCAGATAATATTATTATCGTTTGACCAGTAAGATTCCACAGCAAGATTCGGAGAAAACAGTTAATAAATACGAAAACTCCAAATGTATTTAAATATCTATTAATTTATTTTTCAATTTTTATCATGGAAAATATGTATTATGGCTATTAAACGCGCATACGATCGGTTAATGAGAAATGCAAAAAAGGTTTCTTTTGAAGATTTGTTCACGGTCTTAAAATAAGTTTTAAAAATATCAGATTGTCAACAGGTTATAGCATCAGCGTAACGTTAATTTGAGAAGTGAACAATATAAAAATGCCATCTATGTCGAAAGCTAATATTATGTCTAACTATCGTTATCACGGTGTTTGAAATAAATGCATTCAAATAAATAATATTTGACAGTGCCTCTAATCCCTGCTAATACTACTGAAAGTTCACCATTTGAGTTCTAATTTAAACTAGAAATGTGTCCAGAGAACACGAATGCCCCTCCGAGAGCTATGTAAAAAGGGACCGTAACTACTGAGAAAATGTTTGGATTTTAAGTGAAATCGATCTTGACCTGCATTTTATTATTATATTCATTCATGTAAAATATGAAACCAACCCTTGACATATATCTTGAGTTATTGCTCGGAAGCCAAAATTTGAACAGACGGACACACAGCCGCACGGATGGACAGGGGAAATTTTTTATGCTCTTCCACAATTTCAAATAGCGGGCCATAAAAAATCCAGAACGAAACAACAGCCGGGGTTACATTCTTCCTTGTGTGCATAAAATTCATTTGTAGCTGGCTACGCCCCTGAACATAAAACTGAATTTCTTTTCCATTATTTACGAATATCTTGAACATTGCACTCAACAGTCTTAAAATAAAAGGCAGTCACGTAATAATAAAGACAAAAGCCGCGTTTTCTTATCTTTAAGACAGCCCATGAGCTATCGTAAAGTTAAGAAATAATTGTTCCCAGACTTAAGAATTCGTAGCTGAGAAACTATTGATGAAACGTATTTTAACGCTAAGAAGGGAGATAAGCCACTTCTTACTAAAGAAGTGGCGTAAGATGTTTGATGAAACGAGGCCAAAATTACTTTATTTGCACGCCTATGTATGTTGGACAACCCAACTGTATTGTTTATGATTAATGCTGGTCAGATGAAATTATTATCGTTTGAGCAATACGATTTCACAGTAAGATTCGGATTCGGAGAAAAACAGTTAATAAATACGAAAACTCCAAATGCATTTTAATATCTCTTAGCTTTTTTTTTCAATTTTTATCATGAACAATATGTTTTATGACTATTAAACGCACATACGATCGATGAAAGAGAAATGCCAAAAAGGTTTCTTTTGAAGATAAAAATGTGTTCACGGTCTTAAAATAAGTTTTAGAAATATGATTGTCAACAAGTTATAACATCAGCGATACGCACATACGCACGTGCGTAACGTTAATTTGAAAAGTGAACAATATAAAAATGCCATCTAAGTCAAAAGCTAATATTATGTCTAATAATCGTTAATCACGGTGTTTAAAATATAATTATGCATGATTCAAATAAATAATATTTGACAGTGCTTCTTATCCCTGCAAATACAACTGAAAGTTCACCATTTGAGTTCTAATTTAAACTAGAAATGTGTCCGACTGTCTGACACGAATGCCTTTCGAGAGCTAAGTCAAAAAGGGACCATAACTCCAGTGAAAATGTTTGGATTTTATGTCACATCGAACTTGACCTGTATTTGATATTATATTCCTTCATGTAAAATATGAAACCATCCTTGAAATATTTCTTGAGTTATTGCTCGGAAACCAAAATTTGAACGGACATATATTACATTCTCATGAGAGGTATGTTATGGGGTGCATCCTTTGATCTTTTCGGTGTTTTTATCCTCACAAGTTGCACCCAGCAAGTCGAAATTATCCTCACAATGCCAAAATGTACCAACCCTTACCAAAACCCTAACCCCACAACCACCCTCTGGTGTGTACGGACGGACTCACAGACGCACGGACGGACAGAGGAAACACGATACGCTCTTCCGCCATTTCGAATAGCGGGGCATAAAAATCCAAAACCAAGCAACAGCGGGGGTTACATTCTTCCTTGTGTGCATAAAATTCATTTATAACTGGCTACGCCCCTGAACATAAAACTGAATTTTTTTTCCATTATTTACGAATATCTAGTACATCGCACTCAACAGTCTTAAAATAAAAAACTATCTCGTAATGATAAAGGCAGAAGCCGCGTTTTCTTATCTTTAAGAAAGCCCATGAGCTATCGTAAAGTTATGATCTAGTATATTCCTTACAAAAACAAAAAACGACGAACAAATTGACGATTTTTTAAAAAAAGATATATAGAAATAGAAAATAATTTGCGAAAAAGTACTAATTCGCGGTCTCACACAGTTCTTTTCACATCAATAGATTATCGTCAGACATCATCGTTACTAACTGCGCTACGCCGACAGTTGATGTACTTATTGAAATTTGTAAATCATGTAGTCAGCCTGCATGTCCAATGATAATTTGACAACGGTTTTACACCGTAAAAATGGACTCGACCACTGCGTCACTATACAATTATCCTAACTGAGCAGTAGGTGCAGTTTGTTTGTCATTTATTAGGTTGAACAAAATATTGAAAGTAGATCCAGTGTTGCGTTTCTAGATGTACTCAGTATAGTTATAGTTCTTGGCCACTTGTCACCTATTCATATTTCAAGTTTCAAATCAATCACTAGTATGGTTTTGGAGTTATTAATTGGGACAAAAAAATAGAAGGAAAAAAACTGAAGAAAATTAAACAAAGGGATATAATTCAAAAACGGAACCAGGCAGAGTTATTTTTAAAGGGTATCACCTAGACATAGCGAGAAAATACATCTATTGCGATAAATAGGTACAAAAATATAGATGTAAATATAGATATAAACTGTATGCGTCTACAAATAGGATATACAGTAGAAACTAGGGCTGCAACGATTCACCGAAGTTCGAATAAATCCGAATGCATGGCATCGGATCGATTATCCGATTTGGAATCCGTATTTTCTGCCTGGTGCGCTACAACGAGAACTAGTTTAGTATTTATATGGGCACTTTGACGACAGGGTTCGACATTAAGGCAGGTCCGAACGACAATCAATAGCTTACTGGTCCAGTCTAGTGCATCTTGCTATTTGGTAGCCCGAATGGTCGTGCTCTTGAAAATGCAGCCGAAACTCTTTATATCAAAGGACTTAGGAAAAAATGTTCGATCTAAATGAACTTCGATGTATAAATTATTAGAGAAATTCGCTGTGTTTATTACATTTTGGAGCGATCGTCGGTGTGTTGTAATAATCATTTAATCGTGTTATAAGATACGGAACACGGTATTTATACGTTTCGATGTATTTATTTTAGCAACATGTCGCAAATAAACAAAACATTATAAACATATTCACACAGACTAATTTTATAATCGCGAGCGTGGACACTGACTTGTTTACGCAATTGTCATTAATTAAATATCGATTTCGGAGCTCAATACAAAAAATGTCCGATCAGGTGAGAAATGATGACTTAATTGGTTCGACATAGACGGTCACTTTATGGTTCGATAGATGGTCACTTTACAGTTGAAAATCTATGTTTGGGACCGTTATACCAGGTTTTTACGACAACGTACCCTCAGACAACGGAGTATATTATTTTTGGAGACTTTATTTAAATATTTTAAATGCATTCCAGCAGATATTGCAACGTCTGATACATCGAGGTGATAGTTTCCCCTGATTTTAATTTTAGGGTGGAAACAGGGACTACATATAGAGTACCTCGTGAACTGTAGAACAATATGACCAGATTCATGAGATTCATGACACATCAACGGCTTGTATTTTTGATGGAGTAGATGATCACTTTAGTTTCGGGATCAGTTAAGTCAAAACAGGGATGCTATATTACAGGGATGTGCAACCGCTTATCATCCACTGATCAAGTATAGATTATCAGTGCCTAGGCTAGTTAATGAAAGCAAAGGTATCAAAACTACCGAAATTACCATGAAAATGACACAAAGAATCGATAATTGACAAAAAGTAACATTAGTGATCTATGATCGACTCAAGTTCCTCGTAGTTTTTATTTGTTTGTTATTAATTTTCACAACTTATTTTTCTAAATTAAATTTGAGAAAGAAATGCTTATATTATGCAAATTTTGTAGGAAAGAAATGTTTACATTATGAAAGTTTTGTTCGATTTATGAGCTCAAGCAGTGATGCTACACCTGGCTCAAGACGAAATTAATTTTCACTGCTATTTTTTTTTATTTAAATTGAAATTTTAAAAGAAACGATTATATCATGAAAATAAGTATGAAAAATTGAAATACATGTAGTATATTACATTATGAAAGTTTTGTACAATTAAATTTTATATCGTGAAACTTGTTTTCGAATTATCAGCTGAAGGCGAAATTTTCACGGAATAAACTTGTGAAAGAAAAGTTATATCATGACAACAAATGTACGATAGAATGCTAAAACTTGACTTTAAATTCGTGAAAGAAACTTTTATATAATGAAAAAATGTACGATCGAATGCTAAACATTTTAATTAAATTAAATTTGTATAACAAATATTTATATCATGAAAGTTTTGTTCGATTTATCAACTCAAGACCAAATTTAATTTTGTATCGTGGAACTTTTTTCTATTTATCAGCTGAAGAAGAAATGTTCATGGTTAAACTTTTATTTAAAGAAATGCTATATATCATGAATGTTTTGTGCGAAAGAAATGTACGTATGTTATAAATTTTATGGTGAAAAGTTTGTTATTTGTAATTTTGATTCGTATAACTTTATCTTGTTATTGATCTTTGTTTTTCATAATGTATGTCTCTATTATAGCGTATCAATTTTATTAGCCAAAGACTTAATCTGTAACTTTTTATCTTCCGCCAAAATGGCGTACGATATGCCCTCGTATAGTCATAATCATAATCTCGGTGACGATCTTTACTGATTACAAGGAAGCAATCAATAAATCCGGATGGAAAACAGTATGGGGTAGTCTATGTTTTATAAATCTACATTGTTTTCACAGCTGCGCATATGTCATTTGAATGCATTAGGTCACGGTGTGTGACCATTAATTGGAAACAACAGGGTTCCACCAATAAAATCTAATGTCATAATTTAAACCAACATATTCACATCATATTGATCATGACAGTAATTGATCATTGTTAAAAACTGATATTATTTTAGCAAATACAAAAACAAGTCAAGTACCTGAGATCACAGTGAAATATTCGTGGCGATTAGCATAAAACCATAATTTGGTCGACCTTACAACTAACCCATCATTAAAAATGTACATTACCAGATAAATATTGAATAAGATTAAAGTAATGTTTCTTCATTATAAACAGATATAGAATAACTGCAAGGAATTCTGTTAGCATTATAATGTACGTAATATACCGTCATTATTTCAAGTCTTTGACTAAATGTAGTAGATATTTAAAGAATTGATCTGTATCTTATATTTCTGTATGGAAAGACATGTACATGTATACACGTATATTCTATGTTTTCATATTATGTATGTACATAACGTCTACGAGTCATGAATAAACTGTTTGACTTTACTCAATCTGTAAAATTAAACTGTTGACACGCTTCGTGTATGAATTGATGTACATATTGTTTGTCACATGCCAGTTGATTCTCAATCAGCCATTGTTATGAATTGACGATTTCGAATAATAGGTGTGAAAATATGTGCATACCAAATAATATATTCGGGTTACACCGTTTCTGGTTTGCGCTAAAATCTATGTAATTTAGTGCTTATATGATGCTTTTTCGTTTTGCTATGCACCGATAAAAATGGATCATTATCGAGAGCGAAATAAGGTACTACAGCAAAATAATTCTTGAAATTATTGTTATGCCGTCAATACAGACGTATGTCAGTCTCAAAATATGGAAGAAAATTTTCATGTTTAGTATACCTTCACATACAAATGGTGTTGCAAAAAGTGAAATATTTTCCTAGTCAGATCAGGCCGCCATTGAATTGAATCGTAAAAATGGGGTCATAATCAATCGCGAAATTGTGTTCTTTTACAAAAGTAAGCATGAAAATATTATCATGCCGCCAATATCGACGTGTATAAGTGTCAAACTAGTGAAGAAAATTTTGATATAGAGTATATCTTCACAAACAAATGATGTCGCAAAAAGTGCAATATTTTCCTCGTCAGATCAGGCCTCCATTTTGTAAATTGTAAAAACTGGGTCGTAATCGATCGCGAAATTATGTATTATAACAAAATAAAACATGAAAATATAGTTATGCAGCCAATTTAGAATTATGTCACACTTCAACTACGGCAAAATATCGTGAAATTAAGAATATCTTCATGTACTAAAGCTGTCGCAAAAAACTGACATTTTCTATTGTGCGACCATTTCGGTCAAATTATCACGTCAGTTTTATTTTCGAACGGTCACAAAAACTTGGAAATCTTTAGAACCACTAATATTTAGAAACAAAATTACAACATCTGTAAAATATTTAACACTTTAAGATCAATATATAAAAAACTCTATGCAAAAACAGCATTTATTTAAGCCGATTGAAGAGAATATTTGACCCATATTTTATCTGCTAGATACCGACATTAACGGTAAATACGTGCGCATGCGCTCTCGCGCGAATATCCCTAGGCACTGTTTTTCAGCCAGTTTCCGTCCGTTGCGTATCCCTGTAATATAGCATCCCTGGTCAAAATAACAAATTCGTTTGATCTGAAACTTCGCACATCCTGATAAAAAATGTTACATAGGCCACATTCTAGTATTGAATTGCCGGATGCGATTTTGCGCCGTACAAACATTTAACTTGTGCATATTTGAAATGTATATAGCAAAGTTAATATATCGAAAGCACCCGTATAAGTACCGGTATAAATGCCGTATTCTTATAACCCGTTACCATCCCGTACACTAAATAACACGATTACGTTATTATTACGACACACTGACTTTAGCTCTAAAATGTAAACACGGGTATCGAAATTCCTATATCGAAGTTCATTTATATCGAAGTATTTTGGCAAGTCCCACGAACTTCGATATAACGAGTTTTGACTGTATTTGTATTTCTTTAAACCGAAAGCGTTATCTCAATTACATTTTGTTACTAGTATTGTACTGTATGCATTTCCGCGGTTGCACCCAAACATTGGCAAATACAATTTGTTAGTTTATATATGTGTTTTGTTGTTAAATCTACATTAATTAGATAGATATGTACCGCATTCCATCATTCTCTTTGGCTAAATTGGATACGTCAGCAAGATCAACATCCCATAATGCATCGAGACCTTGCGATATCACTCTCCTAGTCTTGAACTTGTGACATAGGGGCCGCTGAAAACTGTACATCCTGTAACCACTGGCGAATCGCGTGTGTAAAGACTTCATATTTGCCATCTTTTTTCAAATAGTTCGGTCCGGTAAAACTCATAGGATGATGAATATCAAAATAAATCACTCGCAAGTGATCCTTCCAACCCATCGCTACACAATGAAGAAAATTAACAAGATTATCAATATTTATAGTTTCTGGTAGTAACCATTTAGTTGAAAAAGATTCCCATCTAAACATAATCGTTTAACTAGCCAAGATCATAATATTAATACGTCGTCACGGGTTTCCTCATCTAGATATAGTCGCTGAACGGATTTTCCAATCTAAATAATACCGCTGAACTAGGTAAAAAGCCCTTCACTTTGTATATACATGTAGGTGAGGGGCGCCTATATAATTCAATGAGGGGCCCGTGTTGCAGAACACTCATTTCCTATTCAAGTACCCCTGTCTGTGATATCTCTCGAACGAATCTCTCGTCTCGTTATAGCCAAAGAATTTGTATAGATCACATGGGTATTAAAGGTAATGATAGGGCTGATGCAGCTGCTAAATCAGCCCTGGTATTGCCGATTTCAGAAGTCAAAATTCCATACACTGATTTTAAATTTTCCCTTTTTAACTGTATCCGATCAATCTGGCAGTCCCAATGGGATGCCGACATTGGCAACAAACTTCACTCTGTCAAATCAACCCTCGGCGAATAGCACCCCTCTTACAGGTCCAACCGTCGAGAAGAAGTAATATTATCTAGATGCAGAATTGGTCATTCTCGTTTAATTCATTCTTGGCTTCTCACCGGAGATGATATTCAAGAATGCATTCCATGCGGTGTTTGACATTGCACCACAACCAAATCTGATGTTCGTTTAACAAAGTAAGCGTGACCCATGTCCAAAGATACAGTAAGTTTATTTCACACTAGTAACGATATTTGTGAATATAATTAGCTTTCTTCTCAAAAACAATGCATTGAAATATATATTTCTATAAAAACAAACAAGAAAAAACGAATATTATATTTAAATGTGCTTTATATCAACAAAAGAACACAAACAAAAGATGACATTCTTGGATATTGATTTATTTTTTTAATGCTGTTTGTACAATGTACATCTTGGCAAGAGCAGTGAATTTACGACAACATCCAATTTGTCTGAAGACAATTAATGGATTAGGAAGTTTCATGCATTCCACAATACAAAAAAATAGTGTTTGCGTTGACGAAGAATGTATGCGCTAGTATGGATGATCTTCTTGGAATCTCCCTTTCCAACTTACATACGAGTACTTGTATATCACAATACAAATATTGTTTCTGTTTGTATGTTGTGTGACTATGTTGATATTTTAACTCCCAAATTATACTTATTCATATCATGATTATTACAACAGATCCACTTAGATGAATATTTTAGGTTCGTATCTATGTGTTCATTTATCCAATATATATATGCTCTTGATCTATTATATACAGAAAGTTCTGACTTGATAAAGAATCAATGACAATTGATTTATCACACATACACTTTTTAAATATTACATTCAATCAGATATGTACAAATAAATCAGGTTATGATATACATCTACATCATACTTCAATAATTAGAAACAATAAAGTTCTGTATGTTTTATTGGTTTCACATTCTGTTTCAACATACATCGAGACATATCACATAGTGATATATTAAAGCAATCACCATGACTAAGTGTATTACATATACATGAACGAATATCTTTCAATTAATGTAAAAAGGTCACAGAAGCACGTTTTTTAAGTCTGATAATCACATAATTTCTTCCTCTACAAGATGTTGTTTAGGTTCATAAAGTAAGTCGATATTTAAGTTAAAAATAAAGCTAAGATCAATTATAAATAAGACTTAAGATATTTCTCAAACTTAAGTACAAATTGATCAGATTTCATGTATTTAAGTCAAAATTAAAGAAAATCTTAAAATAAGAAGCTTTATAAATACGGCCCCTGGACAAGTCCAATGTGGTTTTCAGGATTCATGTATAAAAACATATCTGAATTTAAACAATTGTTTGAAACTATTTCATTTCATCTTTTATTGAATAAGATAAACATAATACTCTAGTTTATCAATGTTTATTATGGCTATGTAAACAATCATAGTTTGACAGTAACATCTTTCCTGGCATTAAATATATTCAACAGCTAGTGATTGTATTAACATAAGAAAATATAGAGAAACAAGAGGGTCATGATGGCCCTATATCGCTCACCAGATAAAAAGACTCTTGGATAAAATTATCATGAGCCTATGGGGGGGGGGGGGAGGGGGGCAATTTTGCTCCTACGGCAATAATTTGAACAAACTTGGTAGAGGTCCACTAGACAATGCTACACACCAAATATCTAAGCTCTAGGCATTGTAGTTCCTGACAAGAAGATTTTTAAAATTTCCCTATATAAGTCTATGTAAAATCAAGTGACCTTTGGGGCGGGGCCAATTTTGACATTAGAACAATAATTTGAACAAACTTGGTAGAGGTCCACTAGACAATACTACACACCAAATATCTAAGCTCTAGGCCCTGTGGTTTTGGACAAGAAGATTTTTAAAGTCTTTCCTATTGGTTGCCATGACAACCAGAGTTTTTAATGAAGTTATTTTTTTAGCAACTTTGGTAGAGCTTCATGCAAGAAACATCCATGTAAAGTTTCGTTGAAATTGGCCAACTGGTTAAGAAGGAGATGTTGTTAAAACAATTGTTGACGCACGCACGCACACACACACACGGACGACGGACATCACGCGATCACAATAGCTCACCATGAGCACCATGAGATCTTTAACTAGCTAGAATGATATAAATTTTGTTTCATCACTGTGTTTTTTTCAATGTCCTTTTCATTATCATATCAGTGCAATACAGTAGTATCAGAAATGTAAACAACACATAGCAGCATTGTTATGCCGTGATTTTAAGTGTTACACACCTTTCAAATGATACATGTATATAACTCATTAGACCTAACTGTATTTATAACGTGCAAACTTTGAGCTGCACAATGTCCATTTCAACGAGGAAAACCTTAATTAAGTGAGAGAACCTGAATAGTGAAGTGCAACAGCCGTGACTTATTACTCATTATAAAACATATGAAATACATTCACAGAGAAAGATATTAAAATAATTAAACACATCTATTCAAATGACTCATGAAGTAAATGTTTAGATGAATATTACTAATAAATCATCTGTAATACTTAACGCAATAAATTTGTAGACATGTTTGTATACCTTTATACAACTTATAAATAAATGTCACACTTGTTAAGAACACATTTAATCAATTCAAGCATTACTAATCGACTGACTTGTCCGCGGTAGAACAATTTCTCGTAATTCCACCATTTCTCCAAACCCTAAGGGTGTGGCTTCTCCACTTTGAATGGAATCAGAATCTGAAGATTCCATGAAGTAATCACGTGGTTCATCATCAGTCAAACTAATGTTCGTTATCAAATCAAGAGTTTTCAAACTTTCATCCCGAGTTTTCTTTCTCTCAGTTGGAATGTGCTGAATCATCTGTTGATTGGTATCTTGTTCCGGTGAGAGTTTAATCAAGCTACCAAACGCATTTGCATATTTCTTACATAACAACTGGGCATCTATAAAGGTTCTCATATTTTCATAATCAGATTCGTCAGCTGCAGCTTTTACACTACACTGAGTTGTCACCAGATATTCAAACAGTACATTTCTCTTATTCAAAACGGTGCTCGCTATAATGGTGTCCTCTTTAGAGAACTCTTTTAGTGCAATCATACCCGTAAAAATACACGGAACAACTGGTGCCTTTCCGTATACCATTCTAACTTTTAAAGGAGGTTGTAGTTCAGAGACGATATCTTTCATTCTATATACAGTTCTTGCATCCTTTATTCCTTTCTCATAGACTAAGTTAAACTTTCCCCTCGTTGTCATAGGAACAAGCACTTCCAGGTCATCAATGTCAATGCATTTCATATATACCATCTCTACTGTGGTCCACTCCTTACTTTTTCTCTTAATTAAACCAGTCTGTGCTGTCGTCTGCCATTTGGCGGCAAATGTTCCTTTAACAGTCAAGACAGAACCTGCAACTATTTTCCTTTCTTTAAAGCTTTGGGTTTCACCTCCACTTTTGACGCTCTCATCCCCTTCTGTGTTGCCTTTAGTATCTTCTTCTATTCTTATAGCCCGGATGTTAGAACGCGTGAAGAACTTTCGGGGATTCACTTCTGCTAGCTGACCAATGGTACGGAACACAGACCCTCTCCCAAAGTCAGGAGGAACGATCTCAAACCAACCTGAAACAGGAGTACATAGTAGAAGTTGACGTTTGTCATTTGTTTATTCATGCAAGTTATTTTTATACTGGTAAATATAATTATTGAAGTCAGTCTTATAGTTATCATATGAGTGTCAGTATCTTACTGATAAACAAATATTTCTTTCTTTCACTTGTTAGTGACTTACTTAGTAAAATAATCTTAATAGTGGTGTATGGACCACAACAGAAGTAAGCCTCCTACTTCCTACACTTAATGTTAGAATTTAGGACTGCGGTTAAACGTCGCACCAACAGTTAGGGCCATTCGGACACTTTTCAAGCTTAACGGTGCATGAATAGACTTCCTGATATTTGAACCTTGACTCAAAGTAGGATTCGAACTCAAAGCGGTGAGGGGCTACTGACAGCAAGGTAGAGACGGTAATTTATCTGTTGTTGAACGGCCCATTCGACAGTTATTGTCATTTCAGGGCCGACAGAGACCATATACACTTGACTAGAGACTTTTGTATGTAAATTATAATCAAACAGTCTAATACTCTTGTAGATAAACTATAACATCATAAACAGTCTAATACTCTTGTAGATAAACTATAACATCATAAACAGTCTAATACTCTTATAGATAAACTATCACATCATAAACAGTCTAATACTCTTGTAGATAAACTATAACATCATAAATAGTCTAATACTCTTGTAGATAAACTATAACATCATAAATAGTCTTAATACTCTTGTAGATAAACTATAACATCATAAACAGTCTAATACTCTTATAGATAAACTTTAACATCATAAACAGTCTAATACTCTTGTAGATAAACTATAACATCATAAACAGTCTAATACTCTTATAGATAAACTTTAACATCATAAACAGTCTAATACTCTTATAGATAAACTATAACATCATAAACAGTCTAATACTCTTATAGATAAACTTTAACATCATAAATAGTCTAATACTCTTGTAGATAAACTATAACATCATAAATAGTCTAATACTCTTGTAGATAAACTATAACATCATAAATAGTCTAATACTCTTGTAGATAAACTATAACATCATAAATAGTCTAATACTCTTATAGATAAACTATAACATCATAAACAGTCTAATACTCTTGTAGATAAACTATAACATCATAAACAGTCTAATACTCTTGTAGATAAACTATAACATCATAAATAGTCTAATACTCTTATAGATAAACTATAACATCATAAATAGTCTAATACTCTTATAGATAAACTATAACATCATAAACAGTCTAATACTCTTATAGATGAACTATAACATCATAAACAGTCTAATACTCTTATAGATGAACTATAACATCATAAACAGTCTAATACTCTTGTAGATAAACTATAACATCATAAACAGTCTAATACTCTTATAGATAAACTTTAACATCATAAATAGTCTAATACTCTTATAGATAAACTTTAGCATCATAAACAGTCTAATACTCTTCTAGATAAACTTTAACATCATAAACAGTCTAATAATACTCTTGTAGATAAACTATAACATCATAAATAGTCTTAATACTCTTGTAGATAAACTATAACATCATAAATAGTCTTAATACTCTTGTAGATAAACTATAACATCATAAATAGTCTAATACTCTTGTAGATAAACTATAACATCATAAACAGTCTAATACTCTTCTAGATAAACTATAACATCATAAACAGTCTAATACTCTTGTAGATAAACTATAACATCATAAATAGTCTTAATACTCTTGTAGATAAACTATAACATCATAAACAGTCTAATACTCTTGTAGATAAACTATAACATCATAAACAGTCTAATACTCTTGTAGATAAACTATAACATCATAAACAGTCTAATACTCTTGTAGATAAACTATAACATCATAAACAGTCTAATACTCTTGTAGATAAACTATAACATCATAAACAGTCTAATACTCTTGTAGATAAACTATAACATCATAAATAGTCTTAATACTCTTGTAGATAAACTATAACATCATAAACAGTCTAATACTCTTGTAGATAAACTATAACATCATAAATAGTCTTAATACTCTTGTAGATAAACTATAACATCATAAACAGTCTAATACTCTTGTAGATAAACTTTAACATCATAAACAGTCTAATACTCTTGTAGATAAACTATAACATCATAAACAGTCTAATACTCTTGTAGATAAACTATAACATCATAAACAGTCTAATACTCTTATAGATAAACTATAACATCATAAACAGTCTAATACTCTTGTAGATAAACTTTAACATCATAAACAGTCTAATACTCTTGTAGATAAACTATAACATCATAAACAGTCTAATACTCTTGTAGATAAACTATAACATCATAAACAGTCTAATACTCTTGTAGATAAACTATAACATCATAAACAGTCTAATACTCTTGTAGATAAACTATAACATCATAAATAGTCTTAATACTCTTGTAGATAAACTATAACATCATAAATAGTCTAATACTCTTGTAGATAAACTATAACATCATAAATAGTCTAATACTCTTGTAGATAAACTATAACATCATAAATAGTCTAATACTCTTATAGATAAACTATAACATCATAAACAGTCTAATACTCTTGTAGATAAACTATAACATCATAAACAGTCTAATACTCTTGTAGATAAACTATAACATCATAAATAGTCTAATACTCTTATAGATAAACTATAACATCATAAATAGTCTAATACTCTTATAGATAAACTATAACATCATAAACAGTCTAATACTCTTATAGATGAACTTTAACATCATAAACAGTCTAATACTCTTGTAGATAAACTATAACATCATAAACAGTCTAATACTCTTGTAGATAAACTATAACATCATAAACAGTCTAATACTCTTGTAGATAAACTATAACATCATAAATAGTCTAATACTCTTATAGATAAACTATAACATCATAAATAGTCTAATACTCTTATAGATAAACTATAACATCATAAACAGTCTAATACTCTTATAGATGAACTTTAACATCATAAACAGTCTAATACTCTTGTAGATAAACTATAACATCATAAACAGTCTAATACTCTTGTAGATAAACTATAACATCATAAACAGTCTAATACTCTTGTAGATAAACTATAACATCATAAATAGTCTAATACTCTTATAGATAAACTATAACATCATAAATAGTCTAATACTCTTATAGATAAACTATAACATCATAAATAGTCTAATACTCTTATAGATAAACTATAACATCATAAACAGTCTAATACTCTTATAGATGAACTTTAACATCATAAACAGTCTAATACTCTTGTAGATAAACTATAACATCATAAACAGTCTAATACTCTTATAGATAAACTATAACATCATAAACAGTCTAATACTCTTATAGATAAACTATAACATCATAAACAGTCTAATACTCTTGTAGATAAACTATAACATCATAAACAGTCTAATACTCTTGTAGATAAACTATAACATCATAAATAGTCTAATACTCTTATAGATAAACTATAACATCATAAACAGTCTAATAATCTTATAGATGAACTTTAACATCATAAACAGTCTAATACTCTTGTAGATAAACTATAACATCATAAATAGTCTAATACTCTTATAGATAAACTATAACATCATAAATAGTCTAATACTCTTATAGATAAACTATAACATCATAAACAGTCTAATACTCTTATAGATGAACTTTAACATCATAAACAGTCTAATACTCTTATAGATAAACTATAACATCATAAACAGTCTAATACTCTTGTAGATAAACTATAACATCATAAACAGTCTAATACTCTTATAGATAAACTTTAACATCATAAATAGTCTAATACTCTTGTAGATAAACTATAACATCATAAATAGTCTAATACTCTTGTAGATAAACTATAACATCATAAACAGTCTAATACTCTTGTAGATAAACTTTAACATCATAAATAGTCTAATACTCTTGTAGATAAACTATAACATCATAAACAGTCTAATACTCTTATAGATAAACTTTAACATCATAAACAGTCTAATACTCTTATAGATAAACTATAACATCATAAATAGTCTAATACTCTTATAGATAAACTATAACATCATAAATAGTCTAATACTCTTATAGATAAACTATAACATCATAAACAGTCTAATACTCTTATAGATAAACTATAACATCATAAACAGTCTAATACTCTTATAGATAAACTATAACATCATAAACAGTCTAATACTCTTGTAGATAAACTATAACATCATAAACAGTCTAATACTCTTGTAGATAAACTATAACATCATAAATAGTCTAATACTCTTATAGATAAACTATAACATCATAAACAGTCTAATACTCTTATAGATAAACTATAACATCATAAACAGTCTAATACTCTTGTAGATGAACTTTAACATCATAAACAGTCTAATACTCTTATAGATAAACTTTAACATCATAAATAGTCTAATACTCTTATAGATAAACTTTAACATCATAAATAGTCTAATACTCTTGTAGATAAACTTTAACATCATAAATAGTCTAATACTCTTGTAGATAAACTATAACATCATAAACAGTCTAATACTCTTGTAGATAAACTATAACATCATAAACAGTCTAATACTCTTATAGATAAACTTTAACATCATAAATAGTCTAATACTCTTATAGATAAACTTTAGCATCATAAACAGTCTAATACTCTTCTAGATAAACTTTAACATCATAAACAGTCTAATAATACTCTTGTAGATAAACTATAACATCATAAATAGTCTTAATACTCTTGTAGATAAACTATAACATCATAAATAGTCTTAATACTCTTGTAGATAAACTATAACATCATAAATAGTCTAATACTCTTGTAGATAAACTATAACATCATAAACAGTCTAATACTCTTATAGATAAACTATAACATCATAAACAGTCTAATACTCTTGTAGATAAACTATAACATCATAAATAGTCTTAATACTCTTGTAGATAAACTATAACATCATAAACAGTCTAATACTCTTGTAGATAAACTATAACATCATAAACAGTCTAATACTCTTGTAGATAAACTATAACATCATAAACAGTCTAATACTCTTGTAGATAAACTATAACATCATAAACAGTCTAATACTCTTGTAGATAAACTATAACATCATAAACAGTCTAATACTCTTGTAGATAAACTATAACATCATAAATAGTCTTAATACTCTTGTAGATAAACTATAACATCATAAACAGTCTAATACTCTTGTAGATAAACTATAACATCATAAATAGTCTTAATACTCTTGTAGATAAACTATAACATCATAAACAGTCTAATACTCTTGTAGATAAACTTTAACATCATAAACAGTCTAATACTCTTGTAGATAAACTATAACATCATAAACAGTCTAATACTCTTGTAGATAAACTATAACATCATAAACAGTCTAATACTCTTATAGATAAACTATAACATCATAAACAGTCTAATACTCTTGTAGATAAACTTTAACATCATAAACAGTCTAATACTCTTGTAGATAAACTATAACATCATAAACAGTCTAATACTCTTGTAGATAAACTATAACATCATAAACAGTCTAATACTCTTGTAGATAAACTATAACATCATAAACAGTCTAATACTCTTGTAGATAAACTATAACATCATAAATAGTCTTAATACTCTTGTAGATAAACTATAACATCATAAATAGTCTAATACTCTTGTAGATAAACTATAACATCATAAACAGTCTAATACTCTTGTAGATAAACTATAACATCATAAACAGTCTAATACTCTTGTAGATAAACTATAATATCATAAATAGTCTTAATACTCTTGTAGATAAACTATAACATCATAAACAGTCTAATACTCTTGTAGATAAACTATAACATCATAAATAGTCTAATACTCTTGTAGATAAACTATAACATCATAAACAGTCTAATACTCTTGTAGATAAACTATAACATCATAAACAGTCTAATACTCTTATAGATAAACTATAACATCATAAACAGTCTAATACTCTTGTAGATGAACTTTAACATCATAAACAGTCTAATACTCTTGTAGATAAACTATAACATCATAAACAGTCTAATACTCTTGTAGATGAACTTTAACATCATAAACAGTCTAATACTCTTGTAGATAAACTATAACATCATAAACAGTCTAATACTCTTGTAGATAAACTATAACATCATAAACAGTCCAATACTCTTGTAGATAAACTATAACATCATAAACAGTCCAATACTCTTATAGATAAACTATAACATCATAAACAGTCCAATACTCTTATAGATAAACTATAACATCATAAATAGTCTAATACTCTTGTAGATAAACTATAACATCATAAACAGTCTAATACTCTTATAGATAAACTATAACATCATAAACAGTCTAATACTCTTATAGATAAACTTTAACATCATAAACAGTCTAATACTCTTGTAGATAAACTATAACATCATAAATAGTCTAATACTCTTGTAGATAAACTATAACATCATAAACAGTCTAATACTCTTATAGATAAACTTTAACATCATAAACAGTCTAATACTCTTATAGATAAACTATAACATCATAAATAGTCTAATACTCTTGTAGATAAACTATAACATCATAAACAGTCTAATACTCTTATAGATAAACTATAACATCATAAACAGTCTAATACTCTTGTAGATAAACTATAACATCATAAACAGTCTAATACTCTTGTAGATAAACTATAACATCATAAATAGTCTAATACTCTTATAGATGAACTATAACATCATAAACAGTCCAATACTCTTATAGATAAACTATAACATCATAAACAGTCTAATACTCTTGTAGATAAACTATAACATCATAAACAGTCTAATACTCTTGTAGATAAACTATAACATCATAAACAGTCTAATACTCTTGTAGATGAACTATAACATCATAAACAGTCCAATACTCTTATAGATAAACTATAACATCATAAACAGTCTAATACTCTTATAGATAAACTATAACATCATAAATAGTCTAATACTCTTATAGATAAACTATAACATCATAAACAGTCTAATACTCTTATAGATAAACTATAACATCATAAACAGTCTAATACTCTTGTAGATAAACTATAACATCATAAATAGAAATCCAATAATCTTCTAGGGGCCCACGTAGACTTATAATCAGATTACACATTATTTTTTCTATTGTTACATTGTTATAGTAAAACATCGACCATTTGAATAGGTAATCATAAATACATGTATACATAGATCCATGTCTCGTATTATACGTCCCTGGTTTAACTATTGCGATAAGTATGTTTATTAAGATTATGCTAAATTTCAACTGACACTCTGGAATAAGTCATTGGTCTTGCTGACCATTTTAATGCTTACTTTATCTTCAACTGTTCAAAGACATTCGACGTGAGTGTTGAAATACTTCGCTCAACTAATGTTTCAGTAATAATTCATTGAACACAATAGCATATTAAATACGTTAATAAAATTAATAACGATAATGTATTCGTTATCTAAGCATCTTACCATCAAAATCATCAGGTATGTCTAAAGTCTGTCCAACTTCATAGTACGGTCCTTGACGGTCATGGTATATCGTTCTAGCTTTCACGTGATTTTTACACGTGCGTGTATGAAATAGTACCGCTTGGTTGGAGTAGATTTTCAGTCCCGGAGCTAAGGATTCCTCTCCCTTTGCGGTGTTAAATACACCGTCAAATTTAACCACTCGTGGTAATCCTTCTGTATTATCAAGTGTTTTAACATCTATACCGCTGTCACTCCAATGTATTGTCGTGGATTCTGACACTGAATCTAGATCCTCGTGATCCCTTGTGTCATTTGTCGCCATAGTTTTAAGAAATAAACTAGAGAAAGTCGGTATTAACAAAAATTCATATAAAATACACAATCCATTCAAGTGTCCTGTAAACAAATGTGAAAATCCACACACCGTTAATTCTTACATTTTGTCAATATCTGTAAACGGTGTATTGAATTCACGCATGCTTGATTATAGAGTTTTACTATTTATAGCTCCGGTCCAAAACCGGTTTGTGGTTAAAGTGCGCGTTTACATTCGTTTCACGTTAGTCACCCTGTAGAATATTTTTCAGGCGCGCCTTTATATAAATATATTATTTGAGATCGTTTATATGTACCAGAATTTGGCCAATACCTTGCATGGTGTTTTGTTGTCTTTACGAAATCAAGCGTCTGATATAGTCCGACAACGACCTGTGAATGATCAAAGATCAACTAAGTCCATTCTGTAGGGTGAGTGGCATTTCGGAACGTTTCGGTGGTTTCCGAGATATATAAATAACAATTACTTATTCATTTTAATTGAGATTAAGTGCGTAGCTCAGTTGGTAAAGACGCCAACCTTTTTATTTATGCAGCCTGTTATATAGCCAAGATATAGCAGGTTCGAACCCCATGTAAACGCGTTTTTCTTTCCATTTTAACTGACTTTGGGGGGGGGGGGGTATTTATATATATTTTTTTAGTATTTATATACAAGTCCTAGGTATTATATTGTTGCAATTTTTTATTTTGAATATTTGGAATACATTTTACCATGTATTTAATTTCATTTCAATCCATTCTCGCCTTCGTTTGAAGTACAATGTATCTGTACTGGAGCTATTGTCAGAATCTGATAATTTGCTTAACGTCTTCGCTAAAAATGACATTGACTGCATACTTATGAATGCCATATAAACAGATTTTGATATACATGTATACTTATTTTAATATCAATACTAGGAAACCACGATCAGAATATAATTTTTAAAAAAGGGACAAGATGAAGGATACGGACCCACATTATTCTATTTAATAATGTTACTAGTGCAGCATGCAGAATTTTTGACTACAGAGGTATCTTACAACAGTGGCCTACATATCTAAGGTCATGTCTAGAACCCCTATTTTAAAGAGTGGAACAATCCTTGACTTTTCGTCACACCTCACTTCTCGATTTATATCTATAATATTTTCTATTCACAGAGACCATGGGCAAACTGTCCAGGGGTGGTATTCACGAAGAATCTTAAGTATTACATTAAGAAAATCCTTATCCATTTACACAAGGATAAGAAATTTTTTAACCTTAAAATTTTCCTCAGCATAAGTTGAGGATTTCCTTGTCTAAGGACATCCTTAACTTAAAGGAAAAACTAAAAATAGACCGAAATCGAAATACGTTCGTTTTTGTCAACAAATCGTTGTAAATATTAGCTAGGCAAAGAAGAGAATCCCTCATTTTTAACCAATGACTCATTGCTTCTTGTGAAAGTCACGAATAGACAATATATAAATTTGAACATGACAAATAATGTTTATACAAAGCATAAATTCATAAACATTGATAATTTCACTATATTAACAGAAGCGGAGCTTGGCAGTTTATAATAATATGTTGGCCAAATTCTAGGGGATCTTAAATTGGTACATGTCCCTCTGAACCATGTACATGTAGTTTTCACTGTCCTGTAAATAGAGTGTATAGGCCGCGGCCTACAAGGCCTATAGTATATGCTACACTCCTGATTAAGCTGAATCCACTAGAAACGAGCCTCAATCAATAGGACAAAAAGATAAACGCTCGTGTCATAAATGTTGTATTTGAGTTTCAATAAAACAAAGTACATGTACTATTTAAATCAAACAAAATATTTTACAATGCATAGGAAAAATATCAGCGTGTTTCTAGCGGGAATATCATTATTATTAGCATTGGACTGTGTTTATTTGTATGTTTAGAATACACTTAACAAAATGTCTAAGTTATCATTTATACAAACTTTTGGGTGGGATTCATGAAGGAAAATAAACATTTAATCAAATATACATAAGCGATGATTTTATTAAGCACCAACGTATATGACATACACACGCTTTTCCGTATTTTTAGATACGTAATACTATAGAACAAATGTACATTGTACTTAGTAGAAGGTTACTATATAACTAATTAGCAATTTTGTTAAGTATATAATTATGAAGATGAAATAACCTCATCAAGTGTACTTCCACAATCAGTAAACTGGTGACTGTTGATTGGGGGTACAGTTTGGTGGTTTTCATATTTTCACCATAGCAATTATTTCATTGATAAATTTTAGTCAAATTTTCTAACCTAATCTTGATATTTTGAATGGTATTTAAGTAGTTTTCCTCTTGAAATTAAACAAACGTGGAATTTTCTAGTCTAAGGCTTTACACTTAAAATATTAAGTTAAAACTTCATCTTTTAAACATCCATTTCAATCAATGATATATGAATTGTATTATAAATAGACATAATGATACTATCTTGAAGCTTATAAGGAGTTTATTCCAATCCGAAAAAGACTTTAGGTAATTTAACATTGTCAGTTTTTGTATTCAAAAGCTTAACGTTAGGAGAGCATGTTTTAGAGAATTTATGTATTTCAAATTAGATTATCAGTCATGTGTCCATTGTAGCAAATAGTTTTGTGGTACAATTCTTAATCATTAAATACTGTCCCTACATTATATTAGCTTTGTTGTAATAATTTCTTATTACTAAGACAGTTAAACTATTTTATTAAATGCATGTCGGGTTAATTTCATTGTAACGCATCATGCAATATGTGTGTGAAGTTGGCAAAGCAATCGACAATCGACATTCAATGTCTAGCTCGACAATCGACATTCATCTCGACATTCGTGAAACAGGCTGTATGGCCATCATAATAATGTAAATTTCGAATGTCTAGCTAGACAATCGACATTCATCTCGACATTCGAAAAACGGACTGTATATAGCCGTCAAAGTAATGAAATTTCGAATGTCTAGCTAGACAATCGACATTCATCTCGACATTCGAAAAACGGACTGTATCGCCGTCAAAGTAATGAAATTTCGAATGTCTACCTCGACAATCGACATTCATCTCGACATTCGTGAAACAGGCTGTATGGCCATCATAATAATGTAAATTTCGAATGTCTAGCTAGACAATCGACATTCATCTCGACATTCGAAAAACGAACTGTATAGCCGTCAAAGTAATGAAATTTCGAATGTCTAGCTCGACAATCGACATTCATCTCGACATTCGTGAAACAGGCTGTATGGCCATTATAATAATGTAAATTTTGAATGTCTAGCTAGACTATCGACATTCATCTCGCCATTCGAACAACGAACTGTATCGCCGTCAAAGTAATGAATTTCGAATGTCTAGCTAGACAATCGACATTCATCTCGACATTCGTGAAACAGACTGTATGGCCTTCATAATAATGCAGATTTCGAATGTCTAGGTCGACAATCGACATTCATCTCGACATTCGAAATAAGGACTGTATCGCTATCATAGTAACACAAATTTCGGATAACTAGCTAGACAATCGACATTTTTGTCTGGGCCTATATATTTTTTTCATATCTTACTGCAAGTGAAATCATCCGAACATTAAAAGCTAAGAGTATTTTGTTTAATCTTCTCAGAAATTGGCCTATTTCATTTTTGATGTGTGTTATCTTAAACATGAACATTTCTGAACAAAATAGATAATGTACGGTATTGTCAGTTAGTCCTAACCCATCGGTTAATTTGGCTGGATTATTAATTTATGCACGCGCAGTGTGACGTCATCACCATTTCAATAGTTGTTTAAATCGCGATCGCATTCGCTTTCAAAAAGGTTTACCGTGTTCGAATATTGATGTAGGCACTGAACCAGTAAATTAGTGCAAGACCATTCGTTCAACATATCAATCTCCAGTGCAAGTCGTTAGGAAGAATTGTTAACTGATTGGTATTATTATGATGGCCATACAGCCTGTTTTACGAATGTCGAGATGAATGTCGATTGTCGAGCTAGACATTCGAAATTTCTTTATTTTGACGGCGATACAGTCCGTTTTTCGAATGTCGAGATGAATGGCGATTGTCGAGCTAGACATTCGAAATTTCATTACTTTGACGGCTATACCGTTTTTCGAATGTCAAGATGAATGTCGATTGTCGAGCTAGACATTCGAAATTTCATTACTTTGACGGCGATACAGTCGTAACTTCGAATGTCGAGATGAATGTCGATTGTCTAGCTAGACATTCGAAATTTCATTACTTTGACGGCTATATACAGTCCGTTTTTCGAATGTCGAGATGAAATGCGATTGTCGAGCTAGACATTCGAAATTTCATTACTTTGACGGCTATACAGTTCGTTTTTCGAATGTCGAGATGAATGTCGATTGTCGAGCTAGACATTCGAAATTTCATTACTTTGACGGCGATACGCTCTGTTTTACGAATGTCGAGATGAATGTCGATTGTCTAGCTAGACATTCGAAATTTCATGACTTTAACGGCGATACAGTCCGTTTTTCGAATGTCGATTGTCTAGCTAGATATTCGAAATTTCATGACTTTGACGGCTATACAGTCCGTTTTTCGAATGTCGAGATGAATGTCGATTGTCTAGCTAGACATTCGAAATTTACATTATTACGATGGCCATACAGCCTGTTTCACGAATGTCGAGATGAATGTCGATTGTCGAGCTAGACATTCAAAATTTCATTACTTTGTCGGCGATTCAGTCCGTTTTTCGAATGTCGAGATGAATGTCGATTGTCGAGCTAGACATTCAAAATTTCTTTACTTTTACATTATTATGATGGCCATACAGCCTGTTTCACAAATGTCGAGATGAATATCGATTGTCTAGCTAGACATTCGAAATTTCATTACTTTGACGGCTATATACAGTCCGTTTTTCGAATGTCGAGATGAATGTCGATTGTCGAGCTAGACATTCGAAATTTCATTACTTTGACGGCTATATACAGTCTGTTCTACGAATGTCGAGATGAATGTCGATTGTCTAGCTAGACATTCGAAATTTCATGACTTTGACGGCTATACAGTCCGTTTTTCGAATGTCGAGATGAATGTCGATTGTCTAGCTAGACATTCGATATTTCATTACTTTGACGGCTATATACAGTCCATTTTTCGAATATCGAGATGAATGTCGATTGTCGAGCTAGACATTCGAAATTTCTTTACTTTGACGACGATACAGTCGTAACTTCGAACGTCGAGATGAATGTCGATTGTCTAGCCAGACATTCGAAATTTACATTATTATGATGGCCATACAGCCTGTTTCACGAATGTCGAGATGAATGTCGATTGTCGAGCTAGACATTCGAAATTTCTTTACTTTGACGGCGATACAGTCTTAACTTCGAATGTCGAGATGAATGTCGATTGTCGAGCTAGACATTCGAAATTTCATTACTTTGTCGGTGATCCGCTCTGTTTTACGAATGTCGAGATGAATGTCGATTGTCTAGCTAGACATTCGAAATTTCATTACTTTGACGGCTATATTCAGTCTGTCTTTCGAATGTCGAGATGAATGTCGATTGTCGAGCTAGACATTGAATGTCGATTGTCGATTGCATTGCCAACTTCACACACATTCATGCAATATTGTATGAAATTTGTGTTGGAATTATCTTTACAGCTTTAGTATTAATTTTTGTCTTAACTATATTACGTTGTATACACGTATATGTAATTAAAGATCATAGGTTTAACGCCTTAATTTTCAGTTTTGCCGTTACAGTTGTATATACATGTATTTGAACCAATAAAGGTACTGTCATTAACCATGACATTTAAGGTAGTTCGCGGTGTTGCTCGGCAAAAAAGAAAGTTTGTTAGAATGTCATGAAATTTGGAGGAATTATACCTGAAGTAGCAGCGCTTACGATGATAGTGTTCTTTTTACAGTTTGACGTTGGTAACCTAGCAACTAAACGACGTTAAAACGCCACCTAGCGGCACCAGTTATGTGAACGACTCGATGTACTTTTCCCCTTGTAGCTTTGCTATAAATGGTCATAGATTGAAAATTCGAATTTTGCGAATGCAGTTGTCTACCGAATGGTTTTCATCAATGCTTTGAATATCCATGACCGCCCGGCGTGTCAGAAATTAATCGACGTCAGATAATTGCAAATGTAGCTAAAACACCGTGGTAGAAGTTTTTCAAAAATTAACATTATGTAAAACATTCATTTATCTACACATTAAGCGAAAAGAATCTATACCTCTTCAGGCTACTTTTTTCAGTATCGTAACGTTTCCTGCACCACTTGAAATGAAAACACGGCGTCATTACGTCATTATTTAGGTCATTTTCGCGCTTTATACTTGGTTTATTGTAAGCGCATGTTAATCTTATGCTTCCATGTTAGATATTTGTAGACTTTTAACAATTCCAACAATTATAGTTAGGAACGTAATATACTTCTTTAAAAGCAATAAATGCTTTTGCCGACCTAAGATCAGCACAAGTCTATCGTCTTCTTTTAGGAAGTTGCAACGTATGCAGTCATAAAAATATTAACGTCGAATGTTATCCTAGTATTAAAACAGCAATGTTTCTATGTTAACTCCGTTGTTTATATTTTAAAGATAACAAAATTTCATGATAATCATTTTTTACATACAATAATATATTGTACCGGTGTAACGTTTTCAAGCCCCCCCCCTTTTTTCAGGTTACCCCCCGGTAACTTAAAAACGTTTTCAAAGTACCGGCCCCGGTAACATTAAAACGCTTTCAAACTCCCTCCCCCGTTTTAATACCCCCCCCCCCCCCCCTCCCTATGTTGATTCTTTGTGACGAAAACGTTTATATTTCAGGTTATAATTCATACTAAATGATTCACAGTCAACATGGTTTATTGACATATAATTCCTGTATTTCTAAACTGAATATACGCAATAAATATATGAAGCTATGGAATCCTATTAGGGTCATGGAGAGTACGCGCCTTTATTCAAATATGTTAACGAAAAATGCAAGACATGACCTGTGCAATCCCACACTTACTTGTGTTCAGAAAACCAACAATAGTTAATTGTTTTTATCCATTTTTTTGTAAAAATGATTCAAGATTGCATTGGTATTTACGCAATAACGCTCATAGGATTCCATAATGAAGGAATGGACTTGTCAGTATATGACATCATTTGATTTCGTCGTATGATTTCATCATTAGGACCGCGTGTATAGTCTCATATAACTGTAATACATGTATGCATTTATGTGTTTGAATTTGTAATCTCCTTATTCGTGTGCAAGCTCTCTTTTATTATAAATTTTCAAATTATTACCCGGGGGTAATCTGAAAACGTTTTCAAAGCGCCCCCAGGGGTAATCTGAAAACGTTTTCAAAGCGCCCCGGGGTAACCTGAAAACGTTTTCAGATTACCGGGTAGGGCATTTGAAAACGGAGGGGGTAATCTCAAAACGTTTTAATTGTACCCCTCCCGGTAACTTAAAAACGTTTTTAAATTACCGGGCGGTAACCTGAAAAAGGGGGAGCTTGAAAACGTTACACCGGTATTGATTCGTAACATTCATTTTTCACACCACAATAAACTGTGCTGTAAGTAATATGTATTTTACAACACATAATACTCGGTTGATATACAGATTATAACACGTTCTTGAAATCACGTACAGTTAGCAGGGTACAAGTATCACGTGATATGTTGGCTTGATCCATCAATGCCATGACGACTTAATGTCATATTTATATGGTTGACAGGTAAGCCTCTGGTCGCTGTAAGTTTAGCGCAACATGTAGTAACAACCTTTGCGTCCAATGACAAGTTTTATATCTCGTAAAAAATATTTGCAACTTCACAATGACTTCCTTCTCACTGAAAATCTGCATTTTTTTCTCAACATCCAGGACAAACATAACAAAGTCCTCTCATGAAACTGCGTAATGCTTAACGTTTTCTTTTTTCTAGTAATATTTGTACGAGACATTCCTGTGTGTGTTCACTAATTCTGGATGTTGTTGTCTGCACGTCCCATATACATCAGGAAAAGGCGTATTTTTGAATGATGACTTTTGAGTTAAATGCAAAAATTGGTTTACTGAACTTCTTCAGCCACTGACTTTTTGGCGAAATTTACACACTTCTTTGTCGAATGACCAACCGTCGTCACGTTCAGTATTCGATAAATGTGACAATCAAGAAAATATAATTTATTACAAATTTAAACAGAAACGAACATGTACATCTTTGAACACACAGTGTTCCGGATTTTTTCTCTTCACAATAATAGTTTTCCTACATCGATGTCTTCATCATCGAGTTACAGTATAAATCAGTTGATCAACCCTTAGATAAAACAACCAAATTCGATGAATATTGCTCCAACCAAACGTTGTCTTTATGTGCAGAATGATTGACGTCACTTAAGGAAACGTTACGATACTGAAAAAAGTAGCCTGAAGAGGTATAGATTTTGTTCGCTTAATGTGTAGATAAATGAATGTTAATTTTTGAAAAACTGCTACCACGGCGTTTTAGCTACATTTGCATTTATCTGAATATTTTATAATGACGTTTTGACGTCGATTAATTTCCGACGCGCCGGGCGGTCAATGATATTCAATGCATTGATGATGATTGCTCGGTAGACCACTGCATTCGCTCATCCGCTAAGTTCGAATTTTCAATCTATGACAATTTATAGCAAAGATATGAAGGGAAAGTTACAACGAGTTGTTCACATAGCTGGTGCCGCTAGGTGGCGTTTAAACGTCGTTTAGTTGCTAGGTTACCGACGTCAAACTGTAAAAAGAACAATATTTTCGTAAGCGCTGCTACTACAGGTATAATTCCTCCAAATTTCATGCCATTCTAACTAATTTTCTTCTTTTGCCGAGCAACACCGCGAACTACCTTAATGACGTAAAAGCACTGCACGAATGCTTTGCTGTATACAGCTTCTATCTGTAGATGTGTATACTCATCAAGCATTAAATTTCACTTTAAAAGGATAACGTTCATCGATGATATACAAATGTTTGACAAACGCAATAATTATGTTCAAATTATGAAGAATTTGACATTCTATGCGATTTCTAAACAAACTAATGAAATTTTGGATACTTAAGGACGCCCTTAACAGATTTAAGGAAGCCACGACCTTCCTTAAAATTTAAGGAAAAAAAGCGAGTTTTAAGGAAAATCTTAAGTTAAAATGTTTTGTGAATACCACTTAAGATTTATTTTAGATTTAAGGAAAATCTCTTGAAACTTAAGGAAAAACTTCAACCTTAAGGGAAATTTTATCCTTAAGATCTTTCGTGAATACCACCCCTGACTTACCAAAACTGTTGACTATGGCCTCGTTTCATCAATATATTCTTATCTTTCGTAAGATTCTTTCCTACGAAGACACTTACGACAAAATTTACGAAATTCTTAAACCGTTTTATCAACTGTTCTTATCTAAAAATACACTTGATTCTATACATAATTATGTTATATAGAGAATTTTATTTCTCAACAGATTTTTGTAAATTATATACCAAATTAAAGATGAAGCTCTAATCTTTCAGAAAATGTAAGCTATTTGATATATATTAACTGAAAATATGTTTTTAAACAATGTGAACATTGACTCATGATAAATGTGTTTTTGAGTCGTTCAAACTTGCACAAAGAATTACTTCGCACGCATTTGTATGTTGGACAACCCAACCGTACTGTTTATGATTAATGCTAGTCAGATCAAATTATTATCGTTTGAGCCGTAAGATTTCACAGTAAGATTCGGAGAAGAACAGTAATAAATACAAGAACTCCAAATGCATTTTAATATATTAGCTTTATTTTTCAATGTTTATCATGAAAAGTATGTTTTATGGCTATTTATTAAACGTACATACGATCGAGAGAGGAATGCCAAAAAAGGTTTCTTTTGAAGAGAATAATGTGTTCACGGTCTTAAAATAAGATTTAAAAATATCAGATTGTTAACAAGTTATAACATCAGTGATACGCACATACGCAAGTGCGTAACGTTATTTGAAAAGCGAACAATATAGAAATGCCTTCTAAGTCGAAAGCTATATTATGTCTAATAATCGTTAATCACGGTGTTTGAAACAAAATGCATGATTCAAATAATACTATTTGACAGGTCTTCTAATCCCTGCAAATACAACTGAAAGTTCACCATTTGAGTTTTAATTTAAACTAGAAATGTGTCCGTCTGTCTGACACGAATGCCTCCCGAGAGCTAAGTCAATGTTTGGATTTTATGTGAAATCGAACTTGACCTGTATTTAATATTATATTCCTTCATTTAAAATGTGAAACCAATCCTTAAAATAGTTCTGGAGTTTTTTCTCGGAAACCAAAATTTGAACGGACAGACATTCTCATGAGAGGTATGTTAACTGTGGAGTGCACCTTTTGATCCTTTCGTTGTTTTTATCCCACAAGTCGCACCCAATAAGTCAAAATTGTCCCCACAATTTCAGTTTGTACGTACATGTAATTGAACCTCACAATGCCAAAATGTACCAACCCTAACCACCCTCGGGCGTGTACGGACGGACGCACAGACGCACGGACGGACAGGGGAAACATTTTACGCTCTTCCGCAATTTCGAATATCGGGGCATTAAAAATCCACAACCAAGCAAAAGCGGGGGTTGCATTCTTCATTGTGTGCATAAAATTCATTTATAGCTGGCTACGCCCCTGAACATAAAACTGGTTTTCTTTTCCATTATTTACGAATATCTAGTACATCGCACTCAACAGTCTTAAAATAAAAGTCTGTCTCGTAATAATAAAGGCTGAAGCTGCGTTTTCTTATCTTTAAGATAGCCCATGAGCTATCGTAAAATTAAGAAAGAATCTTTCCCAAACTTTAGAATTCGTAGCTAAGAAAATATTGATGAAACGTATTTTAACGCTAAGAAGGGAGATAAGACACTTCTTTCTTAAGAAGTGGCGTAAGATGTTTGATGAACCATTCAATTGAAAGACCCTGATGACATGTAGTATAAGATAGAAATCGAGCAGTGAGTCGTGACGAAAGGTCGAGGATTGTTCCATTCTTTAAAATACAATGACCAAATGACGTGATTAAGGTGCATCTATATGTTAAGAAGGTTATATATTTGCTATCAAAATCAAATTCTGATCATATGACATTCCTAATCCTAAGTATGTTATGTTGTAACGAAGCAAAATATTAGATTTTGACAGTGGCTCCGTACAGATCGATACTGCTAACGAAGGAGTAATTGAAATCATATAAAAGAAATTAAATGAAATACGTATGAAATTCATTCCAAATATTGAAATAAAAATTTGTAATAACAACAACAACAAATTTAACAAATAACTTTTATTGCAAATCGGCAAACAAATTTGCCTTTGGCAACGAAAAGCATAAACATATATCCATAATATGACACACACAAAAATAAAGTATAAATAGCATAAGATGCATATGGAGCAATAAATATATACAATTACATTGTATTACATTATATACATAAAGAGATGAATGCAAAAACAACAACGGACGGCCGGTAAATATTACGTGAATTTATATATAAGGAATTTACATTTGATAAATGTAGGAAGAAGTCGTAGTTTTATATTTGCAAATGAAAATGGGTGTATCCTAAAAGCAAAAAGTAAATAAAAAATATGGATAAATTAATCTTTGTACTTTTACATGTACGTGAGTTATTTTGAAGACCTAAAATAAAAAGCAAATAAATGTACTGAGAACATAAAAATTATCTCAAATATTTAATAAAGGGAAAGCGTACCTGGTTATTACAATAAGGAACATCTTGTTTCAAAATACAAGACACAACGTATGGACAATACCAGTGTTTGAGGTTTACCATTGTTATGCTGGCCTCAACGAAACTCAAACACTAAGCATATTTACACATGTGAAAACATGCGGACAATCGAAATGTAAGTCAAATTGCTTTAATGCGTGGTTTGAGTGGCTTAAATAAGTAGTTAAGTCAATTACTAAAATTTTCTTGTAAAAATAACGTTCATTTTCACAACACTGTCAAACGGGTTGGACAAGAAAAGTAAAAAAGTAGAGGGCCTACAGTGACAAAAATCTGAGCCGGAGGTAGCCCTTTATATAAGGAGTTGCAACAGTTATGTGGCTTTAGAAAAAGAGAAAACTATATAATACACTTACGTGAGGTTTTTCTAGTTCGAATGACAAAATACGCGCTTGTTACGATAACATTGTCACGTCACTAGGTCACGTGGATTCCCCACACTGGGTCAGCAAAATGGTACATTCGGGTATGCATATAACAAATTAAAATCTAACAAGCAGTACTTATAACATTATGTGTTTCTAATGTCGAATGAATGTTTCAAGAAGTAGCATATTTGATAAAGAGATTTCTGACTTTCAGCTTTCATTAAATTGTTGAACATTGATAGAGAAGGCCATCTGATATAGGACATGTAGTTTTGACGTAGATTATAATATTTTTCACATGTCATGAGGAAATGGTATTCTGTTTCTACGAGATTTTCATTACAATTTAGACATATTCTATTTGCTCTGTCTGTATTATTGTATCGCCCAGTTTCAATGGCTAGACAGTAGGCTGATAACCTAAACTTTGTAAAAAGTTTTCTCATGTAGTTAAACTAACTTAGTTTTCCATTCCTGTTGAAACTGGTCTCGTATTCTTGTTTTAAACATAGCCTGATAATTGTAATTAATTGTGAAATTTTGTTTTAAATAGGAAAATCCAATTGAATCAATGAATGTATTAATTCAACAACACCAAGAATATTTTGACAAATTAGTATCATTTTGTTGTTTAAGCCATATGTTATGCAATAAGGTTCCAGGATTATTTCGTATTTTGCACCAAAGATTTAGACATCTTTTAAATGTACATGGTTTCAAATTATTATATAGGATGTAATTCCAATCCTTAGTTAAGAGACCACCTGTCTACTACAAATTAACGATTCCCTGTCCATTATCAAAATGGCAGAGCTGACACGTATTCTTGTTGGTCAGCTATCGCGTGCGCACGTAGTAGCTTTCATGTACGCACGCAATAGCTATCACGTACGCACGTGGTAATTATCACGTGTGCACGCCGTAGCTACTACGTGCGCACGCGGTAAATAAAATATTTACTATGTTGCTGACGTTGTTTTATGCAAAATTGTTGCTGAAGTTGTTTTATGCAAAATTGTTACTGACGTTGTTTTATGCAACAGTGTTGCTGAAGTTGTTTTGTCCTAAATTGCTGCTGAAGTTGTTTTATGCAACACTGTTGCTGAAGTTGTTTTGTACTTAATTGTTGCTGAAGTTGTTTTATGCAACATTGTTGCTGAAGATGTTTTATGCAAAATTGTTGCTGAAGTTGTTTATGCAAAATTGTTGCTGAAGTTGTTTATGCAACAGTGTTGCTGAAGTTGTTTTATGCAACATTGTTGCTGAAGTTGTTTTATGCAACAGTGTTGCTGAAGTTGTTTTATGCAACATTGTTGCTGGCGTTGTTTTATGCAAAATTGTTGCTGAAGTTGTTTTATGCAACAGTGTTGCTGAAGTTGTTTTGTACTAAATTGCTGCTGAAGTTGTTTTATGCAACAGTGTTGCTGAAGTTGTTTTGTACTAAATTGCTGCTGAAGTTGTTTTATGCAACAGTGTTGCTGAAGTTGTTTTGTACTGAATTGTTGCTGCCGTTGTTTTATGCAAAATTGTTGCTGAAGTTGTTTTATGCAACAGTGTTGCTGAAGTTGTTTTGTACTAAATTGCTGCTGAAGTTGTTTTATGCAACAGTGTTGCTGAAGTTGTTTTGTACTGAATTGTTGCTGGCGTTGTTTTATGCAAAATTGTTGCTGAAGTTGTTTTGTACCTAATTGTTGCTGAAGTTGTTTTATGCAAAATTGTTGCTGACGTTGTTTGATGCAAAATTGTTGATGACGTTGTTTCATGCAACATTGTTGCTGAAGTTGTTTTGTACTGAATTGTTGCTGAAGTTGTTTTGTACCTAATTGTTGCTGAAGTTGTTTTATGCATAATTGTTGCTGACGTTGTTTTATGCATAATTGTTGCTGACGTTGTTTTGTACCTAATTGTTGCTGAAGTTGTTTTATGCATAATTGTTGCTGACGTTGTTTTATGCAAAATTGTTGCTGAAGTTGTTTTATGCATAATTGTTGCTGACGTTGTTTTATGCGACATTGTTGCTGAAGTTGTTTTATGCAAAATTGTTGCGGATGTTGTTTTATGCAACATTGTTGCTGATGTTGTTTTATGCAACATTGTTGCTGAAGTTGTTTTATGCAACATCGTTGCTGACGTTGTTTTATGCAACATTGTTGCTGAAGTTGTTTTATGCAACATTGTTGCTGAAGTTGTTTTGTACTAAATTGTTGCTGACGTTGTTTTATGCAACATTGTTGCTGAAGTTGTTTTATGCAACATTGTTGCTGAAGTTGTTTTGTACTAAATTGTTGCTGACGTTGTTTTAACTATGAACTATGATATAGTGAACTACATGTATGTTATAATGTACTAATAATCTGTGTTATACAATTTAATATGTTATGTGCCAAGCTTGTGTATAGTTTGTTTTATGCCGATGTTACTGAAATATGACTAAATGCTATAAATATGAATTACTGTTTACTAGTGAACTGTTTATATATTGAACTGTGATCACTAGCCTCACACCGCTGTGAGTTCAATTCCGTTCGAAACCAAAGTTCGTATTTGCAGATGCTGCCAAACTAAACTTACATTTTTTTGGATCTACCCAAGTGTAATCCTTTGGGTTTTCTTCCATCTCAAAAATATAAGACAGCGACATCACTAAAATTGAAATCTTACTGAAAAGAAAGTCACTTAACTTTAATAAGCAAAAATAGTAAAAATTCGACTTAAATTGTTACTTCTGTTTTTGTTTTTTAGCTCAGCAGAGCCCGTGATTGCGTGTTGGCCGTCGTCCGTGCGTGTTTGCGTCCGTCAGTCCCTCAGTGCGGCGACAATTGCTTTAAACAACATCTTCTTAAGCAGTTGGCCAATTTCAACGATACTTTACAGGGATGTTCCTTGCATGAAGCTCTACCAAAGTTGTTCAAAAAATTAAATTTCATTAAAAACTCTGGTTGCTATGGCAAGCAATAAT